>JASFXZ010000034.1:745081-1307581 GCA_032209605.1 Mactromeris polynyma | reverse complement strand
GTGTATTTCCCACAGGATAGCAGCTTGGATTGAAATTTTGAAGTGTACAAAATATTGTTCCACATTGGTTATGCAGTGGGTATAAATGAGAACATCTTACAATCATGTACAGTAAAACCTCAATAATTAGACCACCTTTACGACCCTTGAAAACAGGTCTTAATATTTGCCCCATATGGCAATATGAAAACAAAGTGACCCTATGGAGTAAATATTGTTTCCTGCTAGCAAAAAGTGACATCACATGTTGCGTTTTCTTGAAATGACGTCACTAAAAGAAGAGGTTGGAAATCGTACAGCGGCACTCATATTGAGGTTGAATAGAGTGCAAAACTGCGAAAGTCGACTTGAAAATTATGTTCTTAATTTTGAGGTGGTACTATTATTGAGGTGGTCTTTAAGTGAGGTTTTACTGTTCTTGGTCATTAAAAGAACAAGTGAACACAATCTCTACATGTTTTTTTCTATTTTATTTTATGAAAATATTTGTGATTCTACACGATATTTTACAGGTAAGTTAGATCTAGATCTATAGTTTGTTATGAAAAAAACAGAGCTTATTCTACACTGAACTAATCCACATCTATGTATGTAGTAAATAAACAAGAAATCAATAGAAATACATTTAAACCTGAATTTTGAAAAGTAGGCAATCAGGAAATCCTTAAAAATTGCTTGTTTGCAAGGCTCCTATCAAACTTTGGATATGCTGATACATCAATTTTTTTTTAGATTTTTTTGTGTATGCCCTTGACCTTATGGAAAATGAAGAATAAACAAATTTATGCCTGGACCAGTTTAGACTGGTCAGCTAGGCTATTGTAAACAAACAATTTTCAAGGACAGCCTTTTGACTTTTGTCATGAAATATATTTTTATTGATTATTTACAACCAATCAGAATAATTTGTTAACAAACTCTAGCTATAATTTTTAAATTTTACATACAAATGATCCAGTGCTACTATACGATTTTACAGGAAATAAAAGAATTTTCGGTAAATCCACATTTTTATACTGTAATAACAAATACCATGTCTCCATAATTCAAACACACTTTTCCGTTTCCTTTACAATACTTATAGAAAAATACAACAATTCAAAAAAATTTATATAGTGATTTCTTTTCATAAAACATATTTTATACTAGATGCGTCCTCAGTATATGGATGTCCCAGCTATGGGGATTTCAGTAGAATGCAAGTACTTTGTTTGTAAAGGTCAACTAATTTTGAAGCAATATTAATTGGAAGACCAATTTTTTAAGTACAGAAAGGGTCATAACTGCCAAAAAACCCAGCAGATTGTAACTGAAATCAAACTGGACCTGTATTTTATTATCCTTTCCTTATGTGCCCAATATGAATTGAATACATCCATCCTTTCAAGAGTTATTGAACAGAAACCCATTTTTTTAAGTAAAAAAGGGGCCATAACTTCTAAACAAATTGGCAGATTGTAATGGAAATCAAACTTGACTTAAATTCTACAATCCTACGCTTGTGTCAATTTTGAAAAAAATCCATCCATCCTTTCAAGAGTTATTGAACAGAAACCAATTTTTGCAAGGACGGACAGACGGACGGACAGACAGGTGTAACAATATATGCTCCTTCACCATTCCTTCGAATGGCGGGGGAATAAAAATTAAATACATAAGTGAAATGTATGAACAACATTTAAAATATCACAGTCACTCTTTGACACATTAAAACAAAACAGTATGTACAACGGAAATATAAGTAAAATTAATCACATCATCAGGTCGTCCTTAAAATATGTTTGATTATTGTACACTTAATCAGAATGTAGTAGGTAGGTAGTTTAATTTGTTTGGCATAGCCCTACCCAGCATAACTTAGATAGGTAGATAATTAGTTTTTTATTTATCATTTTTGTGGTCATTAGTGTTAACTATTAATACACTGCTTAACAAGAAATATCTTGAAAAAAGATGGTCGTCACAATTTTAAGGTGAAAATTTGTTGTGCAACATAAAAAAAATGCCGAGATGTTATGATTGCTGGTCACTCCAGATCCAAAATGGATTTCAGTAAATTCGGTAAAATAGGCAACGTACCCTTTATTGAAAGGTTAACCAATCCCCTTCAAGGATACAAACATTGTTCTGTTGAAAAGAAATTGCCTTGGTGGTTAACGTAAGATTTGATTGGTTTACACAACACTGATATGCAAATAGTAAAACCATGTTAGTACTGCTGCGCCGAAAAATTCCCACTCAGACCCACCAACATTTGTTTATGAATAGGAGCCATTTACATTGATAGGTAGGGTTATGCCAAACAAACATTGTTTCATTATGGCCTAAACAAGAAAACTCGGCACATAAGTGACTATAATATAGAGTATGATGCTAGTCATGGTGGGTCAGTCAGGGTATGCCAACAAACAAATTATGGATGACCCTGATAAGTTGTGTTTTTTTTATAGAATTTATGCTAAAAATACTAATATGATAAAATGTTCATTTGAATTACTGTTATAACATCTCTACTAAACATGTACTTTAAAACAGTAACAGCAAGATGAAATATGTTCTTCACTAAAATGACTGCACACTTTTTTAAACAAAAGTCACAGTTAAACAATAGCAGCATCAAACGGATTGGATAATTTAAATCACCGAGATCGATTGACCACATCAATATAACAGTTCAGCATTAAAAGTTTCCCAACAGAAGTAAAATGATCGAACAAAATAAAACTGAACAGTGCAACAATCAATATTTACACAGTGTAAAAGCAATATTCGTCTGATTGCAAAATACTTTTTTACGGAGTACATGTATATTTGGAGTGAACATTAAAATATTAAGCATAACAAAACAATATCAGGGCTGGGGATTACAACAGATACTAACAATTGGCTCTAAAATCTCAAATTTACTCTTATTAATCTGATAGTAGAAATTTTAGAGTGGAAAATATACGAAAGTGTCCAATATTCTTATTGCATACTAACTGTTATTTTGTAAAGTATGGAGTGGGATGTCCTCGTCCTATACATACTTATTTATGAGGAAAATAAAAATATATCCCCTTTCAAAAAAAAATAAAAAATATATTTGGTCCATTTTATTTGAGATTTTAGTGTGACAAAAGAGATATGGGAGTAATTATTGGGTTTCTGTGCCACACTCTACACTCAGACTTAACAAATACTCTGAGATCTTAAATTATACTCAAATCTCTTAGAAAATGGGCTACACGGAATACTTGGCACTCACAGGGTTCTAGAAATTCACTAGCTCGACTTGCCAGACTAGTCTAATGCTGAATCGGACTACCAACAGTTGAGTTGAAGTTTAAGTCCCGGACAAGTCTGTTTTTAAAGCTAATCAACATCAGCAGTTGTTCAGTTGTAAGTCAAACCTTAAAATCCCACCAACACAATCATGTCATACATGTGCTTGTTAATTTTAGATTGTGGAGCTATCATTGTGTATGTTTATTTGTTACTAAATTGACTGATATTCTCAGACAACTAGCTTCCTATGTCAGACAAGTCAAATTTTACATTTCCATGAGTCCGGGACAAGTGTCTATGAAACAAATTTCATTTAACATTTACATGCATTTTCCTCACTCAAATTTCCTCTATTAGACTAATTTTGAGATTTGAGACAAGATTGCAAGAATTTGTTATAATACCGGGCCCTGATCAAATAAAAATATCGTAAGATTGAACAGTAATAAGAATAATTTGATTAACTGCCGTAGAATGTAGATATGTAAAATATCACACAGACATACTGATTGTTTCTATATCACATAGAGGCTGATAAATTGATCTTCTATGATCAAATTCAAAGCATGAATCATCTATCCAAGATTTGATAAATAAATAAATTTAACTTGATTAGCCATTTGTCATTTACGCTATCACAGACGAGGTATATTGGACGGATTGTGAATGTAACATTCTCTATTTATATACATGTACATAAAAACATAACCAAAGGTTTGGTGCGACCCTTTTATACTTCGTATTTGGTAAAGAAGCCATTGCAAAATGTTCACACCTTACCCTTGAAACAAACATGCACCTATCTTAAATGGCATTTCAAAGCAAAATACTTATCGAGGGCTCAATGCAACACTGTTGTAACTCCTATATAAATTAATAGGAGTTACGACATTGTTGCGTTGAGCACTCGATATGTAGACAGATAGACTTCTTTTGCTCTAAACTATGGAACTCTCAATTCAATGTATACTTAACGCCATTAAAAACGCACCCATTTCACTTAGCCATCATTTTGTTCCAAGAGTTAAACACGTTTCATCGCTACAAATGAGTAAATCATTCGTCAAAATGAAATCAAACTATTGCCCTAGTATTCATATTTCATAATTGATTAAGTTGAGGAAATTATGTTTGAGAATTAAAAAAAAATTGTTTCTTTATAATGTCACCGTGTCGATGCAGACAATTGTTAGTTGCGTTTTTAATGGTGTGGAGTATACATCGAATCACAAGCATTTTTAATGGCTTGGAGTATACTTAGAATCACAAGCGTTTTTAATGGCTTGGAGTATACTAAGAATCACAAGCGTTTTTAATGGCTTGGAGTATACATCGAATCACAAGCATTTTTAATGTTGTGGAGTATACATCGAATCACAAGCATTTTTAATGTTGTGGAGTATACATCGAATCACAAGCATTTTTAATGGCATGGATTATACTTAGAATCACGAACTGAACACAACTTGTTCAATATTTACAGTGACACACGCTATGGAAAAAAACAACATGATAACGAGGAATACACAAAACCAATATCAACACACATAAATGAACACGCAATCTAATCCTACATCAGTGTACAGAAATTATTCACTCTCAATTAAAAACTCTTAACTACCCTCCTCGTTACCGCATTTCCCTACTCAATTTGGGTTTTTCTAATATCATTTCTTTGTCAAGTCAAACTCCACCACAAGGACTGCAATGAATAAGCGAAGTTTGATAATTGTTTGCATCTTTTTTCTCACCCGGTTCAGTTCGGTACTGTCTAACGAGTATTTGGTTCGGTACGTCACATGACATTTTTATTCCTGAAGCAATATTCCCGTAAGAGAACTCATAAGCTTTAGTTACACAGCTGTTGGAAGCGTTAACTTTATAACGGGACATGGAGTTCTATTTCTAGTCATTGCTGGACTTTATTTGATATTATAACATATCCTAATTCTACTTACAAATAGTCAAACATAGTTCATGTCTGGTCATCATAAGTTCTTAAACTCGAATTTATTGAGAATTTTATGTATTTCATACATATATGTATTTATTTAACGGAACCAGATAACTTAAAAGATAGTAATCGAAATGAACCGAGATATACCTGAATTGTTGCAGCCCTAGTCATTACTGTATACTAGTGGAATGTATGTAAATATTATACTGTTTCTACAAAGCCTTCAGTAAGTTACAGTTATTGATACTAAAATCATTCAGATCTACCTTCCAAAACCTGTTCAGTCATTGCCTTTTTCCTGACTGAACAGTCTTTAACTGAAAATGACAAGTTTCTAATAATTGACTATACAAAACCATTGGATAACCTCATTACTACAAAAGTTAATTATTGATTAGAAATTCATTAAATAATTGCAGAGTCATTGTTACAACTCAAAAGCAGATTTATGTTGGTAATCATAAACTTGAATTCAATATCTTAATATTAATCAGATGTAAACTACACACACAAAATTAGTCTGATTAATATGACAATCAACTAAATCTTTACTTAAAGGAATCTTTATTTAATTTCTTCAAAATCGCTCAAACTACACAATCAATTTATCTTGGATACACAAACAAGAGATGACACTAGCGTTTGTCCTGAAGTTGAGAGCTAACTAACCTATGACCTTGACCTTGGATTTGCAGATCCGACTCGTGCACACCTTGTCATCATTCTTAACATTCCCCCTAAGTTTCATTGGAATCCTTCGAATAGTTAAAAAGGGGAGACTGTGACAGGAGGTATTTCGGATATACGCAGTGACAATGCAATCAATATGTCCCTTAATACTGGGGGCATAAAAAAAGCAGGAAGACTTTGAATTAGCATAATTTCTAAACAAATGAAAAAGTGTCAATATATTTCAAAGTTTACCACTGTATGTTACCATAATTTCAAAATTTGATATCATTCTTAAAATAAAATGTATGTCATATATGTCCTCAGACTGATGAATTCATATTTAAACCTGAATTTTACACGGTAACTAACTAAAAGCAAAATCCATGTGTGTGAATTTCTAATTGTACAAACTCATGAATAGGTATCATGCAGACATGAGAATGCTAAATCTTAGTCTTTAAACAAAAATATCAACACTATCCACCATTTTGGAATATCTGCCAAAGCCCACATGAGACAACAGATTTGATTGGACATAAGACAATACAGCTATGATCTGATTGGCTTTCGTTAACAACATGAACAGTTGGCTTATGCGGTTGCATTGATCTAAAAAATGACCTGGGTAAACCCGAAGTTGACGATTTCCATTAATCGGCAAAAGATTTTCATGTCTAACAGTATGCCATGTTGTTTTTATTTCTTTCAATAGCTTGACATTTAATTAGATGATAAAATTAAGTATATATTTTTTCCATCAAAATTATTATCAAAATGACATTTGCAGAATATATTATCATGGACACATAGTCAAGCATGAAAAAGTAACAGAAAATGGGAATGAGTTTCCTTTAAAAAAGAAAACATTCTATGTCATATTATAAATTATACACATGTATATATGCTACAACTTGAGGCTTATTGTATGGAATGAGACGAAAGTCCATAAAAATGATAATTAGCAATAAATATAAGCTAAAACAAATTCTGAGTTCTTGATAATCAAATAAAATATAAATTAATTAAAAAA
The DNA here is from genome assembly GCA_032209605.1 of Mactromeris polynyma. Taxonomy (NCBI): domain Eukaryota; kingdom Metazoa; phylum Mollusca; class Bivalvia; order Venerida; family Mactridae; genus Mactromeris; species Mactromeris polynyma. Next base: position 1,300,655 of record JASFXZ010000034.1, on the reverse strand, counting down.
ATCTAGGTTTAACCAATTTGATTAGAAAAAAAATCAAATTTAGCTGAATACAATAAATATGCCTAAAAAGCTTTTATCAACATAGGCAGCACTATAATAATCTGTTGAAGTTTCAACATCGTAAAAAATGTTCTTTGAAAAAACCGTAATGTATTCGGTATCAATAGTTTTCCATTTTTAGGCAAGACGCATATAAATACGGATATAATATATCTTTTCATATTCGTAACATATTCATAGAATACTTAAACATTCTTAACAACATTAACGAGTATCTTAACTTTACAGTATATCTTGTATTATAAAGGTATAATTTTACGAAAAATAACGAAATTCTAGACTATATAAAATCCAACAATAGCTTCTATGAGTAGTATGTAACAATATGTTTAACAATATCTTTTGTTCTACGAAGTCTTTGTTCAACATAGACAGAAGATGTTCATTTTATAATATCTAATAATAAATTTGCATAAGTTTATCACAATAATGGTCATTATGTCTTTGAACCATGTGCTTAAGCTACAGATCTCAACGTGTCTCAAATCCTAAGACTCTGTTTTGTTAGTTCTAGGCATAGTCTAAAAATAGACCAATGACAATGCTGAATTCTTAGGGCTATTCCTGGAAAATCTACTGGAGGGGGTACGAATGAGGATCAATTAAATTACTTTCATGGGAGGGTCAAAATCTGTTAGTGGGGGGTGGGGGTGGGGGTCAAACACCCAATTAAAATTCTCTTGGTGGCCCCTTATTTTTGACTGTTGTTCCAACCCAACCCCAGGAAGATTTCCCTAGAATAGCCCTTAAACTGGTCTCCAAATTCAGTTTTATAACATTAGATCTAAATTTTATGTAAATATTGTTGCCCAGCCATTAATAATTTTACTTATTTTAAATTCTCCATAATAAAACATGCTATTTAATAAATGAGAAGGTTTACTGAATTATTATTCCTTTATCAAAGGGAAATAACTGATAACTGGATTCTTCCTCAAAGTGGCGGTAATAATATTTGGACCATTTCCCATCAACTTGAAATAATCAAGTTGGAATTAATTGCTTGGTAAGTAAATTTTCCCCAATGAGTTTAATAGCTGTGGGAAGGGGGAGATAAACATTTAACAAAGTCCTACATGAAGTAATATCAATTAGTTATTAAGCATGGAAAAAGCTGGTTACAAAATTTACAAAATACGAAGATGAAAAATGAAGTAAAAATCTAAATTTATGAATTTAAAACAAAAATTGATGTACAAAATAAAATATTAAACGATGAATATTAATGAGAATATATGGCATCAATGTACTAACATGGAAATATGATTTGATTTTAACGCTATAGCAAGTCACAGGCTACAGGCAATCAGTCCAACCTAAGTTGAGACATTTATCATTTCATTATGAAATAGCTGAATGCTTAAAGGTAAATAGTCTTTATTTTCTATCAAAATATGCTACCTATTAATTTTGAGAAAATGACATGTTAATGCCATCATACAGACATACTCTAAAACATTGCATTGTAACTTTTCTTAACTGTTTCTTGGAACTGCAAAACTGAGGTACTGTATTTTCTTTGCTATCGCTAACAAGGCGCGTAGGTCAGGACAGAAAATACCGGTATCAGAAGCTTGCATTTCGCAACACAACACTGTCGTAACTCCCTATATAAATACATAGGAGTTACGACAGTGTTGCGTTGAGCCCTCTATTTGTGGATTTGTGACAATTTTAAGAAAAGTGACAATGCAGTGTTGTAGAGTACATCTGTATGAAGGCAATTACCACTGATTTTCTCAAATTTATTTCTAAGGATACTTTGTCAAATAAATATCCCTATGTACTTTTAAGTGTATTTGAACGTTTCCCTAGTAAGGCTGTACATAAAAGCAATGCCACGCCCTTTCTCTGTGGATCTCGAATTCCTTAAACATGCGGTGTTTATTATTTAAAACTTGTTGCCAACATTTAATAAATACCGATTAGTGATATAATTGCATGTAAAAGCTGCATTTTACCCATAAAATATTAAAAATTTAAATCTGCATAGAAAATTTAGCACTGTGGCAAACATTGGACAACTAAAACGGACAAAATGAACCAAATTATGTATAAAAAGCTCTTCAGTCACTACAGAGTGAAAGCAAATGTCTAATACAAAGTTCTCACAACTACAATATTTACCTCCCTTGTTCTGAATTGTCGGCCATTTTGATAGGCAAATTTCCTTAAAGTTTATGGGGAAAATAATGTAAACAATGATTAACTAATCCGATATATAAAAAATAACTTATTCTTTATGCTCATGTGGGCATTTGGCTCAGTAATTTGAAGAAAAAATGATTGTCACATGCGAATTCTCTTGGTATTTTCTTAATTATCACCTATTTGGAAATAACTCCTATAAGGGCTTATCAGTTTTGCCTATCAAAATGGCGGACAGTTAAGAACAAGGGAGGTAAATATTGTAGACGTGGGAACGATGTATTGTGTGTAAAAGAAAAAACAGACCAACTTGTTCTGCTACCACTCAATTACAATCACAAAATAACTTATTACCAACATGGAAGACAAAGAACTAGACAGCTGATGATTGTTCTATAGACAATTGCATACATTATACAAAAAGACGAGTGCCAAGATTTTGTACATTACTTGCATATATGAAGTACACAACATTCACTTAAGATAATAGACCGGCATTTCAACAAAATTAGCATAATTATTTTGTACGGTAATTTCAATTCAAAATACATGTACCTTCTAAAGAAAAACAACTGAATAACTTATCTCAAAAGATGTACAGATCGTTCAATATTGAACTAATGCATTGTTCATTCTTTGTTTACATGGGCATGAAATATTCAGTTTGTTTACATTGGCATGAAATATTCAGTTTGTTTACATGGGCATGAAATATTTGTTTATATCTAAAGTTTCCTTCACAGTCTGTATAGTCCATGGAAAAAAAATGACAACTAATTTTATTACTGTTTACACTAAAACAATTAAAGTGCATGAACATGTTTCTGCCAAGTTTCATTTTTGTGTATTAAAATTGACTTATACATGTAGTATTTAAAATAATAACATTTAAGTAATGAAAATGTTCATGGCAAACTAGTAGCTAGCTAAATTGTAAGAATTTTTTTAAAATTCAAAAAAGTTGTCATATGTATAATAGTAACCATGACAACAGACTTTATAATTATTTGACACAAAAAAGAACATCAGTCATTAATAGTGTTAACCGAAAATTTCAGCATTCAAAATACTACAGACTTTGTTGCTTAGTTTTCCCTTCTTCTAGGGCAATCATCAGATCGACAAAAAGAGGTAAATACATTGTTACCCGAAACAAAACTCAGGTTGACACCGCGGCCAACACAGTGTACTATAAATATATTTTGTAACCTGAAGATCAAACACAATATAATGAGAATATGAGCGTATGTTTGATTTCAAATAATGATAGTTTGTATTCAGTAACTCTCAGACGAGAACTACCATTTTTCTAATCTGGCTGATTTCCTTGCGTAACTGATCCTCCAGCAGTTTTCGTTTGCCTTCCATGACGGTCTTCATGTTGGTTATACTCTCGTGCACCGTCGAGAATCCGTCTCGTGTGTCTCGTTTTACCTTGGATATCTCGTCGTGTTGTTGACGTATAGCAGCATCGAGACGTGTAATTACTTTGTTCTCGATGTGCTGAAAATGACGCAGAAAATGGATACAAATGAAAACGTTATATAGCTAAATCATACATAAATGCTGCCTGATCACTTTTAGAGTATTTTTTTTATTTTGTGAAAACGGCTGATTTTGACGTTTCATATCTTTGCCACCATCTACTTCATATTCACAAGAATTTTGAGTTTGCTTTGAAATAAATATTTTGTATAACGTAGATGGATGCAAAAAATAGCCATCTACCGCTGAACAGTAAACTCCTAATTTCTGCAGTTGAAACAGTTATATAACAAATCACACAACTACAGAATTAATTTGAAATGCAGAAACAGTTTTGTGAAAAATTGTTACAAAACTTCTTAATAAATAGCACTAACTAATGTGCCCCCCCCCCCCCCCCAATTTCCCATTACTACAATACGCAGAGATCTTGAATCATAAGATTTTTTCAAATAAGCGATTCTAATTTATTGTAGCATTAAATGTATATAATGATGTTGTTTATACATATGCTATGTACTATTACCCTGCTGTTCTTATAATAACCAAAAAAATGACCAAAAAGTTAAACATCCCCCTAAGCCCAAATCCCGGATCCGCCCCTGAATAATTATATATTCCATATATTCTATTTGTATCCTACATTTGGAAGCTGACTCCCTTTATACCAACAGTCTGACAACTACGGTAACTCGACAAAATTATTCAGACAGCAATCAGTACTAAAGATAATTAAAAAGAAAAAATCTATACGGAGATAAAAGCGTGTCACTAATCAGCAACCAACGCTCCAGAAGTTGAGAGCCGTTTCCTGCGATCTTGACTGAGGTTGCACAGTCCCGACTCCAGCATACAAATGAAACTGTCTCATCAATCATCATGCTAAAAATGTCATTAAAGTTTCACTGAAATTCCCATGAAACAAGTAACAGTTATAGATGAGACACACAGGATTTCCAGCAGATGAATAAATTAATAGGCCATCTAATATACAGACGGACAGTGTGGCTACTGTATGTCTTCTCCCAGGGGCAAAGAAATTTAAAAGCTCAGCATATTAGATTCTTCAATCTTCAAAACAAGGGAGGTAACTATCCACTACAATTACCGTAAAACCTCACTTAAAGACCACCTCAATAATAAGGCCATCTCAAAATTAACAACACACACTTTTTAAGTCCATTTTCACTGTTATACTCTTTACTCAATCTCAATATTATTAAGACCACCTCAATAATAAGACCAATATTCAAGGGTCCAAAGGGTGGTCTTATTAATGAGGTTTAACTGTATCTATAAATATCAATAGAAAAACTAACCTGTTGCATCTCAGTCAACTTTTCTCCTTCAGCAATAATCATTTCTTCCAGCTTCCTCATTTTCTGATCCATCACAAACTGCGTCTCGTCCAACTTCTGTCCTAATTTATCCTAAATAATAATAACAGTAATATAATACAGTAAAACCCCACTTAAAGGCCACCTCAATAATACAACAATCTTAAAATTAGGAACACAATTTTGAAGTCCATTTTCACTATTTGGCTCTTTATTCAACCTCAATGTTAAGACCACTTCAATAATGTGACCAGTTTTCAAGGGTTCCAAGGGTGGTCACATTATTAAGGTTTTACTGTATACTGAATGTCAAATTTCTTTTCCTGACCATCTTCCTAATTCCAATCCCCATTTTAACAAGAATGCTGCTACGAAATGTTTTCCCACTATAAAATCAATATTTGTGAGAAACAAATATTGATCGACAAAATAAAATCAATGCCAGCCCTAGTAGGGAGACTTATAAACTATATCAAGAATACAAACACTAAAATCACGTTTCAGCAGTTTCGAGGCAAACCTCTGATATGGTCTCTAAAACAGAGCACATCAAAAAAACATTACAACTCCATTATCAAAATGAAAAAGTCATATTTTGAGGATCACGAAAAATCGGTCAATGGCGCTACCATATCAAGTCATAAAAGTTCCCAGGTTTGGCTTCGCGCTGTGGTCCTACAGCAGTGGTATTGCATAATGGAAGTTACCACACCTTTCAAAGATTCAGTGAACATTTATATTTTGAACAACAGCACTTGCAAAAATGCCCTTGTTTGGTCCTTTAGTATGTATAATAAAATATGTATTTACTCAGCATGTTTTCCACTGACGTAAAATGAAGTAATAGATCAATGTGTTCCTTCACAAAACAGACCCAAAACTAAGCTAGGGACCATTGGTAAGTTTGAATTAAAAGCTCTTCAAAAGGAGGGCGATACCTTCTCCTGTAACTTACCCACTTCAAGCACAGCACTCCTACCTAGGTGCTTATAAAAATGTCTGGGAAGACCCTAACAATAGTTTTATACCTACACTCAGTATAATATATAAACGGTAATATTTAATCTATGCCATAATTTTGCGGTATATTGCATACACTGTCTCTCCCGAGAACGCATGTAAAATATCTGTAATCTTTTATGGACTATTTAGAAAACAAATACTCAAAAACATGATTTATATCTCGAAATAATGAAATTTCTAAAATTTACAAACCTAAATTACAAGCTTTCTCGCCATTTGTCACGCTGCTTATTACTGTAAAAATGATTATTGCTGCTTTGTAAAAAACCCTTTTCAGTGTTCAATATGCAAATAAATATATGTATCTATCTATGAAACAAGCCTTACAATCAACTGATCTCTAACTTGCGCTTGATTTTCGAGAGCAGCAGACAGTTTTCCCTCCAATTTTTCTCGCTCAACATCGGCATGATTTTGGTAAGTGTTTATGTTATTTTTGAGATCATCGATGACTTGTCTGGTACGAGAATCTATTTGCGCCAGCTGTTGACCATAGTCGTTCTCCAGATGTTGTAATTTTATTTTCTGTTCGCTGGAAGTTCTTTCGGCATTCCCAGAAATGGCCACAATCTACAACATACAGCAAAAATTCACTTGAAGACCACCTCAATAATAAGACCATCTCAAAATTAAAAACACAATTTTCAAGTCCATTTTCACTGATTTGCTCTTTATTCAACCTCAATATTAAGACCACCTCAATAAGAAGACCAGTTTTCAAGGGTCTCAAGGGTGGTCTTATTATCAAGGTTTTACTGTACATGTAGTCAAATAAATTAAATGATGAAAATATTCTAAGTCAAAATGGTAATCAGAACATGTTTGTTTGTTTCATCGGGTTTAACGCATTTTCTCAACGATATTTCAGTTATATACGGCGGCCGGTTCACCTAACCAGTTTTTCCTGGACTGAATTCTTACCAGTACTAACTTACTCTTCTAGAAGGAGCCGGCAACTTCTCCACATGTGGAGGAAAATACGACATTTTTAATCAGAACATGGACAGTTTGACACTAAGCTATTGAAGCTCAGTTCGGTTAAAAAACAGCAACAATAATTTAGTGAAAAGCCTTCTTTTTTCCCATAGAATATACTATTTCAAAACACGCCTGTTTGGCATAACCCTACCTACCCATAAAAATGGCCCCCTAATCCAAAAATGTATTAAGGGGTCTGAGTGAATTTTTTTTATAGCATCGTATTAATAGTTAACACCAGTAAGACCAAAAAGAATAAACATTAATGACCTACCTACCTACCAATCTAAGTTATGCTGGGTAGGGTTATGCCAAACAAACAATTCTTTAAGGATGGCCTAGTGGATGTTCTACTATTTGAGTAAACAACTGCTGATCTGGAAGGTTTGAGCCCATTGGAGAGGTGCATGTTCTCCATGTTAATTTGATTGTGTTGTCATTGTATACTTGGCCAAAAACCTTCAGACCCAAAACAATCAGGGATCTGTGTCCGGTAGTACTAGGATAAAGTTGTTACAGGGAATGCCACAGACATTAGATAATGCCCCCCACATAGACCCCCAGGGAAACAACAGCCTACAAAACATTAGGCACTGAGGAGGTGCAAGGGTGAATATGTATTGGAATACGGGTGCAAGGAATGGTCTGGCCAACCACGAAAGACAACCAACGAGAATCAAGGGAGACAACCAACGAGAATCAAGGGAGACAACCAACGAGAATCAAGGGAGACAACCAACGAGAATCAAAGAATCAAGGGAGACACCCAACGAGAATCAAGGTGGACAACCAACGAGAATCAAGGGAGACAACCAACGAGAATCAAGGGGGACAACCAGCGAAAACCAAGGGAGACAACCAGCGAGAATCAAGGGAGACAACCAGCGGGAATCAAGGGAGACAACCAGCGAGAATCAAGGGAGACAACCAGCGGGAATCAAGGGAGACAATCAATGAGAACCAAGGGGGACAACCAACGAGAATCAAGGGAGACAACCAACGAGAATCAAGGGAGACAACCAACGAGAATCAAGGGAGACAACCAACGAGAATCAAGGGAGACAACCAGCAAGAATCAAGGGAGACAACCAACGAGAATCAAGGGAGACAACCAACAAGAATCAAAGGGGACAACAAGGGGGGAAGAACAACTTTAATGATATAACTTACCTTTGATTCAAGCTCATGTATTCGGTCCAGTAATCTGTTTTGATTATCCTGCTGTGATTGGCCAACTTGTTTTATCGTTTCGAAGCACTGTCGCAACTCCTGTGATAACTTGGAGATTGATGTGTCGCAGCGGACAATCCGACCTCGAAGGTCGGTCAAGGTCGCAACATGATGAACTTCTAAATTTTTAACAGCAGTATTTGTACCAACCGAAGCAGAGTCACGTGATCGGATTGATTCGTCCAAACTCTGGTATGCAACAGAAAAATCATTAACTTCATTCATTAGTGATTCAATCATTGTTAGATCGAACTCGGCCACAGCAGAATGAAAATGAGGTTTCAAAAAAAGGTCTAAGTTTAATGAAATCGTGTCACTGATAAATTCAAATATTTTCTCATCTTTTTATCAGAAGTAAGTGATATAAAATGAGGATATTGTATCCTGCAGATTATCAAAATCAACAAAATACCCATAACTCATAGCATCAACTGATCTTTAAATACAGATTCATATGACAAACAAACAAGACCATAATAGGCAGATATTTGAAATGATGAATATTTCAATAATTAGAATGCATCCATTGAACTACATCCTTATTCAAATGTAAAAGTATTGTTTAACAATGTAAATAGGTATTGATTGTCATGAAATATTCATAATCTGAATTCTATAAGTTTGTGCCCAACAGACCATACAGGTATTACAGGTATCAGTTGAACAAACCTTATGAATGTAATGTTCAGAAGCACTAAGTCGAGTGGGCGTATTATATAAAATTCCACACAGACCTACCTTGCCTTGACATTAATATATAGAATTCCACACAGATCTACCTTGCCTTGACATTAATATATAGAATTCCACACAGATCTACCTTGCCTTGACATTAAATGGACCCACTTGATAATATGGAATGGAATATTTTCAATACAAAATGTACATGCCATGTGACACTGAATAGGTGCTGTTGTTTACTAGATGCTTCGCTATGGCTCTTAAGTCAAGAAAGGGCCATAACTCCTTCATAAATTGGTAAATTGTAACAGATATTGAGCCCGACCTGTATTTTATTATCCTACCCTTATGTGCCCAATATGAATTGAATCAATTCATCCTTTCAAAAGTAATTGATTGGAAACCAAATTTTCCTATGGACGGACAAGAGTGACACATTGTGCCCCCCCCCCCCATCATTTGAATGGCTGGGGGAATGCATGGTGGGGTATTACCAAACTTGTTAATACCAATTATTTTCTAAAACAAGCAATATATTTACAACATATGTCAGCAAGAAATTTTTATCAGATGAATGACTGTATCATACTACATGACATTGTATAACAGTTGCTTAAATTGGAATAAGTTATGAATAAATGATGAATAAATGATGAATAAATTGAATAAATTATGAATAAATGGAATAAATTATGAATAAATTATGAATAAATGGAATAGAATTATGAATAATATAAACACTTACAGATATATCACCGTTGAGACGATTGACAACAGCTGTGATTGTACGGATATGTTCCTGAAGCATAGAACGTGCATGTTTTTCTTCCTGCCAAGTTCCATGAGTAAAGTTCAAACTTTCGATGACATCCTCTTTAGTTTTAAAAGCTCTTTCAATAAGATGCTGAGAATTTTTCTCCTGCTGAGTAATTCGTTCCTCCAGCATATCTAGACGTGATGGAGCTCGTGACGGTTGACGTGATCGAGGATCGTTCGTCCGCGGGGAGTTGTATCGGCTAGTTGCATATTCCGGCGGAACACCATTCTGTCGATGTGGGGGAGGTAGGCTATTATAATTGTCTTCTGAGGTGTCATATGGAGCTCTGAGTTGGGGTCTGTTCCGTGCAGCCATATTTAAAGCTTTACTAATTTACAACAAATGTTTATTTGGCACAGTGGTAAAATAGCTTATACTCACATTAGATGTTTACAATTTTAATCACATTAGAGCACTAAGAAATAAGCCTGGCCTTTTCTTACATTGGCAGTAAAGTCCTGAAAATAAAGAAAAATTATTCTTATTTTCTTTATAAACTATGACATAAATCCTTTCTTGCAGTTTGTTTCGAAGAGAGTTGACAACAAAATATTAACAATTCTTATGCACACTAACTGATATTTTGTTAAGCATGGAGTGGGATGTCTTCGACCCCACACATACTTATGTACGAGGTGAATAAAAATATATCCCCTCAAAAATAAAATAAAAATACTAACAATAAAATATGCATACACTGATGAATGATACAAAATGTCTTTGGGCAACAATCCATTCAGTGTTTTGATTTTTCAAGTGTGTAGTTGAAGCTTGCAACAAATTAGACACTTTCATTTTAGAAGGAATTCAATGCTTTACAAATTGAATAACCATTTGTTAAAGAATAAAGCCCAATAATCAATTTTATGACCAAACATCCTCATTTTAACTTTAAGAGTGCTTGATTATTTTTAAAACACCAGGCAATTCGTAAAAAAATGTTTGGTAAGGGCATCTCGACCAAACCACCTAAGTTGGCAACCCATTGTATTTTGGTTTTAGAGTGCAAGACTTTTGTTTGTATCAGAAATTCTGAAAAGATCGACCAATCCTATTATCCCAAACATTGCTAGCAGGGGAATCGCAAACACTTTTTCAGTAATAGACTTATCAAAATTCGACACTTCATAAAAAAAAAAATCAGGCACAAATCTATTGTAATTACTTCTAATTTTCCATTTATTTACCAGATTGAATGAAGTTTTAGCAGACTTGTCAGACAGCCAGACAAAGGACCAGGTACGATATGAGGTGTTTTTGGCCCAAAAATCATTATTTTTATTTTTTATTTTGTTGTAATAAATCATGGTTTAAACTTGCAGTAAACCACATTTACAACAATCCATACATATTTAATGACGTCTCGCGTATCATCATGTGACCCTAAAATGGCTGAAACTAGCAAATTTCACCAAAAAATATCAAAATTCAATACTTGCACACGTCCGTATGTACCAAATCCAAATTTCGTATGAGTGATTATAAATCATCGTATTTCTTTTCGATCATGTTACGAAATATAAACTTGCTACAAGCCTAGTATAACAAATGTATTACTGTATATTCAACTGAAATAAGCCCAGAACGAAAATGAATTTTGAGCAAGGAGACAAATCTCAAAATTTTATAACTGAGACCAAATTAAAACTAGAGCTTGTTTTCTGAAAAAATGTATGTTTCCCCTGAAAAGCTAATTTTCACCACTAAAGGGCCATAACTCTGGGCCAAACAAAATCTGACCCAAAACTGCTGACAATATGCACAACTTGGTACCAATGAAATCAAACAACTGGTTTAGGAGAACAAACCTAGACAAATTTGTGACAGATTGACGGACAGACAGACAGGCAGCACAACATCAATATATGTCTCCCCAACCCAGTGAGAGGGGGGGGGGGGGAATAAATAGGTAGACAATTGTACAGTAGATAATATATACCTAAAATATGTGCAGTATTTCCAACCTATGCATAAATATTTCGTAATTCCAAGCATTGAAATAAACAGTTTGACGAACTAACAACAGTATCTGAGTACATCGATATACATGAAGATGATATATTAATTATTCATACGGCATCGTAGTAACAAGTAACAGTTGTCATTTATACAGAAACTGAAACAGTGAGCCGCAACACTAAATGGTCCATTACGCCAAGTATAATAAATCTAGCAGTTTTATACAAAATCAATAGTTTAATGCAAACAAGAAAATTATCCGAGCAATGATTGACAGAGTTTTTCAGCTGTTTTTATAACCATTATTCGGCTTATATTCCCAATGGCAAAAAGTATATATTTTCCCAATTTGGATGTAAAACTTCAATAAATGTGACAAATATGTTTTGAATCAATTAAGCCAAAAATTGACAAAGATGGACGCTTTCTCTCACAAGCAGTTTATATAATATATAGCAATTGTTGATTAGTTACTCACTACATCCTTTACTTTTGCTGTAGTTTCTTATGGTTCATACAGAACTTCTCGAAAAAAATTCAAGTACTTTTCAAGGACTTTTCCCCCATTTTCAAGGATTAAAAATGTTGATACGCTATAGAGGAGGGATCAAGTTTTTTTTAAGTTTATCCCACCGAGATGACCATCACTGCAGCACGGTTAAAATTACACAGCACGCAAATTACCTTAAAGGGTTCAGTGCAAGACTATCCTAACTCCTATATAAATACATAGGAGTTAGTATAGTCTTGCGCTGAACCCTCGATATACTCTATTACCATACTATCGTCTACTCAGCAGTAGGCCCTGTTGAAAATAGCTGGGTCATTTTTCACACTTTTTCATGATTGGTGGTTATTTTTTGTCCTTTTTCTATTTGCAGCAGAAGAATTCAAGGACAATTTACCGAATTTAACTTGTTTATCTTCAAAATTCAAGTACTTTTCAAGGAGTTTTTGGCTGTTACAAGATCAAGTACTTTCCAAGGAGTAGGAATCAAATTAAAGGACTTTTCAAGACTGTGCGAACCCTGTTTCTAGACTTTTCCCCCCATTTCTAAGTTGAACGCGCAAAAACTCCCAATTTGAAGGGAATGGGTCATTTTCCCAAAATAGCTAAAGAAACTCTGGTTTAGGAGATCAATATCTGACAAGACAAACTTGTCCAGTTTTCATCACTTAATGGCCACAACTCTACTGAAAATTATCTGACCAAAATCGCTGACTTTATATGCAAATACCAGGCTTGCTACCAATAATCCATGTGAAGTTTCATTGAAATCCTACCACTTGTTTAGGAAAACAAGTGCAGACATACTTTGTGACATCCAGATTGACAGCACAACAGCACTATAATGCCTCCTCATCTCTTTATAGTGCTGTTACATTGACTGCGAACAGGTGTATGAACTTTCAGGACAGATCCATGTCAATTAAGGTAAGGAAATGCTCATGTACGTGAAACTAAACTGGTGTTTGGTTACTTAATTTCTATCATAAAGGGCCCGTATTACAGAAGCTTCTTATCCTTAAAATTTTCCTTAAATGACGAAAAAATCTTAAGTTTTACATTTTTATCCTTAAGATTTCAGAAAGTTCTTAAGTAGTATTACACAATGTTCTTATCTTATTTTTTCACTTAAGGTAAGCGATTTTCTCCTTAGATTTTAAGGAAAGCTAGACCTCCCTTATCTTGTATAAAATATCTTAAGTTATAGAATCGCCTCCATTTTCTGAACCAGTGAACAGCACAATTATTCGACATCTACGATTTCAACACAACGTTCTTGTCAAATCATCGAAATCACGTTGCGTTCAGATATACATTTACATAAAGTAGGCCTACCAGTGTTCAGTAAATTCCGTAGAATTATCAAATTTCGCTCTTGAAATTGTGTCAACGCTGTGAGCAAAATCAACAATATTTACCTGATAAAATGCTGTTTTTAGTGTTAATTATACGTACTATGTAATAATTCAGGGACGTGATGTAGACATACAGTGAATATATAAGAACGAAATGATGGAAATTGCACAGTGAATCGGAAAGAGATGTTAAGAATAATATTAGGTTTATATCATAAAGGTTTTTATGTTTCGGATATGGTAATCATGATGTTTGACTAAGGAAGCAAAAGTGAATCGAAACTGGTCCTGTGTCATGCTATTAGTTGACCGAGGTTAAACTTGGATCATGACTGAGAATACTTTTTACTATTTTGTATGGTTGCATATTACTGCCACCAGTTAGCATGATAGCGTTCGCGAATTGTTTCGTGTTAACCACATAATTATTACGATAATTATCTAGCTATCTAGTTAATATTCGTGATAAATTTTCGGTAAGATAAATATCATACAACTAGAAACAGGCTTGAAAGTGCCCAGAACTGCCACCTCTTACCTTTTTTATAGTGTATTACACTAGATTTAAGTGGTAACACGAATCTTATCTAGTTGTCCACTTATTATGTTACTTAATAACTCAAATTCGCGAATTTCACTTAAGATTCGTGTTACCACTTATTTATAAATGCAAGTTTGGCTTCTAGATGTAAGTGGTAACGTGAATCTTAAGTGAAATTCGCGAACTTGAGTTATTAAGTAACATAATAAGTGGTTAACTGGATAATATTCGTGTTACAACTTACATCTAGAAGACAAAAATGAATAAGTGGTAACAGGAATAATGGAGTTAATAAAAGTTTATATTACATTTACTAGTAGTTTTCAATCATGATTTGAATATTATGCTTTGAAATACACAGTTCTATTGAAATAAAATTGTAATAACTGTTATATAGTGTGTGTATTTCTTTTTCAACCTAGTTATCTATATATAGCCCTATATCTGCACTAGACTAGTATTTATACTAATCACAAGTGCTATGTTCTTGTTTCATTTAGGTTCGTATGTGCATGCTTTTGAGCAAAATTTATCAGGGGAAAAGTACCATTTGTGGTGACTTATGATTTTTCTCAACAAGCTTTGTAATACTATACTTAACAACATAAAACATGCATCTAACCAAAGGATTGATAATAGTGGTTGCTTATTATATCACAGACAGCTGCAAATGTTGGGTTGAAATTCATACAAAATGTCTGTTCTCGGTACACAACTCGTGACAGGACATTATAAGAAAGAGCAAGCATATTGTATGTATATTATTATTGGTATGGATGGACTGGGTGTGTGTTGTGTTTGTGCCATGTCCAAGGACATGCTGGATTCATTCAGTCTGAATTACTGGTACTAATTCGCCTCAACAACTATATCACGACTTACCGACTGCATTATTCATGTTATATCATACAGATTTACTGAGCAAAACTTCGCACACAACATACAGTCAATTTCCATCAGTTATAATGCAAAATGTTCAAATATAATGCAAACAAAAACAAAGATTTAGATGAAATGACGGTTGTACTTGTTTCAACGTAACTAGGTAAAATCATTTATTTGCTTGGAGTTAGAGTAAAGTCTGCTACATTCTGCGCACGCATTATTTTTTTAATTTCCGGTTCTATTTTTGGAACGGGAAAACCCGATGTACGTTAGCAACAGTCTTAAGAATTTGCTTAAGATGAAAAATAAGGATAAGGAAATTTTAGTTAAAATTATTTTAAGTTGGATCTGTAATAGTACTTAAGATTTTCTTGAACCTTATCCTTACCGAAGTACAAATCTTAAGATTTCTGTATTTCTTAAGGTATATCTTAAGAAGCTTCTGTAATACGGGCCCAGAACCGCGACTTTTTCTCCGTCAATCTTACTGACAAACACGAACATTTCAACACACCTATTTTGAAATGTAATGGTCCAGGTAATATATTCATACGTTCGTGGTTAATAAAATGTGTGGGAGCTAAATATACATAGCACAATGGCTTATTTTTCATACTGACCAGGTACGGTTGCCAATTTCTGGAAAATTGATATCAAAGCTTTGATCTAAAATTGGTTGAATTGCAGTCTAATATTTTATTAACATTGCCTGTTGTGTACCAATCCGGCTGGACAACTGAATGTATACACCCAATTCGATAAGGCTTTCATTATCGATTCATCCATATATCGGGTATAGGGTGGGAAGGTTGTTTAAATCATATTTTCAATTATAAACGGGTGAATAAGTTGTATACAACACCCCTATAATCGATATTTAGGTAAAACACGATAATGAAAGAAGTAGCGAATTTGAGTAATACATTGGGAATTCAGTTGTTTGTGTTTTGAGATTACAATATTATAGCCAATAACAACAACAACATGTTTGTGTTTATACCAGTGTTATTTTAATGACCTTTTAATGACCTTAAAGAACCAGAACTAGAAGTTGGAAAAAATTCTTCCACACAAAATTCACCAGTATAATTACACTGAACTGAAGTGACACCGATTTATAAGTTTACCAAAGATAAGGGAATCTCATTATGCAATAATTTACAAAGTTTTTCAAGCTTGATTATCATTAAACTATATCCGATAATCTATCAAACAAGCACATTCCAACACATACCTGTACAACCGATTTCAAAGTAACGTAATATGTCAACCTTATAAAGCTTTTATCGCATACAAGCAAGTTATACCTAAATCATTCAGAAATAATCATCATTTATCAATACTTTATTTAAACAGATAAAGTCCATCATTACTACAGCGAGTCAATTTTATACTTCAACCCCATTAGATCTATTTTTATCATAAGTGTACTCTTAAGTCTGATACTTCAAGTTAATGAAAGTTTGGTGCAGAATTATCTTATATCCGTATCTAGGTACAGAATCAGTTACAACAGTATTGCACGAAACACTCGATACACAAGTTTGATTGAAACCAAAGCATCTTTTTGACACGTTATCTTGGTCTAATATAAAACTCAAGTATCCTATGGTCACCCCTACAGCGTTGAGTTTTACCCACATTTCTGTTGTGATAAAACAATTACTATACATGTATGACTGATTCCCCACAAGGGAAGAGAAAGAAAGAGAGAAAGACAAGTCATAACATGGAGAAGAACTGTGGACACTGAGATGAGAACCATCTCCAAATCCTGGAACAAAGCAAAGGTAATAGCACAGGATCGAACCAGATGGCAAGCTATGGTGGGAGCCCTATGTCTCTTACCAAACCAAACCAGATGGCAAGCTATGGTGGGAGCCCTATGTCTCTCACAGAACCAACCAGTTTGGGAGTCAAGGCTGGAGCACTATGTCTGTCACAGAACCAACCAGATTGGGAGCCACAGCTGGAGCCCTATGTCTCTCACAGAACCAAACCAGATTGTGAGCCATGGCTGGAGCCCTATGTCTCTCACAGAACCAAACCAGATTGTGAGCCATGGCTGGAGCCCTATGTCTCTCACAGAACCAACCAGTTTGGGAGTCAAGGCTGGAGCCCTTTGTCTCTCACAGAACCAAACCAGATTGTGAGCCATGGCTGGAGCCCTATGTCTCTCACAGAACCAAACCAGATTGTGAGCCATGGCTGGAGCCCTATGTCTCTCACAGAACCAAACCAGATTGTGAGTCATGGCTGGAGCCCTATGTCTCTCACAGAACCAAACCAGATTGGGAGCCATGGCTGGAGCCCTATGTCTCTCACAGAACCAAACCAGATTGGGAGCCATGGCTGGAGCCCTATGTCTCTCACAGAACCAAACCAGATTGTGAGCCATGGCTGGAGCCCTATGTCTCTCACAGAACCAAACCAGATTGGGAGCCATGGCTGGAGCCCTATGTCTCTCACAGAACCAAACCAGATTGGGAGCCATGGCTGGAGCCCTATGTCTCTCACAGAACCAAACCAGATTGGGAGCCATGGCTGGAGCCCTATGTCTCTCACAGAACCAAACCAGATTGGGAGCCATGGCTGGAGCCCTATGTCTCTCACAGAACCAAACCAGATTGTGAGCCATGGCTGGAGCCCTATGTCTCTCACAGAACCAAACCAGATTGGGAGCCATGGCTGGAGCCCTATATCTCTCACAGAACCAAACCAGATTGTGAGCCATGGCTGGAGCCCTTTGTATCTCACAGAACCAAACCAGATTGTGAGCCATGGCTGGAGCCCTTTGTCTCTCACAGAACCAAACCAGATTGTGAGCCATGGCTGGAGCCCTTTGTCTCTCACAGAACCAAACCAGATTGTGAGCCATGGCTGGAGCCCTATATCTCTCACAGAACCAAACCAGATTGTGAGCCATGGCTGGAGCCCTTTGTCTCTCACAGAACCAAACCAGATTGTGAGCCATGGCTGGAGCCCTATGTCTCTCACAGAACCAAACCAGATTGTGAGCCATGGCTGGAGCCTTATGTCTCTCACAGAACCAAACCAGATTGTGATCCATGGCTGGAGCCCTATGTCTCTCACAGAACCAAACCAGATTGTGAGCCATGGCTAGAGCCCTATGTCTCTCAAAGAACCAAACCAGACTGGGAGCTAAGGCTCGAGCCCTATGTCTCTCACATAACCGAACCAGATTTGGAGCCATGGTGGGAGCCCTATGTCTCTCACAGAAACAAACCAGATTGGGAGCCATGGCTGGAGCCCTATGTCTCTCACAGAACCAAACCAGATTGAGAGCTAATGCTCAAGCCCATGTTTGAATAATCAGTTAAGCTGCATTCAATTACAACAGTTGATTCGAAATTTGGAGAGAATACCATTGAGTCTATTGGTCCATATTTTGTAAAACATGTTTTCATTGGCTGATCACCTCGCTATATGTTTGCAACCATACTCAAGCAAATAAACCAACTATACATATATTTAATTGAATAAAAAGCAAGTACACAAATTAGGCCACCCTTAAAAAATGTTATCAGTACCCAAACCGACCATCGAAATTTGTGACTCTTAATAATGTACGTAAACATATTTAATGTACATATATTTTGGAGTCTTCAACAAATACTAAATATCTCTAATCTCTGACCTACCAGCCCTTCCAGAAACTTACAGTAAGGCTGAACCATCATTTATTTTTTTTGAATATAATTTTACTGCCATTGGGAAAATAGGTGGGATAAATTCCAAATTTTGGAAAATAAGGTACTGTTTGTTTTGCTCATATTTAACATAGCTTTTTAGCTGTGGCTGTTGATTGTTATATATATGAGGTGATGTAAGAGCAAAGTTTCTTTTATAAAAGGTTAAATACATAAAAACCTTACTTAAAAAACGGAATTCAGTCAGAGGGGGGAAATGAACAATGAATTGGGAAAAAATTATGATTTTTTTGGGAAAAATTGACACTTTTTGATAAGGGGAAACAGCCTATATTAGGCAGTTAGATTAACCAAAAAAATCACGGACCATACACAAACAACTTTTAAGGATGGCCTGGGTAAACAAAATTTAATTAAGTATTCATTTTACTTCAACTCATATTAAATGAAGCTTAATAAATTTACATTGATTTATACCATAAAAATCTGTTGCCCCTAATAACAACAGCATTATTCAAAGGAGTTCAGAAGATTTGACAAAAAATCATCAACATATTGAATATCTAAAGATTTACTTTGCGTAGAGATTTATTCCCCGCTTTTCTATATAAAGACAGCAAAATTTAATATACCTTATCAATTCAGTTGGACGAATAAAAAATCTAAAATATTTTTATATAAATTTAATTCACTAAAAACATTATAAAAGTGCATTCAACGACACAACAGACTCCGATTAAAGTCTGAATCGGGATTATTTCATAAAAGGAAATGAAGAAATAAACCTCTATTGACAGATTCAATCAGCATATCAATTTCAAACCGTTCGATTTTATAAAGATGATATTAAATACCAAGCCCTAGACTTTACTGTAAACTGAGGAAGTTTATAAGAAATCTAAAATTTAGTATAACCACAATGGAAATAATGAAATAATTATCCCGTTTTTGTGTTATCCTTTTCATATAATGTATACATTTGACATGGTTTTATGTTTTTTGTATTGTAATGCCAAGTGATTCGTGAATTTTATGATAAATAAATCTGTCTATCTATGAAGAATGTTGGACTGGGATTCAATTAAGTATATTTTCAGATTTGGTGGACGTCATGTGTGAACTATACATTTGGGGAGGCATACCAGAGCACAGGAGATTGTCGCGAGTTCTCTCCCTTTATCCCTTCTAGAGTTCTCTCCCTTATCCCTTCGATAATATATACTATGATACACATATACTATAGAAGGGATAAAGGTAGGGAGTCTCTAGAAGGGATAAAGGCAGAGAACGTTAGAAGAGATAAAGCTAGGGAACTCTAGAAGGGATAAAGGCAGTGAAAAGTCAGAGCAAAGTTTCTCCATTACATTATGTTAATTAACTAGCATATCTGTGAGCAGATTAATCGTATACCCAAGTATCCAAAACTGTTATTGAATATTTTGAAATCCTTCTCTTACCAAGATAAATGCTCGATACATAGACTTTTAAAGTAATGTTAAGTGTTTAGTTATTTCAGTGTCACCCCTATTTAAAGGGCCAACCATTTCTGACTTATGAGACACCTATTTTCTGAGCACATTTACTTCCCGATTCCTATCCTTTAATGCCAGGCACCAGGCAGGTGATACACAGTAACCATTATTTAACTAGATGGTGGCTCACCAACTATCCATACCTGAATGGACCCTACCGGGATTAGAACCTTCAACCTCTCGTTCCCAAGGCAGATGCCTTAACCACTCAGCCATTAGAGTATTATTTACATTAGTATGTACATCTCACCTTATCTTCAGATGAGAAACTGTCAGTCACTCAATGAGTGTAAGAAGAAAAGAATCACAAAATTATTCGGGTTTACAGTAAATTTAATATTGCCAAATTTGGTGAACCTGGTAATTTATGCAAATAAATAGACTCCGTAATTGAAAGTCTTTGAATAGAATGAAGAATACCGATGAATACCCTAAAGAGTTCTCAAGACAACATAGGGTAAACAGATCTATTGATATGAACATATATCGAAAAATAAACTTTTTGAAATATCAATGATATAGTAATTGGAATAAATAAATATTGATTGAAGAGTTATAGTGCAAATGATGAAAGGGGGGTGCACCAGAATATAAACGCATGAGGCAAGATAAATAAACGATATCTTAATGCATTATGTCAGAAAAATTGAATTATCTTTGAGAATAAATTGACGGATTTTACAGAGAATGGAATTACAAAGAATTCAATAAAAAGACACGAGAAAATGGCATAGGTTATATTCGTGTAAATCATCGAACTTTATGAAAAGTTTATAACCTTAACTCCATTCAGAATCTGTTTCGTGACTATGTAAAAGCTCATCAGAGTGACGTAACCATTTATTAATGAGAACAATTATATGAAGCGAATTCCTTTGGATTGTAAATGTGATTTGAATTTTGAATATCCAAGACTCCGGAATAAATTTGTGGGAATAAAGGATATGTAAACGATCATTATTATATGGAATAAAAATCAGGTAACAATATAAATTAGCAATTAAATATATACCAATATGTAACTAACAAAAAGTTTATTAAATTAAGAATGAAATTTTTTCATAAAGTATGCTTTAAAATATTTGTACACATATTATTTGTTCCAATATAATCACTAAATATTGGATTAAATTAGAAATTCTTTATAGTAGAGCGGATTAATTCAAATACCGTCACATTTGATGGAAATTTCAGGGATTTATATCGTGGATAAACAGCCCTTAATGTGACAGGAACTGATCCCTTAAATAAGGTGCAGGGAAACTTCAATAATAAGACCACCACTTAGTTCTGAAGACAGTTGGTTGCAGTTGAGAGGTGGTCTTATGATCAAATTGAAACACTGAAGGAAATTTAATAACTGGTCCATGAAAACATGATCTTATCAATGAGACGGTCTTGAAGTGAGGTTTTCTAATTTTAATTAAATTTAAAAAATATTATTTTTTAATTTAAACTTATTTATTTTACATCGATGGTGAAACAAGTTCTTACAACTTATGCTAGTCACTCTCGATGACTGCTTCCTTGGCTAGCAACCAGTACTCGTGCCAAATTCAGGGATTTTGAAGTTTGTGATCACATCCCGCTAATCGCGGGGCTCGAACTCAGGCGCTCTACACCTCGACCCCTACACCTTGACCACTGCACCTCTTGTAAACTGAAATTTCTTCAATGAATGAGAATCATCAGATACTTTAGACAATCTACAGTTGAACCTCGTTTATTCGACAACCTTTTATCCAAATACATGGTATTATCTGAAATATCTGCATGCAGGTACCAATGTCCCATTCCTTGTGCCCCAATTTGAAGATTAAGATTTGTTGTGTAACATAAAAAAATCCCGAAATGTTTCCATTGGTTGTCACTCCAAAACCAAAATGGATTTCGGTAAATTCACCGAAATTCAGTGGGTTTCGATAAGGTAACTTACTGCTTATTGAAAGGTTAACCAATCTGCGTCAAGGTAGTAACGTTGTTCGGTTGAAGAGAAATTGCCTTGGTGGTTAACATAAGATTTGATTGGTTTACACAACACTGATATGCAAAGAGCAAAGCCATGTTAGTACGGCTGCGCTCGAAAAACTAATGTAAGCGTAGTACAGTTAAAAGTTCAGTAATTTGAATACTTTGAATGAAATGTCAAGGATTAACTGACAACAGCTAGAATGACTCTCACAAAATTAATAAACAAATAACCATAAATATATTTCATGCATTAGTCATATAATATCATGACTACAGTAAACCCTCACTTGAAGACCACCTCAATAATAAAACCACCTCAAAAGTAAGAACACAGTTTTCAAGTCAATAATCACTGATTTGCTCTTTCACTCAACCTCAATATTTAGAACACAATTTTCAAGTCCATTTTCACTGTTGATTTCTTTGTTCAACCTCAATATTAAGACCACCTCAATAACAAGACCAGTTTTCAAGGATCCCACAGGTAGTCTTATAATTGTAGTGTTGGTGTATATTTCGAAAAAAAATACATGCTCATTCGATGGATTGGTGCAAAAATATCGTAGCTGCTACTTTACACAACTGAGTGCCAACAGTTTTCGATTCTCTATAATGCAAAACTGTTTTAAATGCTTATGAAATAACAAAGTAAGATACAGCGTTATTGTACTGATCACATGGAAATGGTCCTACAATACTTTTATAAAATCTTGAATACCCATTGTTCACTTACTTTATATAACTAGATCAGCACACATTTAAATATGACAAAATGAAGTACGACATACAGACGAGTATAATATAAAAGGTATGAAAATGAAGATAAAAGAACAAGCAAAGAAAAGAACAGTGTTTAGCTATTTGAAAATTGAACAAAAGGTGTTCAATTGCTGCTTTTTGTTGCCATAAAAAATGCTAAAATTTCTCAATCTTTCAGAAATCATACAAGACGTAATAAACATTTTTTTACATACAAATTATTATGCTGGAACTTAATACAGTTCTTTTAACAGTGGTTTATAAATAGGGCATTATAAAATACCATCTATCTTTTATGCAATGATTCGAATTTTGATTAACAGAATTATTAATTCTAAAGTGTAATTTTATTAACTCAATACAATGGCCTTCTTGAGAGCCATGCACAAATTTTATCCTTACATCATTAATATATATCGCTAACCAATTATTTAAATACACAGTGAAACTAGCAACAAACGCATGAATTTTAATTTAGAATGATATATCTACAGAGGAATTACTGCTTCCTTGGACAATTCATGCTGCAGGGTTTTCCCTGGGAGTTTTCAGCTAGGGGTCCTTGGACCCCTGTGTTTGATAAATTGGGGGTCCTTAGTAAATTTGTAGGGTCCCAGATATGCAGTTTATACTGGACAAAAGTTTATTTTAGGGGTCCCAGGGATGCACAGTAAGTTGAAAATGGGAGACCCTAGACAGAAAAGGGAAATCCCTGATGCTGGGAAGTTCTTTAATAAGGACATGTTTACTTTGGTGCTGAATATATATCAAAAATATAGTAATTATATAGAGGATATTTGTATGTTTCGGTGTAAGATCGAAAGTTATTTCACTGAGTGAGCAGCTGACAATATATTTTTATTATAATCCATTATTTTAATTTCACTGTGAATTATTGATAATAATTCACCATTATTCCGTGGTAAACAACCGGAAAGCATGAAATAATTGGTCTTAGTAATTGAAGTTATGCAGTCAAATTTCTGAGTCTATTTAATTATCAAATCTCCTGAAAGAAATTCAGAAAAAATCCTTCCAGTAATAGACAAGACAGAATTCAAAGACGTAAGATCAAAAGTATTTGTTTATAGAAAGTAAACTTTACATGATAGCATCTTAAATTCTGTTTTTCTGAGTTTCGACAATAATGTCACACAACAGCAAGAATATGAACTTTCCGTAAGACAGTGCGCTTGATTAAGTAAAAGAGCCTGTCAAAATGATGTTGTCATTGACATTATATATAAGTTTCAAACTTAGAATATATACTTCGCTAGTATGGGATAAAAACACCTAGCAATGACACTGGTGAGCATCATAGGTCATAATGGCTTGATCATGGAAATACAGAATGTTGGAAAACAGAAATGGAACTTAAAAATTACATCTAGTGATCTGGCCTGTCAATTTCATGTACGCTTTGGACAGGATATTGGGTGAGGAAGTTGAAAGGTCAACACATAGAAGAATAAACTTGACAATGAGAGTGTAAACAAATCCCAAATGCCAATCTCAAACTTGTAAATGAATCTTATATAATATTATTGTGTTTACAATGAGAAAAATGTTATTATTTGATAAAGATGTTTATGTTTAGAATATGCTATTGTAGAAATACTATTAAAAGCAAATAAAAGTGTATAAAGTTACTGTATTAAAAGTAAACATAATTGCAATACACAATGGGAGCCAACCAGTGTATAGCATAGCCGAATGGTATGTAAATAGCATTGATTGAGTAACATACAAACTACACTTCTCCCGTTAGTACGTCTGAAATATATATATATGATTAACATTCCAAACTAAAATATCTGATCGAATAACATGACTAATCCATTCCATTGTGGTCTTTCCTCAATGTTTTCGGAACATGACCCATGTCCGTGAAATTGGGAATTTTTACAATAAAACGGACAAAAAAGCAGCAGTCATTCGATATAAAATTGTACTTTCCAAGAAACTGAGTTCAATGCAGTATTTAACATTATTGTGGAAGCAGACTCAGTCGACGACAATCAGGCTTCGTTTTTCCCGAACAGATGAGCTAAACATGTATACAGCGATGTTTGAGACATTTGTAGTATAGAAGACATGAACTTTTTTTAAGCGCATCAATGGTCAAACCTAATAGTAACACTGGAATGGTATAAATGTGGGTATTTCTTTCTAATCCTGCGGTACAAAAAAAAACAATGAAAATTGTGCTTGAAAGGCAATGAAAACAAAGACAGGATTAAACGTTTGACTGAACTTCAAAGCATCTAAAATTAAAGTTTGTTTGTACTGCTGGTGAAAACCTATTTTGAGCGAATTCAGGATTTCATCTAATCAATATCCTTTCATAGACCTGGACAGACTATTATTTTATTGCCATAAACAATGAATACCTAATGCTCTTATTCCAGGCAAACACTAAACAACAATGAGTTATCGTACGACCAATAGTTCAGTATTCCCTCAGGTTGCACAACAAACTCAACCAGCGGGGCGTCCTAAACAACGAATGAAGCAAGATTTCACTGCCATACAAGTAGCAGAACCATTGAGGTATGACCTACCACCCACACCACCTGAAGAAACGCCGAGAGTTCCACGGTCACCGGTTCAACATGTTCAACGAACTCAACGTACCATCGTAGAGAGGGCTGATCCAAGGATAGATGATCTGGTCGCGAGACAGGTAACAGATAATAATTCGTAACACAGACATAGTTTAAAACACACCAAACTCAGGGGTGTCACTAATTAGAAGGTGGGTGGGGGTCTGTGGGGTACTCCCCTTAATAATGATCATTCATACAAGAAAAGTAGCCGGGTGATGATGCTTAAGTTACTGGGTATTTTTACCAGCTCCAAGCTCTTATTGACACCCCTCACTCAGCAAACCCAAATTCTTTTAACCCTTATATATTTAACTCAGACTTGTAAACCGCTTAGCTTAGCCTCGAATGGTAACATATTACACCATATTAAACTGAAAGTCTGTTCATTGACATAAGAGACTCAAATGATCTTTGCACCATGATTAAGGACATGTTAAAATATCTGAAGACAATATCAGAATATACAGTAGAACCTCGAAACCTAGCAGTTAGTTTGAGCCATCTATTGTAGGAAGCATCTATGGTATACATGTGTATGTGTGAATTAACTGTCACTAGTACAAGTGTACCTTGTACTATGCATTATGAAAATGGTTAAGAATTTATACTTCGACGTGTTCGAGTGTTCGACCTATCTCTGTTCGAGTGATCTACTGTTGACAAATATGAAATAAGAAGGGATATCATCAGG
This sequence comes from Mactromeris polynyma, assembly GCA_032209605.1. Taxonomy (NCBI): domain Eukaryota; kingdom Metazoa; phylum Mollusca; class Bivalvia; order Venerida; family Mactridae; genus Mactromeris; species Mactromeris polynyma. The sequence goes on along the minus strand of JASFXZ010000034.1, from coordinate 1,274,418 downwards.
ACTTAAGAACATGTTCAAAGTATCTACTGTGTTCGAGCCAAAACTGTTCGAGATTTAGAAGTTGTACTGTAATTCAGCATTGCAAGTCTTTTAACCTCCATTTCTGTTCATCACAGGGAAGTTGTCTGCCACAAAGAACACATTTAAACAGTGGAATACCAAATCAATATATGGACTTCAAATTACAACTGATTTTAAAGGGACTTGTAGAGAGTGGCTCCGATCAAAGACCTCATAGAGAATTCTAGGAAAAAAGCTTAATCTACCACAAAATGTGTTTGATCATTCCAAACGAAATCTAATATTCACTGGTTTTCATATCCAATGCTTAAAAGAATTACTGGTACATTAAATCCAAATACATTTTACATGAAAGCGGTTCACTGGTTTTGCGCAAAACGATTCGAGGATTCAATGCAAGACTATCATCACGTAATAAATACATAGGAGTTACGATAGTCTTGCATTGGACCCAGGTATTGTTATCATGTTTTTGTCAAAGATGTAGAAACAATATCCATCAGATATACAAATGCATGTTTTAAAGTCAATTATATCTTGTCTGCCATCTTAATACATGTAATGAGAAACCAAATACGATCGTCTTTGCATTAATTTCAAATGACTCAAGCATAGCTGTTGAGGGGTAACAAGGACACCTTACTCCAGGGCCCGTATTCACAAACGTTTTAAGACTGAATCTCAGACTTTCAAATGGTAAATTTTCATTTTGTTCCTACGTTATTGTTACACAATATATGTTGATGAAACGAGAGTAACTAACAAGAAACATTCAGGCAAAAATTGATCCGTTTTAATTTAATGAAAACAAAATGCTTGTAAATTTAATTTTTGCAATTTTAAAGTCTAAGTCTGAGATTCAGTCTTAAAACGTTTGTGAATACGGGCCCAGATCTTATGGTCATAGGTACGAACCCTAACATGCGTGAAGTTGAACCGCAAACTTCACAATCCCCGAATTGACGCAAGTACTGGTTAGTAACCCAGGAAGCAGTCATCAAGAGTAACTACCGGGTAATATAAGTTGTAATAACTTGCTTCACAGTCTGAATAAAACAAAATTTATGCGTCTAAACTTAAATTCTTGATATAACTTCAGGATCAACTTATGAACCATCAGATGCAAGTGTCAGCACGACAAGATGAAATCGCGAATCATCTTAAGAACCAGAATAATGCCTTAAATCAATCGCTACTTCAACAAGTGCTCCGAAATAAGGACAATATGATAGCGAACCTTGGACAGCTCCAGGTACATTTAACAAGATAATTATTTTTTCTAGGAATAGTTGAACTTAAAACAAGAACTTTTGTAAGTTAGAATGTGAAAAAATCCAATTGATGTTTTATTGGTGATCGAGTCAGTTTCCAGGGGAAAACGAGTTTGTGGGTAAAAGCAGCGACCTTTGTGAGTTTAAGATCTATGGGTAGTGCTGCTTCAACTATTGCATAAGTACTACCACCGCCCTAATTTGCATAGCCCAGTTGTGACCATAGTAGTGATTTAAATCAGAAATCAGCTTATATTTGTAACCACAGGAGATTTACAGTCACAAGTTCTCTCCCTTTATCCCTTCTATAGTGTTCTCACTTTATCCCTTCTATAGAATATATACCAAAGGGATAAAGGGAGAGAATTCCAGAAGGGATAAAGGGAGAGAACTTGTAACAATCTCCTGAATTTGTAACTATCACATTACAGTAAAGGTTTACATAACAGATAACATTGAGTCTACCATTCGCTATAAGCGTAAACTCTATAACGTTAGCTTGATTACTTCTTCAAAAAGAGTTCTGTTAAAGAACCCTTTTCCTAATCGCCAAAAGCTACCGATTATGACGATACCCAAGACAGAACATAACTTAAGTGAGACATTTATTAACTGTCTATTCTACCGTTTATTTCTTTCTTTAGTAAACAATAAATATTGGCTACCAAATATCATATATTGATGATATTAATCAGGATCTAGAAAATCTAACTTTTTTCTACCTTTAGCAAGCAGACTGGGATGATCAGACGAGAGAATTGTTTGGGCAACATATCAGACACATTGTGGGTTTTGTACAAAGACTCAACTTGGATATTGAGGTAAGACGTGAAATATAATAACTGTACCATCATTGTGTACACAATGTCTATTGGTCATTACTTTAAATAATTGTCATTAACTGACCAGCCTACAATTTGTTACAAATGAGGTTTTATAGTTATGTTTATTTTATTCATTTACTTTCAGTATGTGTATTGCTATATACCTAGTGAATCGTGTATCTCTTCTTGGATCGCAAGTCAAAGATCGCGATTTGAATTGGATCGCCCTTTGTCTGGCGATACACAGCCCTAGTTAACAAGTAAAAAAACCCAGATTATACCAGATAAGACAAGTTGAATATATGTATTAGACATGTACAGAGAAACGACCACCATTAGTTTGACAAGTCAGTCTTTAAGTTATGAGGTGGTCCGAGTATTGAATTAAAATAATATTGGAAGAAAAATTAAAATCTGTTCCATGAAAACATTTCTCACTTTCAGATGGTCTTATAGTCTGGTTTTACTGTATATCAATAAGCCAAAGGAACCACATCAAACATATTGATGGGTGAAAGTGAAACAAGTCTATGGGCTTTATTATATACAGAAAGACCAGTTTTGCTTTTTCCCCTAGATTATCTAAAGAATATGGGACAAGCAGAAAAATCATTCTAACAGTATACGTTCATCAAAACCGAGTTAAGCTATAATTTGTTCCAAATGTTTTCTAGATTAATGTTATACCAATAGGACAAATATCGTGAAATCTCAGATAATTGTATTTCTGTTCATCAACATTCAAGGTATAATGTCAGAGTTGAAGGTCGTGATATCCCAGATCATTGTATTTCTGTTCATCAACTTTCAGGGTATAATGTCCGAGTTGAGAGGTCGTGACATTGCTGTGATGGGAACAAACAAAGCAGTGAACAAGCTCGAGGTTCATCATGTGACTGTGTTACATGATCTACGAGGACGTATTGTACGTTGTGACACCGCCATCAACAAACATAGCAAAGACATGATGATGCTAATGGATGAAATACGTCGACTCGAAGGACTCATACAGTTAATGCGGGAAAGACTTCTTGGTGACATTCACCGTCTGGAGGCAGAGGTACAAATATTTCACTACAATGTTTCTGCAAAAAAGAGTCATTAATATACTGTAAAAGTCATTTTTGCAAGGTTTTCAACTTGCGAATTGAACGTGTAAATAAAAAACCTTGCGAATTCAAAATCTTGCTAAAATATGTCCGTGTTCATCGCTATATCTGAACATCTCAGCAATGAACTCGCTAAAAATAAAAACATGCGAAAAAACAAACAGATGGAAATTCGTGAAAAATGTGTCTGCAAAAATAAACACTTTTACTGTAAATAATAATTATAATGTAGTTAGATCAACTTCAGCTTTTGTCTCTTCTAAACAAAAGTAGGACATGTATAGACTGTTTGACTGAACATCAGTATTTTTATTTAAAATTGACTATGGAAACCAGTCTAAAAACTCAAGCATCTGATTGGTTGTTTACTAAGCTGTCCTACAAGTGACCAATGGTCAGGCAGCATAAATATAGAGACTGGTCTTCAAGCTCAGTTTTATGAGTAACATGATAAGATGAAAGGGTAATTTTCAAAGCATTATTAAAAAAATATGACGCTTGCTCAGAATACACACTTTGATCAGTCATGTGTTTATCATCTTGATTTATAAAATTTACTCTTTGGAATCTGTACATACTTCGTACAATTGATATTAATCATTCGTTTTTGGCATCAACTGATGTTCTTCAATAACTTACTGTAGAGGAGTTCATGTATAAAAGATTTTAAGTTAACATAGGGATTCAAGAATGTCACGAAAATAAGCTTCAGCATAATTTTCCTATACACACACTACTCCTTACGCTAATAAAACTGAAAGCTTTGTCAGGATTTGTGTTTTAAAGCCAGCAATATTCATAACCTTCAGAATATGATAACCATATTATCAAATATAAACAAGACATGCTTAGTAATTGACAAATTATTGATAAATTTGGTCATTTAACCAATGAAAACTGTTTGCTATTGGATAAGTTTGACAAGACGTGCCTTTGATAAGATCATTGCAGTAAGTCATTTGTACTACAGTAAGTCATTTGTACTATGTGACAATTGTGACTCAGTATAAATACACAACTCCCTTGTTGACCAGGGCTCAATGTTATATTTTCACTGAACTCACTCAACTCAGAGTTAACCAATCAGTAACCTGAGTGTTCAGACTGGTCTCCAAACTCAACGTTTACAATCTCAGACACAGACTGGCACAAGTAAATCATCACAATCTCAGACACAGACTGGCACAAGTAAATCATCACAATCTCAGACACAGACTGGCACAAGTAAATCACATTCGCAGGTCTACACATGCTGAGACTGGCACAAGTAAATCATCACATTCGCAGGTCTACACAGACTGGCACAAGTAAATCATCACAATCTCAGACACAGACTGACACAAGTAAATCATCACAATCTCAGACACAGACTGACACAAGTAAATCATCACAATCTCAGACACAGACTGACACAAGTAAATCATCACAATCTCAGACACAGACAGGCACAGGTAAATCATCAAATTTTCAGACACAGACTGACACAAGTAAACCATCAAATTCTCAGACACAGACTGGCACAAATAAATCATCAAATTCTCAGACACAGACAGACACAGGTAAATCATCAAATTCTCAGACACAGACTGGCACAAGTAAATCATCAAATTCTCAGACACAGACTGGCACAAATAAATCATCAAATTCTCAGACACAGACTGGCACAAGTAAATCATCAAATTCTCAGACACAGACTGACACAAGTAAATCATCAAATTCTCAGACACAGACTGACACAAATAAATCATCAAATTCTCAGACACAGACTGGCACAAGTAAATCATCAAATTTTCAGACACAGACTGACACAAGTAAACCATCAAATTCTCAGACACAGACTGGCACAAATAAATCATCAAATTCTCAGACACAGACAGACACAGGTAAATCATCAAATTCTCAGACACAGACTGGCACAAGTAAATCATCAAATTCTCAGACACAGACTGGCACAAATAAATCATCAAATTCTCAGACACAGACTGGCACAAGTAAATCATCAAATTCTCAGACACAGACTGACACAAGTAAATCATCAAATTCTCAGACACAGACTGACACAAGTAAATCATCAAATTCTCAGACACAGACTGGTACAAGTAAATCATCAAATTCTCAGACAGAGGCATATCCAAAATATTTCATATGGCTGCAATTTTTACCCATAACTCCATTGGTCCATTAATTACTTGTTTTTAAGCTGAATCAAAGCTTGATATTGTTTTAATTTACAGGTGATGTCCATGACAAGTGAACTCGAAAGACAAAACACAGAGCAAAGATCTGAACTGAACCATTTACGGAGTGAAACTAATCACAGATTAGATATGATAGATGATAAACAGAGAGCTCATATGGCCGAACTTAAAGATGCCATGGATGGTAATAAAGCAAGTATGGATCATCAGATGGAAAGAATGGATGCTAAATTTAAAGCAATGATTGATAAGGCTACTGGAGGTTGGGCAGATATGATGGTTAGTACCGGTATTGAATTCATTGTTTCAGTAATACAGTAAAATCTCACTTAAAGACCACCTGAAGAACACAATTTTCAAGTTCATTTCAGTTTTGCTCTTCATTCAACCTCATTACTAAGACCACATCAATAAGAATACCAGTCTTCAAGGGATACAATGGTGGTCTTATTACTTCAGGTTTTACTGTACTTACAAAACATATTTTATCAACATTTTTTTATAATAATTCTTATTAAAATTCATGTGGATGATGCCAAAACCCTAGCATTGCAAATTCCAAAATATCTCATTCTGTTAAGCATTGTTGGTAGCTTACACATTATATAAATATTGACTGCCTTGAGGGTGACAGTGCATCTTGTCAACCCGAGGCAACACTGTCGACCGAGGCTTTAGCCGAGGTCGACAGTGTTTGTCGAGGGTTGACGAGATGCACTGTCACCCTCAAGGCAGTCAATATTTATTTTATTATACCGAACAAAATAAAAATAAAGCTAATAACTTAAATTTAGTATTTTTAATTTCAGCGGGCGACATTGCAGGGTGACAGTTAAAAATGTCGCCCGCTGAGGTTTATATGCAATGTATAGGGAAAACAGTCACGTGAGGTATAATAATAATAGTTATGGTTTCCATAACTAATTTGGGTGGCAGTTTCATTAATTATGCCATGTTCCTAATATCATGGTTTGATCCTATTTGTTGAACTAACCAATATTCAAAATAAAGGTGACAACTTAAAAGACGTTCAGTAACATTATGGCCATCATTGATACAATCAATATCGATATATCGGTGATTTTTTCTGTCGATTGATATTTGATACGCTAATACAAATATCCATGGCAGGAAAATACAGGAGAATGGGTACAATCTAAAAATGTATCTAAAAATAATTAACCATAGAATCAGAGGCGTTAAACTGTTGTAAATCAGAATATAAAAGAAGTGGTTGCAGATGTTATAGCGCTAATACCATGTATACACATCTTGATGTAGTATTTAAACTTGCACTACTTCAGGGACAAATCGACCAACAGATACAGAATCACCTTATGTCGATACTGTCTCGTATGAACAGATTAGAGGAAAAACAAGCGTTGGATAAAAATAAACTGAAGGAAATACAACATGTAAGTAATTTATGATGGAAATATCAATAGTGGTTACTTCAACAAAAGCACTAATTAGCACCACTTAATGAATTGGTGAAGAATTGACTGATGAAGGATAGGACTGATAAGCGACCACTTTTACCATATGGTTTCAAAGGTTAAAAGTATTACAGTTAAAATATTTGAAATGAATCTGTCGAATCAGCAGTCTGCATTACAACCCCTTGTATTTTAAAGGCACAGTCATCAAAGTTCACGTCAAGTATGTGACATTGTAGATTGAATCTAGACACAGCATACACAAGAACCTTTATTTTTTATCCTGTACTAGTCAATGCGTACATTTACTTTGTTAGGTTCGAAGCAATTAACTTGAAAATCTGGCTTTAAGGTATTTTTCTATTTGTGTATACCGTAATAATTCTATTTAACACCCGGATGCTTATTAGAAATAGGATCAGCTCAAAAGTTGGGAATGGGCAATAATTAAAAACACATTCAGGTTAAGATGTCCATTTTTGTTTATAAAGTGTACAACGGGGAATTTTACAATAGTTGTGCACCATGATATTACTATGAAGGGAAAGGTAAAAGAGAAATTAGGAAACTGGCAGTGTGAAAGGTAGGATTATTTTGTTTGCTTTGTGGGATGGGTGCTTATTAGAGGCCATTGAATTTTAAATTTTTGACTGAAAATGGCAGTTTTTCCCCCTGAAACTAGAGCATGGATGTTAAATAGAATTATTACGGTATTATTTATTAGAGGCCATTGAATTTTCAATTTTTGACTGAAAATGGCAGTTTTTCCTCCTAAAACTAGAGCATGGGTGTTAAATAGAATTGTTACGGTATTATTTTGTTAGTTTTTGATTTGTATTGTATCAATTTATGTTATTTCTTTCCACAGAATATTGAGACCCAAGTGGTAGCTACTTTACAAGATTCATTGCAATACAACAATGCTGAACTGGCAAGAGCAAAAATGGAATTTCGAAATGGTTTTACGGAACTACAAGACAGCTTGGCAAACATGAAATGTGTCGTCGAGGGACGTAGAAAATTACTTGGAAATCAGATGAGTAAAGAGATCGGACAAGTGAAGAAAGCGCTGTATATGGAAATGCCTGGACATCAACCTGTTGGAACTACTGTTGTCTTTAAAAATAAAGAGCAATCAGATGGATGGTGAAAACCCGTTTGGTCGCAAGCATAGTATAATATTATAATAATCTTTCACAGGCTTTCTGTATGGATAGTAATATCCAGCACAATGGTTACTGTTTTGGTGGGAACTTCCTGCACAGCTACCTGAGTGCCAGATATTTCCATCCGCACACAAAGCCAGTGAAGATTCTTTTTCATACATAACTTTTTTAAGAAATAAAGGACGAGATTGAATAAAATGACTTAAGTTTTGAGGGACTTTTCCTCATAGTGACGTACTATTTTACAAATCCATTCAAGCTATTTTTTAATGATAATTATGTGATGTCATTATGTGATGTCATCAGTACAAGACTCATCCTATGTGGGGGGGGTAGGATGGAGTTTTCCAGCCCCGGTTTAAATGGGGGAAATCTTGGTCTGGTATGGAAGAAAACTATTTCATTGATACTATCAATCCTTATATCACAACCATGACACATTTCTTCATTAGTATCCAGTCTTTTCTTCATCATTTTGGGAATGATATTACCAACACCAATACAACAGAATTGGGAAAGTAGCGTCGTAAATTGTCTTGAGTTGGTAGAAAACTGAAAATTAGCATTTATAAACCAAATAAAGAAAAATATGAATCAGAGTCAACTTTGGTGGGTCAGGTCCACAAACAATTTGTTTATTTAAGTTGGCCTAAAAGTGTACATTCAATAGTTAATACAGTAGAACATGTCTGTTGTTTTTTTATTTATTTATTTATTGTTATGTTAACTTATCTGTATAAATGCACAAGTATTTAACATTTTATTTCATATGTCTACTAGTAGTGTTTAAACTGTATAGGAGATACATAATATATAAAACAAATGCTTTGTTATTCTTCAAGTAATTATCAAGCAATTCATGAAGATTCCAGCGCTCAACAATTCTGCAGACCTCATCCCAAAGTTATAATAATCTGTTTGTTTCTGCACCCAGTCCAAAAACCAACCAATGGCAAAACTTCATTGCCAGAGACTGGTCTTAAAAACTCACTGTGAGAGGCTGGTCTTAAAACTCATTGTGAGAGACTGGTCTTAAAAACTCATTGTGAGAGACTGGTCTTAAAACTCATTGTGAGAGACTGGTCTTAAAAACTCATTGTGAGAGACTGGTCTTAAAAACTCACTGTGAGAGGCTGGTCTTAAAATTCAATGTGAGAGACTGGTCTTAAAACTCATTGTGAGAGACTGGTCTTAAAACTCATTGTGAGAGACTGGTCTTAAAACTCATTGTGAGAGACTGGTCTTAAAACTCATTGTGAGAGACTGGTCTTAAAACTCACTGTGAGTGACTGGTCTTAAAAACTCACTGTGAGAGGCTGGTCTTAAAACTCAATGTGAGAGGCTGGTCTTAAAACTCACTGTGAGAGGCTGGTCTTAAAACTCACTGTGAGAGGCTGGTCTTAAAACTCACTGTGAGAGACTGGTCTTAAAACTCATTGTGAGAGACTGGTCTTAAAACTCACTGTGAGAGGCTGGTCTTAAAACTCACTGTGAGAGGCTGGTCTTAAAACTCACTGTGAGAGGCTGGTCTTAAAACTCAATGTGAGAGGCTGGTCTTAAAACTCACTGTGAGAGGCTGGTCTTAAAACTCAATGTGAGAGGCTGGTCTTAAAACTCACTGTGAGAGGCTGGTCTTAAAACTCAGATTTGTAGTATTTAACCTTATATTAAAACACATCCAGTATTATTAACATATTGGTTTCCATCAGTCAGAATCACAGGAGATTGTCACAAGTTATCTCCACTTCTATAGTACAGCTTATAAAATGTAACCTGGTCCTGACCTTTATATATATATACATATAAACAAGGCTATTACGGTAAAATTACCCAGTAACTTGACCATCATCACCCATCAATTTGTCTTGCATGAATGAGCATAATTAAGGGGAGTACCCCACAGACCCCAACCTACTTTTGGCATTTTCTACTACTTCAAGACACCGACATATAAACCATGGGTTTGAAACAGGCTGATATCGGTGAAACGATAAGAAGAAATAATTTACCCAAGGTCCTTAGCGCACATTTTACCCACAATCCTTAACCCGGGCTCTGTAAGTGTCGAGGATTTGAATAAAAATATCATCCGATTAAATGAAACTCAAATCAGTCTTACAACTCAGTATTGAACTAAAAAATGCATACAAGCAAACAACAAGATAAACACAATATGTATAAATACCATCAATAAATATATAGCTGTTGTAAACAACTAAACATGACGATTACCAAGGTTAAAAATGTCAACTTCTTTCGATTCAGAAACAAGATGGCAGACGTCGCCAATTTTTAATCCTAATTGGTACACCTCGGTTATTATTACAGGGTTTCCCAAGGATTCAGCTAGGGGTCCTTGGACTCTCGTGTTTCACAAATTGGGGGTTGTAAGTAAATCTGTTGTCTGGTCCCATATATGCAGTTTATACTTTTTAGAAAAGAAAGAAAATGGAGTCAGGAACTCAACATTTCTGCATCAGAGAAATCCCTGTTATTTTGGATCATTTTCGTAGAATTGTACGAAGTGTTCCAATCATTTGATCTTAGAAGAAAATCTCAAACACTCGCGAGAGTTCGAACAAGTCTAAATACATATACACCAGCCTGTTTAGCAACCATGGTTTATATATCTGTGTTTAAGAATAAGTGACACCCCTGAAAGATACAAATGAAGGATCCTCTATAATGGATGCTGTGAGTTTGTTCCAGCCTGGGATGTTTCTGGGGGGGGGGAAGATGTACTTGAAACAAACAGTAGATGTTGAGAAAGGAAGATCATATATTTATGGCAATGGGTTGCACCAGTCCTTGATATAGATGTCATCAGATATTTGTCAGGGTTAATGTCAACCAAGTCACTGACAATCTTGTATAACATGAAACAACAGAACTTAAGAGGAAACACGTTTTAGCCTTAGGACGCATGTTGTTTATGACTATCCACACGTAAGTTTGTTATTCTGCAAAGCCATGCAGGATGCAATGATATTACGAAAGAATTACACCATTTTGTATCATATACCATCAATTATAAATTTTAATGGCCAGACATGAGAGTTTGGTTCATACCGTTTGAAGAAGCGGACGATATTTTTCTTGGCAACCGCAAAAATGTGTTGACATTGTAAATTGAAAATGAAATGTTGATTTCAACAGCGTTAAATGAAATTGATCAATCATTTTGAAGCTAGTTTATTTTAACATAAAATGGAGATTGATTTTGCATATTCAGAAACAACACTTTGCGCAAACATGTAAAAATACCACCTTTTACAGTCGATGTAACTAATTGATCGCCGCCATGTTTTGTAAACAACTATGTAGTTGACTGGTTTCGACATTACTTACAACAGTTACTTCCCTTTATTAACATTATAACATTCGGAAATCCTCGGCCAACTACCTCAAGTTATCCGAGTAACGAAGTGGTACGGAAATGCCCGAGAGCTATCGAGAATGCCATATAGTGTAACGAGTCTAACGACCGATAACATCGACCAATAATTATCTTTCCTTGTTTTTTTTCCACTGCGTGAGAATTACAAAGCCAGCGACCAATAAAAAAGGCTACAGACCACAATTTCACGTTTCCATCGCTTTTTATATGCTTTTCTTCGACGAAATTATTGCTGATTTTACCATGATAACCATTTCCATAAAGTTACCAGGGCATGCCTTTATCTCAACCGAGGCAATGTGACCCCATAAGACCGGGTATACACAAGTACCTGCGTACGGAGTCCACTATATATAGAAGATCAAACTTATACCTATCTGACAAAATGTAAAAAAATAGTTGAATAAGGAGCTAATGTGACCCCATCAAACTAGTTATAGGTAGGTACTACATAGCAATAGGAGTAAAATGAGACATTATTTTAAGCTCTACCTTGGCCGTGATGGAAGTGACAGATAGTCAATATGAGGATAAACATTGAAAATTATCAAAAAAGGACCCCTGAAGTATTAAAGTTGAAAATAGTTGAATAAGGAGCTAATGTGACCCCATAAAACTAGGTATAGGTAGGTACTGCATAGCAATAGGAGTAAAATGAGACCTTATTTTAAGCTCTACATTGGCCGTGATGGAAGTGACAGATAGTCAATATGAGGATAAATATTGAAAATTATCAAAAAATGACCCATGAAGTATTAAAGTTGAAAATAGTTGAATAAGGAGCTAATGTGACCCCATAAAACTAGGTATAGGTAGGTACTGCATAGCAATAGGAGTAAAATGAGACCTTATTTTAAGCTCTACCTTGGCCGTGATGGAAGTTATACATAGTCAATATGGGGATACACATTGAAAATTATCAAAAAATGACACCTCAAGTAGTAAAGTTGAAAATATTTGTTTTGAAGTTATGGGAATCTATTAAGAACAAATATAATGCAGTGGTTTAGCTTATGTCTGTATGAGGGGTTTAACGTGTCTTTTTCAATTTTATTTTTTGGTGAGTTTAAATAAATATAAGACTATCAATTTCAAGCAAATCTTTAAACGAATCATTGAAATGGGTTACAAATATAGCAGCAACTAAGTATGGGTATGTCGCGACGTGACCGTCCATACAACCTGACAAACTACATACAGGTATGGTGTAATATAGCTGCCACTAAGTATGGATATGTCGCTATACTGGTAGTATACAAGTGGAAATCGACCATAAATTGATGTATTGTATATAAAGTGCTAAAAGAATAGTAACCTTAACACCTAATCAGTGGGTATAATTTTATATTAGGAATACAGAAAACGGTCACTCTACAGCCGACAGGGGGTGGGGAGCAGGGGGAGCAGGGGGAGCAGGGGGAGCAGGGGCCCCTTGGTCCCCCCGGTGGATCCGGGCCTGGTAAGCTCTTATGCTATGCAAACCAATCTTAATCATAACTGGTTTAAGTTTTTCAACCAAACTACAACAACACTGAAACCTCAAACCTTAACTAGGACTTGCAAAACAAATTCGCCCTTTATTTCAGGGAGCATCCATAAATCTGTTAGTGTAAGTATATACTTTAGGCGGTAATAAGTTAATACAGGTGCTCCCTGATAATGTTCAATTTGGACATTAAAAATAATCAACTTCTGCCAAATCGGCCTGAAAGTTTTAATATCTACACTATTAGTTTATGACGAAATGGCCTCTTATTCACTTGTGGCAAGGATTTGTACTGAAGGCTGACTGGGAGTAGGTACAGGAGGGGCTGTCCCCTGGAAATTTGTTAAAATGTTGATAATACTAGTGCAATTCTCGAGAATGAGTCTTAAAATTTTGACCCTGAAATACACCAGAAGACACCATTTCATATACATATATTTGAAAAAATGTTATGGGGGAGATCCCCCGGACCCCCTTAAAGGAGGGGAATAAAACCCTCCCGAACCTACCCCCACTCGGCACTTTGCACCTCAAGTTCAGGGCATTTTCATCATGTTTGGCCCCCCAGTCGAGAATTTCTGTATCCGGGCCTGCGACGTGCGTTCAGTATGGAAACACAAACGACATACATATAATATGCGTTCAACATGCTTAGTACACTTGCACCGGTGATAGTCAGTATACACGTATACCGTAGCTGCCTCGAACAATAGATGGTTCGAACTAATTGCTAGGTCCGACGGCAGTTCGAGGTTTCGAAGTTTTACTGTATGTCCGTTTCTGTCGCGGACATCCTATATCGAGGGCTCAACGCAACCCGGTCGTAACTCCTGTGTATTTATATAGGAGTTACGACAGTGTTGCGTTGAGCCCTCGATATATAGTATAATTATACATGCATATATATCCTAGTACTAATATGTAATTATTGGAATATTGGTGCATAATAAATCTGTACAAAGGTACATCAATTTTGTATTTATAATAGTTCTTGTACAAAGAGGGAATAGATACCCGACAATCATACCCAACACTATCGCTCATCAGATAAATCCGGTCGATACAGATCGATATCGATAGGGCTTTTGGACAGCAGTCAATTGTCTGTCGGTAGTTTCCGTAAGTGATCGTAAATTTTCCGATGACCACCGATTGATAACTGGTATAACACATTAACATGTAGCTCGATCTATGTATCCGATAAACGGTTAAACATTACGTATTATGATCATAAAGAAAAAAAACTAAAACTATTTTGTTGATGAAAACTGGGACCAATATATACGGGTCGTTTTCCAGGAAAACGGGGCTTGATGACAAAATATTCGATTTTCAGGATTTCACAATTTCTGTTGCCTCAGACATTAAGAGACATATTTTGTTCAGGATAGTATTTGAGAGTGCATTTGTATTTGAAAGGTGTATTTAATCCATTATAAGGAAATAGATGAAAGAAAATCAAACACATGTTTATTTATCACTACTATACTTCTATTACTAGACAATTATAAAATCATAAACAAACAAAATACAACAGTCAATAATATAATATCACTGGATTGTTGGAGCTGGACAAGTGATGTCCTGATACGCAGGTCGCACATACGGTCTTACAACTTTGTATAATTAAGTAATCCTTTCGTTCCTGGCTTAGTCCATGTGGTTGAATAATTAGTGGGAGTACATCTTGTGTGAAGCTGTAGTCTCGACACCGAGGGATGTTAATAGTTGTTTCACAGGAATTACAGTTTTCTTTTACGGTTACACTCCCTGGTTCATCTGATGACATCCTGAAGTACTGATATTTTCCTGTTAATACAATGTCACAAGAAAGGGAATTAGACAATTATAGATATGAACTATTATAAAATCGTAATCAATTGTTATGTGTTGATTGACATTTTAACACAGAATCTGATAAGTATAGACACAGTACGAACAGTTGTTTAATTTTGAAACTGATACTCTTACCTTTACGATATCAACTTGATGAGAACACTTATTAACACACAGAATTATCAGAATTAAGTGTAATTACATTGTTACGTACCCAACTTTCATAGCGCCTCGCTTAGCCACCGTCGATAACGTGGTTAATTGGGAAAATACATGGGAACGGTGGGCAATCGTTAATATCTCAATAACGGATTGAGATATCAAAATTGTGCAAACGGTTTTGAAAGAAATTACATTTCTGCAATACATATTCCGTTTACGACAGGTGGGTTTTATTTTTTGAAATTGCATAAGAATATTGACATTATTTGTTTGTAGCCATTATATTGGTGGTTATTTCCGTTTTCAACTTATTTCAGGTGGCAAGAACCTTCAATCGGTGGCTATCCACCATACAAGCTCTTTGGGTGAAATTCAATGTCAATATTCTTATGAAATTTCAAAAAATAAAACCCACCGGTCGTAAATGAGTTCCGGCCGGTATCATTCCGACGGCTCGGGCGCGTTCTTCTTCAGTCATTCTCACTATATTTTGTGTTTTTCAAAAAGGATTTTCATCAGCAATGACAAAAGTGTACACGAACACGTGCAAATATATGTCCATGCCCCGCACGTGCAAAACGTGCTATAAACGTCAATACGCCTAATACGATTAATTTCATAGCGAGCCGGCTAAAAAAAATCAATAATTCGCTGCATTACCTGTTCAAATATCGGTATGTGAAATTTTGTGTGAATACATGCATTATTAGAAAAATAATAATACAATATAAACTGACCGATTAGGAATTTTGTTGAGTATCCTTTTCGCGAAATTCTCATCTTTCCTACACTTTCAATAACATTCTGTTACCAGTCCAATGTCCCGCCGTAAAGATGAGAAGAAATTTTGCGTATATTATCATATTGTTTGTTTTCATAGTTAGATCCAGTTACATTCCATTTTGACGGAGCTAATCAGTTGAAAAGTAATTTATTCTCCATCATCGCAAATGTTTTCGAGACATATTTTTGTTGATTTTTATTATTTTGCATTTTACATCATTGCCATTTACGTATTTGGTCACTCGGTGTTTCATATAGATACTGTCTTTGTAATTTCCATATGCTTCAATTTTCTTTTCAATTTTTATGGCATGTTTGTTCGCTGACATTACCGTGTCTGTTTATGAAACTTTATCTGAGGAAACCATGGTTGGAAGAAGTTCACGACAGCATGTATCCAAGCAGGACTCGACTGGGGAACAAGAGGTCTGGTCCCACAGGTTTTGCTTATTGTTGTCAATGTGATACTTACTTTATAGTCCATGATTCGGACATTACACATGCTGTAAGAATTGATGAGATACTGGCTTTTTTCCATTCAATTATAATATTGGCAGTGGCTAGGGGTATGGTTTCGTCCCTCTAGAACGAGTAATAATTTACTTAAGAGGATAATTTCTATTTGTGATTTCTGGCTGTGATTCAACAGACTGCTATCGTTTATTCAATAGGTAAATGGAGCTATAATCCTGTCACAGGAGGGACCATTTCCAAAATTAATGGATACTCTCGCAATATTATTAATACAAAAGTTTACAATCTAACTTTGAGACGAAGCTCTGAACGCAAAAAAATGTCCACCATTCGTTTTATACTGCAAGAAGACAATGGTATGTTCAGTAGAGTGGATGTGAAATATGGTGGCATCAACTTGTTGACCTGTAAAAACCTCAACCAATAAGTAATAGCATCATCAAACGTCAAACTTTTTAAGCTCTCAAAAAGCTCTCTGGACATTCTATCTAAAATAATATACAGTCTCGGTGCTGAAGGATGAATGCATCCTGAGGTCAGGGATTTGTTGGTTGCTTTGGATGAAAGAATGTCAGAAGATGCAGATGGAAACTGCTATTGAGTACACAAATAACAGGAGAAAAGAAAGTATGACAAGACAGAACCATGTTAATAGGCAATTTTACCCAATTCAAGGGACACATTCTGGATATTGCATGTGTTATCTTACCCATAACCAAATGTGTTCAAGATCATTAGACCATGCCCACTACTAAACTTGTACAATTCATATTCTCTTTTGTTAAGTATTATCAAGACTGGACAATGATTCTCAAATGTAAGCAATTATATCCCGGCACAACCTGTTTTCGGCAATGCAACGGTAAATCGATGCGCAAGCTTTTTAAAAAATGTTCGGAAAACGATTTTCAATATCAGATAATATCGAGTAGCTTTCTTACTTACATCAGAAATAAATAAATTGTACTGACATCGTATTTTGTTTACTTATGCGCATTCAACATGGCCGACCTAATTTACATCCAAGGGAAGTAATCCAACCAGTTTTCGGCAACTACATTAAAATCATACTGCACTAAAATGTCTACGATGCACTACCTCGGGAATTTGCCAAATTTAACAGTAACTAAATTTGAAATGTTTTAACATAAGTAATCGTCAATAACACGTGTACCATTGCTTTAATTGATCAAATTGTTTACCTTGTTGGCTGACTACAGTTAGGGCAGACGGATGTGTCACTCCGTCTGATAACCCTAGCAGTAGTGGAATATGACAAGTGAACCCACCCATGACAAGTTTTATACTGACCCCAAATTTACTATTACAATCTTTAGGATCCCATTTCATGTATATATGTTGAACATTGTTGGAAACAATGTTTTGATACCATGCATTTATCAATCAATCAAAAATCAATCAGTTCACAACCTTCTAAATATCTAATAAGCTACCAGGCATATACTGTCACTTTATCTTTTATGTGAAATATACTTGAAAAACGATTAAAAGGAGGCGGGACTTAGCCATTGACCTACTTTAGCAGACGAACACATTCGGAGTAAACAACTTGTAGTTTTTACGTAAAAATGATGATCTATCAATGAGGAAAATTTGGTAATAGTAAAACCAATGCAAAATACGACAACATGCATAGTTTTGCTAATAATCACCGTTGTAATGTCCAATTTGACTCGAAAAAATATTGCACGACATTTCTATGATGCGTGTAAACAAATAACACGAACCTGACCCGGATGTGACGTAACTCATATGAAAAAAACTAAAACTTTCCAGGGCTGCCGAAAACAGGTTAGTGCCGAATTAAGGTTGTTGCGGGATACTTGTTGAGGTAAGGACTAAAGGACCACATAAAAGCTGTCACAATAGCTCATCATTGTGCAACTGAGACACTTTTTACTGTGTTAAAAAACAGGATTTTGGACAGTCTAATACAATATGAGACTGAAATACATTGTAGCTAATGAAAGAAAATATCACATCAATCAGTCTGGTATAAGGGTCGTATAAGTATTTAAGTCATGGAATTTCCTGTGGTTTTGGCCTGGGGCGTTAGCATTCTGCATTACTATACAGTGTATAGAGTTAATCCATATACGTGTATATTGAAAAACTTGTCAAAAGACATGGCAATACTATCGCTTTAGCGGTATATTTTTGTTTGTACCGCAGGGATAAAGGGAAATGTATCTTACCCATATTTATACTAATCCGGAGTATGTCTAGGTAGTGTTAGAAATAAAAATGTCCGATTAGTATACATGCAATTCTCACTATTAAACCTTGATAAATGGAGATAATCAAACGGAAACTTGAAAATTGAAACTATTAGCCATATCGGAAACATGTGTGACTGCTTGTCATAATTTTTGTTTCTTCAAATTGCCAACTTTCTGGTCAATAGTGATTGCTAAATGCAGTAACAGACATATTGTGAATGTTTTTATAATGTTATTATAACCACGGACATATAAACCAGGGTAAGGGTTATCACTGATGCACAAGATATACCGACTTGCGTAGTCTGCACAAAATAACACACTGATTAATATGATAATTTGTTTACAAACAAGTAACAAGATGAACACAGGGCAAGCAAATCCACAATACAGCTATCTGCAGCCCCATGCCTTCAGCGCGAACAGCGCTTTGATTACCATATGGAGGGTATGAAATTGTAATAGCATGTTGACTTAATGACAGAATAAGCCATATTAAAAGATTTTTTATGACTAAAGGGAATTACAGCAAGCCAGAAATCTGTCATATTGCAGCATAGTCTTCTGACAGTGGATAACTGCCTGAAAACGTATGAAAAGGAGAACAATCAAAGCACAAAAGTGCTGTGGAACGGTGCCACTCGTCTCTGTAGTCAATCTGGCAACTCGTTGCATACAAGTTTCCGTTTTGTAACTAAACAGTTTTATAATATCCAAGTATGTGTAAATAGGTAAGATGGTTTGCGTGGAATATGGAATAAAACTAAAACATAAGACAGAAATGCGAAAAAGAATAAAACAATATTGAAAAAATGATAGTAAACATTTTTTTCAAGAGATCTTCAATCCGACTTGTTCTAGAAATGCTAGATTTTCAAACCGAAATAAAGAAAAATGGTCAGTAATAATGGTAGAACCTTAAAATTGTAAAACAAGTGAAATGTTTGTCACGATTGTAAATAAATGAAATACAAAGATATCAGACCCTTTATGTAACGTTTGTGAATATTTAATTATAAAATGACATTAAATTATATCAGCACGAACTTAGAGTAAAATCAGTATGCCCAGGCATAAAGTTATGATAACACACCCGGCCATAGCTTGCCATAGGCTATGGGTTATCTTGTTGTAGTGGGGTATTTTCCAATTAATTTTCCAAGCACAGAGTGAGATGTACGTAGAAAGACGATACCGATCATTTCCGTAGTCGTGCACAACGAGACCATATCTACGATAACTCGCAATAACGATCAACAACAACAGTAATCACTTGTCGTCGATTTATATATATCGTTTAAACGCAGACTGAACCCGAGTACACTCTTCTACGTGCGTTCGTTTAGCGAATGTATCGCGTTTATAGCGCTAACCTGGCATTTTAAGTCTTGAGAACCGGTATGGAAGGGTACCCGTCTGATAGTTAGGTTCCCGTCGTACTGATATTGCAAACTGTAAACAAACTCGTGTGTATCAATACATTGCTTTAAACCCCATCTGAACTCCACAGAAACAGCTAATTGACCCTTCCTCATTCGCACTGTAGCCACGCCCACCTTAGCAACAGGTGTTCGTTGTAACTACGTTAGACAAGCGCTTTACAAAATGGCGACCGACAATAATAAACGTAATGTAATTTTGGAGTGTCTTCCAAGCGATTTTACGTTGAATTATCTTTGTGATCGAACTTTGACTCTGCATTTTACGCCTGTCCGGTTTACTGATAAGAAAGAAATACTCAAAACCGTCTGTGACAGACCAAAAATGATCAAAGAAAAATCAACATCATAGCTAAGCGTCTTATTGGAATGGACATATTTTATACTACAGCCACAAATAAATGCACAAAACTGACATATTTTTGATAATATAAGGATAATTTGTAATGTCTATTATAATCTGACATAAAAAATATTTGTTAAAAGTCCTTGTGGTAAATATTTTGTTTTGAAATTGACAAAATAGTCTGTTTAATAAATAATTTAGAGAGTGGTCATACATTACAATATTAGGATTATTTCTCAAATCATCAATAAATCATTCAACACATATTCCTAAACATTCCAGAAATATTGTCCCCTGTGTGCACTATTTAGATATCAATCTTGTCCAGACCCATAATCAGCATTTCTCTTTGTCTGCCCCAGTTGGAATCCAATATACATCCAATCAGTGCTTCCTGTCATCATCTGACACATAAATACAGTACAGTTATGAAGTGTCAAATATTTCTATAGACTTTTACTAAAATATCACTGATCAGGTCTGTGTTGAATGTTATAAAATGTGTATATTATTTTAGAACTTCATTCAACATAGGTGTGATTTTTAGGGTTTAAACACGATATATTACTAATTTCTGCCCTATCATGAACTGTAAACACCAGTGTAAATGAAATAATGAAGACATCATAACTTTTCTAACTCTTATAAATTACGTTTGAAAGAAATACTCAACAGTGAGTAACCAATACCAGTAAATCACGTGTATTTTCATTTTTCACTAGTATTAACAAAAATAAAAATATTTTTTCTGTATCTATGTTTATGGCTATACTATCTTCTAATCTCAATAATTATTGATGTTATAATTGATTCTGGGCATTTTTAGTTTTACAAACTAGGCCTTTATAACTAATTTATAAAGTAATGTCAACCCTAATCAATACTTACCTAAATGCTGGTAAAAGTCAACTATTGTAGTTTATCAAAATAATATTAATAAATGTTCATTCAACACGCAGATATATTGACCATATCAGACATTATATAAATTGCAACTTATTAAACCAGAAGATGAGAAGGACAGTTTGGTGAAATAAACCTTCACTGCTTTCTAATTATTGATTCGAATGACATAATTAATCAAGAATTTAGCTGAGTAAATCAGTGTAAAATTATTTAACAGTTTGTTGTTGCTTTCATATGTATGTAGAACAAACATATTTTAAGTTGTTACATGTTGTTTCTTTATCTTCTAGGGTTACGCTTTTCATTAATGTCTAATGTCTGCCCTCTCCTAGTAAAGCCGATATAAATAAATATATTTCCATTTTTTAGTCTCTCCGGATATCTGCTGTCCGAATAATACAATCCGTAGCTGCATCTTTTCACCATTGTCACATATTATCATAATATAATATAATCACAATGCTATCATCATCAGAAATCTATTAAACCTTATTTTTTATCGCGCGATAATCTCTTCCTGTTTGTCTTAGGTTTGTCTAAGGTAAGCGAGCTGCTGGGGGTGTGTCGAAATCCCGTTATCTGATTGGCCAATCGGCCTGTCAATCAAATATCTGAGGAAGGGTCAATTACAATGTAGTTCACAAACCACTTTTCAACATTTAATTTTATTGAAACGTTTATGATATTATCATGGTCGGTAAACTTTGGAACTACTTTTGTCGCGTAGTAATTTGGACGATGTGGACGTTTTTGACATGTTACCGGCTTTCAGTCTGTTTTGCGTTTTGAAAACGGGAACCAATTGTTGTATGCCTCTCAAAATTGCCACTACTATAGACGGTACCTGAGCGGTACCGTCCAAAAACAAGGAAGACTATTAGTAGAATAGCCACAGGAAAGTGAGTCCCTGATGAAGTTTAAAAAAAGTCACATGTCTTAAATCTTGGTGTCATTTTTTAATAGTCTAGATTCGTAGTTCATGATTTTTTTAAATTTTAATTGAATAACATTATAAGGTGAAAGAAACAAACACTTACAAGAGTTGTAACATGCAGCACCCTGTGTACTTTCGTTTTCAGTTTTTAATTAAGAACTTGTTATTTTGTAGTGTCTTCTAATAATGACTGTCTGTAGTATCACGGACATATACACCATATCCATAGTAGTATAAATTAGTTTCTACAAGCCTTTTGCCTATTGGTGATTTAGCATGCACACATAACCGTTAAGTGCATGATTGGCATGCTGTAAAAAACGTCTCAGCATTAATTGTATACTGACATGTCACAGTTTGTGTATCCATTATACTTGCTGATAACTCTCCACAATCTTCCTAGTCACTGTCACCATCCCAACCATTTATAATTTCAATGTGGCCGTGGCAACCATCAATAGTTATAGTGCAGAGAGCAATGTATTTTATATTTAGCCCTGTTCCATTGTCTGCACCACTCAATATGCTAACATCCTACTTTATTCTCTCATTCTACCTGGTGTTGGACTCCATGTTGATAACACTTGACAGAGAAGTTGATGTCATAGATAGATAGATAGATAGCTTAGTCTCTTTTCATGGTGAATTTAGACTAGTTGACTAAATATGTTTGGCATATAATTAGAAGATATAAAATGCAGTTTTATATTATAACCTACTTTGATCAATATAAACACAACTGAAAGTTCATACGACATCTATGCATTGCAAATTAACTGACCCAATTGCCAAAATTACAATATGGTAAGTCAAATGTTCCAATGTTCTATGAAACAATAAATATGCTATATCATATTCATAAATTCACATAATAAAATGTATGAGCATTATTTTCAAAAGATACAAACTACATACAATGTATAGTTTGTCATATTCAAAAAAAAATTAAGAACTGTATTAGTGATGGATAATCGGACAAATATCATAATCGATTATCGAATCGGTTTGAAAACTCATAATCGATAATCTAATCGGAAATAATCGAAATTTAGTTTAATAATGACATGAAAATAACAAAAAATGTATGTTAAATATCAAGTTATGGTCTTTTTAATTCTGACCAAGTTATGGCCCTTTCTTGTTTTTATACCTACATTTTGCATCCGCACTATGTCTCAATGAAGCCTGGTTGGATTTCAATGAGACTTCTAAATGATCTTAGTTATGAAAAGTGAAGATGCACATATTTTAGCAGTGTTTTGTTTATTTTTCACTGAACTATGGACTGCTATTACTTCCATGTTTAAACTTTATACAATGTAAATGCATATTGAATGGAAGAGTGTGTGGTGGCACAACTATAATGATTTACTCGTGTTGTTGAAATATCCCAAAAAGGGGTTCAATGTAACGTCTGTTGTAAAACTACTCAAGCTCAATATGTCGGCCACACTAGGCCTTAATCAAGAGTAAATAACACAATATTACACAATACAGACGGAAGGACTGAAGGACGGAAGATCGGAAGGACGGAAGGACTGAAGGACTGAAGGACTGAAGGACTGAAGGATGGAAGGACTGAAGGAAGGGAGGACTGGGACATTTGGATCTAAATTGTGTCTAGTACTTATTGATTTGTATCAAG
Source organism: Mactromeris polynyma (assembly GCA_032209605.1). NCBI lineage: Eukaryota > Metazoa > Mollusca > Bivalvia > Venerida > Mactridae > Mactromeris > Mactromeris polynyma. The sequence goes on along the minus strand of JASFXZ010000034.1, from coordinate 1,250,745 downwards.
AACCCCTAAAACCATTAAATCTGAATGTGAAAATCTGACCAAAAATACATTAATTAACGACTATTCATTTCAATATCGAAATAGCAGAATAAATTGATCATTTAAATAATCTGTTTTAATAACCTTAATTGATTGGATGGAGGAGACCCCCTGAAAGACACTAGTCCATTGTCAAATACTACATGGGTCATAAATTAAACAAAGAATTGTGAAAACACAGTCAAGGTACCCTTCAATCATCAAGTATCATTAATCCGTTTGTTGTCATAGCAATTAAGACCAACCATGACAGATAGATGCTCTAGCCAAACACTAATTACATTTGTAGGTGTGAAATGTTTAAAACAATATTGACTGACTTTATTTACTGTATATTCCAATTGCATTCGAAAATCATTCCTTCTGATACTAACAGTGCTCTGTATCAAACTCTTCCGTCGAAAGTTTTGGCGCAAAATGTGAAAATTAATATTGAGACTTTATTCTTGTCCGGTTTAAAGGGCCGGGGTGATTTATAATGGAAATATCCATTTCGGGCCAAAATTCTTGTCCGGTTTCCTGAATTAAGGGGTTTCCGGATTAAAGCGGTGATTTATATAGTAAAAAAGTTGGAACCGGACGATTTGTCCGGTTTGAAGGGGTTTCCGGATTAAAGGGGTTCCGGTTTAAAGGGGTCCAGTGTATCAATATATACTGAAACGAAAAAGCAAGTGTGCACTTGGTTAGAGGGAATTTTTTTATACTTATAGAAGCAAAATTTTGGCAAATTTGGTATCAAAATATGCAAAAATGTATTGGCAACACGATGTTTTACTTTTAAGTGAAATTTGATAAGTATCAGAACATTGTTTTACGTGTGAATAACGTAGGGGTGAAAAGTAAAAGTTGCAGATTTGTAATGTTTTGTAACTGCTTTTTTGCCTTCTGATATTTGTCAAGTTACGTGACAATTAATCAGTATCTGTTGTGACCTCCTCGTCTACGGATCAACGCAAGTATTCTAGATCGCATGGACCTGACGTAACGTCTTATGACGTCGGCGGGAATGGCGTTCCTTTCATGAACTAAGGCTGCACACAAGTCATTGATATTGTTGATAACATGGTTTTTCCTTGCTCTCCGACCAAGCAAATCCCATAAATGTTCAATGGGATTCATGTCCGGAGAGCAAGCGGCCAAGGTAAGACGTTAACGTTATTTCTAGCGAGATAATTCCTGGTAAGTATAGCAGAATGTGGCCTTGCGTTATCATGCATTAAACAACCAAGGTTCTGTTGTAGGAAAGGAATAACAACTGGGCGTAAAACTTGGTCAACATAACCTTGGGCATTTAAATTACCATGAATAACAACAAGGTCTGTTTTCCTACCGCCCATAATACCTCCCCAGACCATTACACTACCCCCTCCAAAACGATCTCGCTCTAATAAACAGTTCTGGTCAAAACGTTCCGCTTTACGTCTAAATACCCGAACTCTACCGTCAGCAGTGCTAAGGTTAAATCGCGACTCATCACTAAAGAGCACCCTAGACCACACGGCACGGTTCCAACGGAGATGACGGCGGGCCCAGACCAGTCTGAGAGCACGATGTCTGTTATTAAGGATCTGGCCTACATAAGGCCTCCTAGCCCTTAACGGGTTTGCATTGGCCCGCAGTCGGTTTAGAACCGTATCCCTACATACACCAAGCTCTCGCGCAGTGCTTGTAGCGGTTTTGAACCGATTACGTAAGTGCGTCAACGTCATATGTCTATCCTGACGTGCCGTTGTCACCTTCGGTCTACCGGATCGTGGACGATCTCTAACGCTTCCATTCTGATGGTAACGTCGTCGGAGTTTTATTATGGTATTTCTATGGCAGTTAAACTGCCTAGCGACGTCAGCAACGCTGACGCCGGCTGCGAGTTGCAAAAGTGCCTGAATTCGTTCGTTTTCTTGAAGCCGTGGCATCTTGTTTACGAGTGAAATTCAAAAGTGAACTGTGATTTATTATTGCATAACAAGTAAAGATATCGGTCAGGGTCAACCTGTACATGTACACACGTTGCACGGGTAGCACGAGCGAAAAGTTGCATAATAGCCTGCTGTCAATTTGAAAGCCGTCTATGCGCTTAAATATAGGGTAAATGGGTGCAATGTGTAAAGGGTTATTTTCTTCACTCATGATGATAAATCCGTATATCTAAACTTTGTAACAAAAAAGTTATGCCCAATATAAAAGTGCACACTTTCTTTTTCGTGTTAGTATATAAAAATATTTATCAATGAAGCCTATGGTATATTGATATTGTGTAATATATATTATGTTCTTAGCTCTTGATAAAGGTCAAGTGTGGCCGAAATATTGAGATTGAGTGGAATTTTACACCAACCATAATGTTTTATGCTTTCCACAATGTTGACATTTTTGCAGCTATTACAATTCATGGAATCACAACAACTTTATTCCATTACATTTTGCTGCTATTAATTTTCATGTAAGGAAACAAACTATGAAGATTACTAATTTAAACAACTGAGTTATTTTCAAGGTATACAGTATTTCTCAGCAATGCATGGAGATTTGCAAATTGTTGCTAAATTCTGGGTCAATTGTTTTTCTAGTAGAAAAAAGCTCTTCGTTTTTGTGCCCGTTCTAAATACATGTATATTTGAAAGGAAAACTATTTGACATTGTATCAGCCTACAGTCCTTGTTGAATTGATCTATGCCTCGAGAATGATCATTAAACTCTCCTTGTTGAATGATGCTTGTATAATGCATGTCAATAAGCACTTTGGTGTTTCCAATATTCAGCAGTTGAAAACTGATTTCAGTATCAAAATTACAGCAATTTAGCTTGTTGACATACTAGACAGTAAACACCAATAACAATTGGACTCCTTAAAGCAGTTTCGGTGACTGAATTTCTCAGCTTTCTCCAGGTGTCCATCATAAAACATTGTGACCTTAAAGTATGGTCCAAAATTCAATATAGGGAATTCACAGTGCATCTCTTGAATCTGGGGGGGGGGGGGGAAACAAACAACTAAAACCATTAAATTTCAAGATTTTATGAAAAGATTAACAAGTGTGTACAATAAAGCTGAATTAACGGTTAACATCGAGAACGAAGATATATATATAGATTAGCAAAAATATATTGGTCCTATTTTAAGATAAATTGCAACTGTTTTAATTGGTATTCATGAAGTCTGTTAACAAAAAAGAGGCCCAAGAGGGTCTGACACTCTACTGGCTGTATTGTGTATATGGATGTCATAAATCGTACGTAAATTCCATGCAAGAATGAAACAGAGCAAGTTCGATGCAAATCTGATCATCGCTTCATTAGAAGAAGTCATGTAAAGGTTTTCTATCATTAGCTCTGGTGGCCATATTGTGCAATTAACTGGAACTGTTTAAACAATCTTGAGAAAGGGTCAGGCCAGGTTTTTTTTATCAATATGAGTTTTCATGCCAAGATAATGTCCTATATTTAGAGTGTGTAGCTAGTAACCTTCTAGATGGTTAAATGTAATAGTATCATAAAAAAGTACATGTCAATTTCATATTGTGGTACAATACAGTTTGGATGCATATTATAAGATAAACAAGCGTGTACAAAAAAGTTGAATTAACTGTTAACATCGAGAACGTTTACACAAGCAATACATATAGATGAGCAAAAATATATTGGTCCTATTTTAAGATAAATTGCAACTGTTTTAATTGGTATTCATGTAGTCTGTTAACAAAAAAGAGGCTCAAGAGGGTCTGACACTCTACTGGCTGTATTGTGTATATGGATGTCATAAATCGTACGTAAATTCCATGCAAGAATGAAACAGAGCAAGTTCGATGCAAATCTGATCATCGCTTCATTAGAAGAAGTCATGTAAAGGTTTTCTATCATTAGCTCTGATGGCCATATTGTGCAATTAACTGGAACTGTTTAAACAATCTTGAGAAAGGGTCAGGCCAGGTTTTTTTTATCAATATGAGTTTTCATGCCAAGATAATGTCCTATATTTAGAGTGTGTAGCTAGTAACCTTCTAGATGGTTAAATGTAATAGTATCATAAAAAAAGTACATGTCAATTTCATATTGTGGTACAATACAGTTTGGATGCATATTATAAGATTAACAAGCGTGTACAAAAAAAATGAATTAACTGTTAACATCGAGAACGTTTACACAAGCAATACATATAGATGAGCAAAAATATATTGGTCCTATTTTAAAATAAATTGCAACTGTTTTAATTGGTATTCATGTAGTCTGTTAACAAAACAAGAGGCCCAAGAGGGCCCGAAGCTCTACTGGCTATATTGTGCATATGGATGTCAGAAATCTCAAGAAAGGTTCATGCAATAATGCAACAGAGCAAGTTGGATGCAAATCTGATCATCGGTTCACGTGAATAAGTCATGTAAAAGTTTTTCTATTTATCTCTGGTGGCCATTTGTGCAATCAACCTGAGCTGTTTTAACAATCTTGAATGAAAAGTTAACAGGCTGACGCACACACACACACACGCCAGACAATTCGCCATGACATACACTCTCTGGCATTTGGCATGTAGAGCTAAATAAAAATTAGTTAACCATTTCGACCTTATTAACAGCGCAACACTTTAGTGAATTGAGCGAGTCAGGAAAAGCAAATTTCTCTTTAAACCAAATATAGATTTGTTACAGTTGTTACTTGATACTGATGAAAGACTGAAGAAGTTGCTTTGTATGGTTAACAAGTTACAACTGAACTAAATAAAACGTTAGACTTATAAGTATGTAATTGTTAAATAAATAGAAACAGTATCAGACATATGAAATGGTTAACTAATCAAATTACAAGTTTGAAACACTATAATACAATTCATACACTATTGTGAATTCCTATAAATCTATTGAAAGAGGAAATTTACAGTAATTGCATAAAAACAAGTAGGAGTGTCACAATATGCAACAACGTACATGTATTGCAATATGTACCACAATATACTGCTTCATTAGCCTAAGCTATGACAGTATATATTTCACACTTGAACAATTTTTATTCAACCCCAAACACTTAAAATGTGTTGCCAAAAATAAAAAGAAAGCTTAAACAAAATTTATGTCATGTTTCTGTTCCAGTTTTTGATCAATATGAGTTTTCATAACAAAATAATGTCATATATTTAGAATGTGTAGCTAATAACCTTCTTGACAGTTAAATGTAATATTATCATAAAAAACGGTACATTTCATATTGTGGTACAATACAGTTTGGATGCATATTGCCGTATATCAATACACCAGTATATCATGACACACAAACAAACAAGTGCTATACATGTACTAGACTGTGACAGTTTTAAAACAAATAATTCTGATTCTGCACATGAGTTGAAAGAAGTCTACAACTTCTTAGGGACCAAGACAGTGATACATACATATTATGATACATGATTTTATACAATAATATTCAAGCAAAGTTATAAAGCAAATAATGTCTCCTCTGCAGTGATAAATATCAACAAGATCTCCGCTCTTTACATGAATTCTCCAGAACCTTTCGAAAGACAGCCAGTCAGTCAAAGACTAGAAATATTCAATAGGATCATCAATTTGTTTGCCAGTTTCAATAGCAACCAATGAAACAGCTCCCCTGTAATAACACAATACCAATATACAGTTAATTAACAACAGTAAGGTAATATAAATTGATAACTAAACGAGAATCATTTTTGTCAAAACGGGGTTGGAAGAAATGACAATTCTCTTCCTCAAAGTTGGTATCTAAAAAATAGTGGACAATAGGGAAAAATTATCTAGCATTAACTCATCATTGTATTTGTAAAGGTTACTTATTAAATTATAGAAAGGCAACAATTAATGATGTATATTTGAAATCTCCATAAATGACAGATTAATGGTCCAGACATAGTCAAAATCCAGAGGGACGGACGCATGCACAAACATACACTGATCCGCCACTGTGGCGACTAGGTCAAGCTCACCACAAGTGGGCTCCACAATAACACATTAACACTTTATGCTAACGTAATATATTATTGTGTGATCTTATAAGTGTGTATCAAGTAGGTGACAGCAATTATGTTTCTTCGTTATTTTGACGATGCTGTTAATTTTATTCGGGCAAGTGCACGTGAATTCGGGCAAGTGTAAATTGCAAGTTGTCTGCCCGAATGGGCAAGTCCTTCAAAAATATTATCGTGAAGACTCCCCATTTCTCAATGTTGGCCTAAATTTCAAAGTTTCAGTACCAATATTTACGATTGCTTTCATTGAAAGACAAAACAGAAGGAAATCACAAGCACATTCAAATGAATGTTGTTTCCATTGCTAAATAAACTGTCTATAATATACATACTCTTGTGGTTGTTGGCAAATCCTTGCATGAACACAACCTCCATCTGCTTTGGTTGTTTGAATCTGTAAAAGATCAGAGTGATAGATCATGAATGGTGTAAACATGGAAAACAGTGACATTTCAACATCTTTTGAATAATTCACATTGTGCAACACCATAATGTTGCATTCCTAAACATACTATAAATTTAAAATACAATAATAATGGTTATTGGCAAGTAAATCTCTAAGAGACAATATTTTACAATGGACATAAAAAAGTGCTGGCTCTAATAGGAAAAATATACAAAATTTAGGCATCATATGCTTGTAATGTAATGTAGAAGTTCTAGGTTCTAATTGTGAGAAGTTGTATAATCAGTTTTTATAGCACATGTTTTCATTACTCTTGCTCTATCATCAAATATGACAGAACAGAGAGCGACGGATAAACAGGGGGTGGAACAACTAACAGATTTGGCAAAGTTTGCGTGATCATGCACAAATATTTTTAATGTTTCCCAAATATTTACACAGGGTGGTTAAACAAGTGACTTTTTGTTTACTACGCGGCACGAAAAGCTGGTAGCAGATCACAAAACGGTACGTATTTTGGCAGTTTTTGTTTGTAAGAAACAGTTTTTAATAGCCTAAAACCTGGTCATCCAAAATCCGGTTGCATCGATGCCCGGCCATATCGACCCATATAGATCTCTGTATATTTGTCGGAGAACATTTCGCCACGCTTAAATTGTGTGGCACACATTCCAGCAAACCTACTGAGATATATATGTAGATATGGGCATCGATACAACCGGATTTCAGATGACCAGGTTTTAGGCTTTTAAAAAGTCACGTGTTCAACCACCCTGTTTACACGTTATCTAAAGTCAAACAATCTGAAGCAATGTGGCAAACATTCACCTTCACTCATTTTACTATCACCACATTTTTATGGCAACGCAAGTTTAACAGCTGTGACAGAATAATAAAATCAGTGTTCAGTGACATAGATATGTTGGCAAACAATACAGACTATTCAATCAAAGGTTCAGATAAACTTAAGAACCCTAAAATAGTTGCAAATGAAAATTAAAGTAAACACCTTCACGAAGAAGGTGGTCTCTTCATCAGCTTGACTCCGATACTGTAAAGCCAAGAACATCTCAAAATTTTTTCTCACTTTCTGACGTATGGCGGCTTTTACCTTCAACGATAAAATGAAATAATATGGATTAAGAAATGTTTGTATTTTATCATGTCTAAGTTTCTGTATTGTCATAGGATCCATGGTACTTCATTTGTAATTTTGCAATATGTGTATATATGAATAAAGTAATCAATGTGTGTGTGTTTCGAATTTTATTTAAATCTATTGAAGTAAATGGTCAAAGGGCCAACCGAAGGTCAAGTTCAATAATGGCGGCCCAGTTTACAATATCTGTTATTTAAACCTAATCAAAACTTTTTGGGGAGGGACCAAGTTAAAGTATATTGCATTACCATGCATGTTTTATATTAAACGTAAATTTATTAATATATCACACATATTATAGGTCCAAATAATCATTTTCAGAACAAACCATCTTGAGTCATAGGGTGGAGCTGTCATTATGATCCTCATAATATGTTACTAGCATATCAGGCCATAAAAGAGAATGGGTGGAATTTAGTGAAGGCAGCAAGTGCTCCTGCCCATACTTTACTAGATTGAACAAGAGGGGCCATTGATCCTTAACAAAACTATGGTTATGCATCATCAGTCTGGTTTAACAGTTTAACACAAGATTTAAAGAATAAATTGCAAGTCACACAAAATAAACTGATGAGATTTATATTGAACTTACATCCTAGATCACATATTGGCACAGAACATTTTTCCCGTTTAAATTGGTTACCCGTAGAAAGTAGAGTGAATCAAATTACGCTATGTCATATATATAAAATCCATTCCCAACTTTCCCCTTCTTATTTAAATGATCAATTTACCCCCGTCAGTGAAATCCACAAATATTCTACCAGGTTCAGAGTTAAGGCTGACGTTACCCCTGATGGAACAAATTATTTAATGTCAGAATGTAAGAGATTTGCAATTCCTAAAGTCAAGGGTTTTGGAAAGAAATATTTTGCTTTCAATGGTTGTTGTCTTTGGAACAGTCTGCCACAAGATGTGAGGGATGCCAACAGTATTTCTTCTTTCAAATGCAAAGTAAAAAAACACATTTGTAGCTCGTCTTAAATTATGTATTGTTTTTCCTTTTTAATCAGTTTTATCATTTGTAACCTAATACCTTGTTAAATTTTATTTGTTTAGCTTTTTCATCCATTATTCCTGTCAGAGATAACTTATTGTTTTATTGTTTCATCGTTTTATCTATTTGTTTATAAACATGTAACACAATGTCTTGACTGCGATAACTTTATTTATAACTTATAATTCTTCGTATGTCACACAATACATTTTGTACTATATATTAAGGACCACAATGGAAATAAGAGTTTTTACATGTACTCTTTTTGTGTTATCCTTAACATATAATGCTGATTGATATGGCTTTATTGATTCATGCATATTGTTGTTATTAATATATGTCTTAATTTTAAAGTGCCATGTAAATTGAACATTTATGTTGAAATAAATCTATCTATCTATCTATCTATGGTGGAACATGCAGAAGTGATTACCCGACTTAGGTATGATTTCTCCAATCACCAGTTTCAACATCTTGCAGGAGAGCTTTTCCACAGCCTTTTAACCGAGACAGCTGCCTCGGTGTGCCTCAGTGTGGCTACGGCGCTGATGTGACGTCACCATGTACTGACAGTAAGCAATATTTGCCCCATAAGGCAATATAAATACAAAGTGACCATACGGATTTAATATTGTTTCCTGCTTGCACGTAGTTACATCACATGTGACGTTTTCTTAAGATGATGTCACTTAGAGAAGAGGTTGGGATATTATATATGTCACTATATTCCGCTCTGATCAAAATGATGAATTATTTGTCGTTGAGAAGTGTCACCACCAGAGTGTTATATCTCTCTTACCACTGAATATACAACATGTCATGTCAATTAACACCTGTAAATATTATTTCACACGTAACAATGCGATAATGCACATCACTGAAATTTAATACACTTGCCTTTTATATTGAATTTATATGTTTTTTCGAATATTCGAATGCCAATCAGTATTCGAATATTCGGACATACGAACGAATATTTGAATATATTTGATGACATCCCTACTTAAATGTAATGAGCCAATTCAACATCAAGGCAGCATTAAGAATGCGGTATACTTCCAATAGACAGGAACAGGTTGTTTAACAATTAATTCCACAATTGTGGTTACATTCAGACCTGGGGCGATTACTTGTAAAATTCTAATGATTATATTACAATTACTTTGCTAAAAACCTGTTATCATTACATTACAATTACTATAGTGATGTAATTTGATTGCAATTTGAGATTTCATGACTGTAAAAAGCAAAGGTATAGCAGTTTCATAACTGGAAAAAAAATAATATCGCTACATTTTAAACAACTTTATTCACACTTTTAATTTACCTCAGCAGGTATGATGCTGATGTACATTGAATGAATTATGGACAATAGTCATGTGATTATAAATGGCAATGTTCATGGCAGCCTTCAAATTTCCAATAACTGTTATATTTACACCTGTCCACCAGTCACTATAGTGCATTCATTTACACCGAGTTGCATTTGATCATCATCAGATCCTCAAAGGCTTGAGATTTCATTGAACATCTGTCATGCCTAGACATTCTTCCTGCTACACTGAACAGTTTCTCTACAGGGGCAAAAGACGCAGGGATAGCAAGATATCTGGTTGCTAACTTTCACAGTTTGAGATTTGTTTACCATTTCCATATTATAGGAAAATGTGTGATCATTAATCACCAAATTATAAGCATGCATATATACAAGTTTATACAAGTTTATTTTTACTAATCTGAGTTCATGTATACATAAAAGCATGAGAATGAAAATATTACAGTAGTAATTAACACAACAAGGCGTATTATATAATATCACTAAGATTATAAGAGCAACAGATTCTATAGTCATTATAAATAGACACAACTTTATGATGTCACAGAGTTGTGTATATGTTACTATAATTTATAAAATAAGAAGACACATATTTTCATCATACAGGATAAATGTTATATATGCAATAAACAGTGACACAATATAGTACTAACTTTAAGATGAGTTTTTCTATTGGAAGGAACATAAAATTTCTTTGATCAAAACAGTTTTTTACATGGCCGGAATTTGATCACATTTTTTAACAAGTTCTTTGGAGTTTTACTTAGGTATTCTTCGTATTTGAAATTTGTTTTAATAAGTCTGTAGTTTAAAGGTTTTCTAGAATTATCTATAGTTGCGTACCATTCACTTAGAAATAAGTCAGTAAGTTTTTGCTGAACGGAGGCTATTAACCATTCTGGGTTTGGAAAATCTTGAGTAGACCAGATATTATTTATTCCACAGTTTATAAGTATTCGTTTTACATTGTCGATCCACTGGAGTTTTTTTTCTGTTGACATCATTTAATTTTTGTGTAAGTGTTCATTTGAGTTTGCTAATTTTGGATTGGTAGGTTTGGCAAGTTTTGACCAAAATGAAATTATTCGTTTTTCGATTTCAATAGATATGGGCTTTACGGAACAACCCTTTCCATCCCTTCAGCTATCTGCAATTATCAAATATATTGTACAAGTTGGAGTAAGACCAATTATGAGTAATGTATTTTCATAAAGATATAAGATCTTCTAACTGTAGCACCTTGACTATTTGCCTTAGGCCTGATCTGGCCTACTGTCTTCTTTATAACACAAACAACACCTTTCAATAGTATTTGTAAATAGAGTGATAATTACTACATGTGCACATATTGTTGATTTTTACTGGGCCTTTTTTACTGATAGATTCAATTATCTAACTTCAAACTGAAAATTATGCTTCTATATACTGAATGTCTACATATCTATTATCTAATAAATATAAATTTGAGTAGTAAGTATGAATTTTAATATTTCTCTACTAGTATACCAGAAAACTGCAACTAAAATTATCTTAAGTATGTATCCACATTTCATACACCTTTAAAAAGGAACATGTAATCAGAAAGTAATCACGATTACAGGTTTAATTTTTATGAGTAACGATTATTTTACAGTAATTGTAATCAAATTTAGAAAAGTAATCATTACACATGCTTACTTGAAAAATGTGTAATAATTACAGCTAATACAATTTTTATTGAACACGATTATCCCAGGTCTGGTTACATCAAATATATTTAATTGTTACTTTTTGAAAATTTAGATTGTAAACTGTTCAATGGTCTATTGTATTAGAATGTTTTAATCGAACAAGAAACAATTGTATATGGACAATTTAAACAACAACATTTTCTATAAAAGGGTTAAAATAGTAAAAAGCTATCTTACATCTTCACAGTACCCCTTAACAGCAGCATCAGCTGGTCTAACAGGACCAAGTCCATGATCCATATTGAATGGTTTGGATGTTTGCTAAACTTACTGACAAATAAAGCTTTAAATTGACTCGCTATCACAAGACACGTCACACTCGTAAGATCACCAACAGATGAATGCGGGTGGGACTAAAATCCGGGACATTGGTGGGAATATCCGGTATCGATATTTTTAGATAGCTTATTACGTGGAAGGCATTTAACTGTAACTCTATCTAATCTATATTTATCTATTCTAGGTATATCCGTGATGAAATACAAGAAATAAAATATATTTAGATGTATTAAAAGTAAACAAAATAATACAAAATGCAGCAAAATCTCAGATATATTCCGCGAAGCAGCCGTTAGTAGCTTTCCTGGAAGTACAAGAACATTTAATCATACTAACAACAAGCTTTGGTTTGGTCCAAAATATCATCAAGCAAGAACAAATTATCATACGGCCAAAGAAAGTTTTAGGAAAAACTCAAACTCAGATAACAAATTAAGACTACAAAATGCTAGCAAAAACTATAAAAGAACTATGAACTTTTACATAAAAAAGCATAAACAAGCTAACCAGTCTAAACTTAGACAGTTAAATGATTCAAATCCCAAAAAATATTGGAAAGTTTTGAATAGCCTTAAGTCAAAGAAAAAAGAAACCTCTTCACCCTCCATACAATAATTTTATCAACATTTTAATCAGATTAACGAAAACAATGTTGATGACCAGACATTCGATAACGAAATCCGGCGAGCGCAAGAGTCAAACGCTTGCCTTAATGCTCCTATTACAGAGGCGGAGAATATCAAATGTATATCTACCCTTCAACATTCAAAAGCATCGAGACCCTATGACAATATTATCAACGAATACATTAAGTCCACAAAGGATATATCTCTCCTATTTTACCTACACATTTTTAACGCCATTTTAGACACTGGTTTTGTACCAAAATCCTGGCTGGAAGGAATAAAATTCCCTATATAAAAAAACAATGGTGATCCTAAGGACCCAAACAACTATAGACCAATCACAATTCTAAGGGCGAATTAAATAAAAATGACCCACGTGATATTGATTGTACAAAAACTTACAGTGTCAGAAGACCATTACGATTTAGATCTAGTTGACACAGTCGCATCGAAATCTAATTCCATTTACTGCAGTTTGAACCGTTAGCAGTATTGTGATTGCAGACAGGTGCTCGATAAGACGTTACTATGTGGACGATTTTATAGTCAGGTTCCGATTAAGCAGACATACATTTGACCTGTAGGTTCGACCGTAGGTTTGTGATTTACAATAACATACATTTACTACTGTCTATACATTTCGTTGTAGTTTAATGCGCAAAATATATACATGCGTGTTTATGTTTCAAGTGGTGTAACATTACTGAACGCGTGTATTCTGAATGCCGTCAGAGTCTTGTTTATGGGATGACGTCATTAAATATATTTATCGATGACATTTTGAGAGGAATTGTTTTCCTTTATTTACGTTTAACGGTTACGCTTGATATAAGTGAATTGTTAGATACTATTATATTTAATAAAACAGAAAATGACAAAATATGTTTTTACCTTATTCATCGGGTATGTGATAAAAATAATATTAAATTCGTATTGTTTAGTATTAAACTCATTGAACTCGTTGAATAACAAGAATAACTCGTTCAATAATTTCAATACTCGTACAACACTCATTCAATATCCTCTGTATAATATCGCGATTTGAATGTATTTTCCTTCTATAATTCTATAGGAAGTAGGTTGGACCACAGTGACGCGAAAGTTTGGAATGCGTCTTTGTTTTTATTGCGATTCGAGCACGATGTTTAACTAACGTTAAATATGTTTGTTTGTACCGCATGGGAAAAAGGAATAACCCATAGTTATACTAATTCGGAGTATGTCTAGGTCGCGTTAGAAATAAACATGTCCGATTTGCATGCATACACTTCTCCCTATTAAACCTTGATAAATGGATATATCAAACGGGAACTTAAACTACGTACCAATATACAATGTATACATGTATATTTTTGTCCCAGATTAAACGTTGTTTCAAAACTATATTAGCCATACCGGATACATAATCTATGTGACTGATTGTCATAATTTTTGTTTCTTCAAATTGCCACTTTTCTGGAAAGTAATGATGGCTAAATGCAGTAACAGACATATTGTGATAGTTCTTATAATGTTATTATAATCACGAACATATAAACCAGGGTTTGGGTTATCACTGATGCACAATATGTTTCATGTTCTGATCACATATTTACCTTACACTCACTTATTGGAATTGCTAAAAAGAGAAAGCAAAAACTTGTTGTGCCTTCATTGATTTCTCACAGGCTTTTGACAAGGTATGGCGAGTAGGTTTATGGTATAAACTTTTGCAAAACTCAATAGACGGAAAACTGTTCATGGTCATAAACAACATGTACAAAAATATCAAGTCGAGCGTTTCATGCAATGGGTCATTATCCGAATCTTTCATGTCCGAAATTGGACAGGTGAAAATCTCTCACCAGTCTTATATTCCCTGTTTTTAAACGACCTACAGTCATATATGCAATTAAACGGTTCAGTCGTCGTCGAGCTTAAAAGAGAGAGAACACGTAGCTACAGGTAACGCCACATACATAAGACAGTGCCTCCCCAAAGATCTTACACTATGGCTTAAACTATTGATCTTACTCTACGCAGACGACACCATTATAGTCTCCGACTCACAAGCCGATTTCCAACGAAGTTTAGATTTTTTAAATAATTACTGCAAAAACTGGCATCTAAATGTCAATCGGACTAAGACAAAAAGTATTATCTTTGGTGCAAGGCAAGTGCGAAATTATGATTTTAAGCTTGGTGACGATCGAATTGAAATTACTGATCAGTACCAATATCTTGGTGTTACATTCTCCAATAGCGGATCGTTTTTAAAAGCCAGAAAACATGTAGTCGAGCAAACTACTAAAGCAATGTATATCTTTTTCACGCGATCCAGTAATGCAAATCTGCCAATTGATATTATTCTCAAATTGATCGATCATATAGTTCTCCCGATTTTAAGTTATGGTAGTGAAATCTTCGGTCTTGAAAACTTGAATTTTTGTTTGTTTGTATTTTAGTGGTGTAAATTCTATTTTTTGTATACTTTATACTGTACCCCCTCTCATCAATCCATCCCTTAATTGTTTTGTTACCTACTTGAATAATGCAAACTCACTCTAACAAAATATAGCTATTAACTTGATCAAAACAATCCAAATTATATTTATACAATAACAACAATAAATGGCATAACCCCATGTTGTAATATGTGTACCTGGGTGTAATAAAGATATGTTCTGTTCTGTTCGCATGTCTCATGTATTATCGCCATCTTGTCATTACTAAATTGTAAATGGCGATAAACTTGTAAAAGTTTATGCTTATAAATATATATATATATGTTCTGTTCTGCTTAATACTGAATACAAGTTGTTGTTGTTGTTGAACAGGATGTGCGGTCCCTAGCTATCACTTCATTCATTATTTACCTTAGATAGGTCGAACAATTCAATAATTCACACCTTTCATTGACCCAAAAACCTCTTTGATTGACCGCTTAATATTCTATTGTTTGTTGACGGGTAAGATTGCGACACATGTTATTCGCACGTCGTGATAATTACTTGATGGTTGTACGATGTACAAACAATACATGTGTATAAGAATTAACGAATCATTTATTTAAATCTGTTTGTGTTTTTCTTTCATTTCTTTTTTAATTATTATTTTTATTATGAATAGTACTGCGACTACTGATAGACGTGCGTTCAGAGTGGAAACACAAACGACACACATATAACATGCGTTCAACATTCTTAAAACACTTGCACCGGCGATAGTCACGTATACCGTAGATGCCTCGAACAATAGATGGCTAGAACTAATTGGTAGGTCCGACGGCAGTTCGAGGTTTCGAAGTTTGACTGTATGTCCGTTTCTGTCGCGGACATCCTATATCGAGGGCTCAACGCAACCCGGTCGTAACTCCTATGTATTTTATATAGGAGTTACGACAGTGTTGCGTTGAGCCCTCGATATATAGTATAATTATACATGCATATATATCCTAGGATTAATATGTAAATATTGGTGCATAATAAATATGTACAAAGGTACATCAATTTTGTATTTATAATAATAAAAGTTCTTGTACAACGAGGGGATAGATACCCGACAATCATACCCAACACTATCGCTTATCAGATAAATCCGGTCGATGCAGATCGATAGGGCCTTTGGACAGCAGTAAATTTGTCTGCCGGTAGTTTCCGTAAGTGATCGTAAATTTTCCGATGATCACCGATTGATAACTGTTATAACACATTAACATGTAGCTCGATCTATGTATCCGATAAACGGTTAAACATTACGTTTTATGATCATAAAGACAAAACTAAGATATTGGAGTTCGATTTTGTTGACGAAACCTAGGACCAATTTATACGGGTCGTTTTCCTTAATGACAAAATTTTCGATTTTTAGGTTTACACAATTTCTGTTGCCTCAGACATTAAGAGACATATTTTGTTCACGATAGTATTTGAGAGTACATTCGTATTTTGAAGGTGTATTTAATCCACTATAAGGTAATAAATGATTTACCTTATTTATCACTACTATACTACTATTGCTAGAAAATTATAAAATCATAAACAAACAAAATATAACAGTCAATAATATCACTGGATTGTTGGAGCTGGACAAGTGATGTCCTGATACGCAGGTCGCACATACGGTCTTACAATTTTGTATATTAAGTAATCCTTTCGTTCCTGGCTTAGTCCATGTGGTTGAATAATTAGTGGGAGTACATCTTGTGTGAAGCTGTAGTCTCGACACCGAGGGATGTTAATAGTTGTTTCACAGGAATTACAGTTTTCTTTTACGGTTACACTCCCTGGTTCATCTGATGACATCCTGAAGTACTGATATTTTCCTGTTAATACAATGTCACAAGAAAGGGAATTAGACAATTATAAATATGAAATATTATAAAATCGTAATCAATTGTTATGTGTTGATTGACATTTTAACACAGAATCTGATAAGTATAGACACAGTACTAACAGTTGTCTACTTTTGAAACTGATACTCTTACATTTACGATATCAACTTGATAAGAACACATATTAACACACAGAATTATCAGAATTAAGTGTAATTACATTGTTACGTACCCAACTTTCATAGCGCCTCGCTTAGCCACCGTCGATAACGTGGTTAATGGGGAAAATACATGGGAACGGTGGGAAATCGTTAATATCTCAATAACGGATTGAGATATCAAAATTGTGCAAACGGTTTTGAAAGAAATTACATTTCTGCAATACATATTCCGTTTTTCAGAAAGTTTGTGAAATAACCTTTTGGTCCTTTTTAACTTTGAAGTCACGAACCATGGCTATATATACAAAGAAAGAAAAAAACGGACTGGTCGGTTTTAAAACCCAATATCTCAGTAAATAAAAGGAAATCTAAATTTGTGCAAGCGGCTTTACAATCTTCATTCCTTAACCTTTACAAATATGTATTATTGATAAAAATAAATAATTTCATTTTAATCCTTTTTAACTTTGAACCTGATGATTTCCATTTCTTTCTTTCTATTTCATATTAATACTGCATGTGTATATCGACCACAGTGCCATATCTCCACCTGTGGCAGCTTAAGATATAACTGGCGTGCTATATTGTTCGCTGGAACATGGTTTATGGTGGTGTAGTGTATAGTTAGACTGGTAGCGCTTAAATTCTTCTAGAAGACTATTTCGCATTTTCTTTAGCAGCAACTTAGTTTCAATAGCGATAAACATTTTGTTGCAATTCAGGGGTTTAAATCAATTCAATAGCTAGCTAACCTCACACTTAACCGCTATAAGGACATAAATTTCCAAAACAAACACATTAATTGACTAAGTCGGCATGCAGTAACTAATTATCATAAAACAATTAACCATTAGGTATTTAATAACAAATACACTGTATATAATCCAGTACGAAGAAACAAACAGTCTTATACTAACCCTGCTGTCAGTAACTAAATTATTTACATCAGAATATGAAATAATCACTAAATAGAAAATATTGTAAAGACAACCGTAAAAGTTCAGTTATTAGACATAATCAATCTGAAATCGGATCTTTCGTATATAGTTATTCATTACCTGAACACATATCAGAGTTATGTTTTGGCATTGATATTTTTTTATTATTTATTTCACTTCTATTATCAAGTTCAATAAGATAAATGATTTGTATTATTTTGTTATGTAAATGGCATTAAAAGTATGTACATTTAACGTTAAAGGACTTGGAGACATTAAAAATATATGTACTTGGATTAAAGGTAATGATCATGATATTTGCTTTTTGAAAGAATTACACTGCAAACAAATAGATTTTGATTTTTGGGGAAAAGAATGGTGTTCAAAAGCTTTTTTCAGTGGCAATAGCTCGAACAGTCTGGAAATTGGTATTTTAATAAAAAAACTCACCAGCAATAAATATTTTAGATTATAAAGAATTGATAGAAGACTTCTATGTCCTACTATTGAAATCAATGATACCGAATTTTTACTTGCTAACGTCTATGCCCCCAATATTGATGATTTGATATTGTATAACCAACTAGAAGAATTTATAGTCAGTAATGATGATAATACTCTTATAATAGGTGGCGACTTTAATACTGTTTTAAACCTTGGTCTGGACAAGACAAATGGTAGATTTGATACACAAAAATGTAGCGCTAATCTAAAATATATAATGGAAAATTATGGATTGAGTGATATATGGCGCATTCAACATCCAGCCAAAAGACAATATACATGGCATTCAAACCATAGACCACCAATATTTTGTAGACTCGATTACTTATTAATTTCATCAAATTTAATCAATAAGATTACAAAATGCAAGATTTCGCCGGGAATAAAACCCGATCATTCATTAGTACATCTAAATATAGATCTATCTCAGAATAAGCGTGGGCCAGGGTATTTTAAACTAAACAACTCTATTCTTTTAGACGAAGACTATCAAAATGTAATAAGACTTGGTATAAATAACACCGTGGAATATAACCCCGATGCAAATCCAAATACTCTTTGGGAAGTAATCAAAGGGTCTATTAGAAATGATACTATTAAATATTGCTCCTTTAAGAAAAAACACGATCTTAAATTTGAAAAACAACTAGTGTCAGAAAAAGAAGAACTTGAAAAGGATATTATTGATTCACCCAATGAAACACTTCTTGATACACTGAAAGAAAAGAAAGAATCTTTCGAATCTATAACAAATAGTGTACTAGAGCACAGGGATAATTTATTAGAGCAAAGGCACATTATATAGAGGGAATGGAAAACTATTCTAAATATAACAAGAAACACAATTATTTTATGAAAATCTGTATAAGAAAGATAGATTAATGAGACACTCAAATAAAAAATTCACGATAATACGAATAAATTAAATTCTGTCCAAAAGGAATCATGTGAAGGAGTTCTAACTGAATCAGAATGTTCGAAAGCATGACTAGATATGAAAAATAATAAAAGTCCAGGGTCTGATGGACTTACCACCGAATTTTACAAGATATTTTGGAGATATATAAAACAATTTTATGTAAAAAGTATAAATTATTCATATACTACAGGTCAACTTACGTCTCTACAAAAGCAAGGTGTTATCACTCTAATTCCAAAGAAGGACAAAGAATTATCTAAGTTAAGTAATTGGAGGCCAATCTCACTATTAAAATTAGATTATAAAATAGCTACTAAAACAATAGCCGATATAATAAAAGAGGTTATACAAAGTTTAATTCATAACTCTCAAACTGGATTTATAAATAATAGATATACAGGTGAAAATATAAGATTAATTTATGATATTATTGATCATTTGAATGAAACCAGCCAGCCAGGTCTACTATTCTTTGCAGACTTTGATAAAGCAGTTGACAGCCTTGACCATGGGATTCTACTTAAAACATTAGACTATTTTAACTTTGGTAACTCTCTTAAAAAATGGATACATGTATTTTACAATGATATGCAAGGATGTATTATAAATAACGGACACATGTCTTCATTTTTTAAAGTAGAAAGAGGGGTGAGATAAGGCTGTCCCCTTTCACCATATCTATTTATTTTATCAATAGAAATGTTATCCATAGCGGTCAGAAATAATCTAGATATTAAAGGTATTATAATTGGAAATCATGAGATTAAAAACTCCATGCTCGTAGATGACGCCACCTTTGCTATTGATGGTTCAAACTCCAAATTCTTTAACACCCTTATCACACTAATTGATCAATATAGCAATATATCAGGTCTTAAATTGAATACAAACAAATCAACAGTTTTAAGAGCAGGATCACTGAGAAATACAGATACAATCTACTGTAAAATGAAACCATTTAAAGGGACATCAAGTCAAGCATGTACTCTTGGAATAATATTTACGAATGGAAATAACCGATTACACATTAATTTCGACCAAAAAATTGAAGAGTTATATGCTACCTTAAATAAATGGAAGAAACACTATTGGTAAAATAGCAGTCATAAAAACATTTACGCTTCCAAAAATCATATATCCCTTAACTGTATTAGAATCCCCACCAGAACATTTGTTAAAAGAATAGACAGTGAACTTATATAAATTCATCTGGAATGGAAAACCAGACAAAATTGCAAGAAATACGCTTAAACTTGATTTTAAAGATGGTTGTTTAAAGATGATTGATATAAACGGATATGTAAATAGAATAAAGGCAGGCTGGATAAAAAGAATATTTAACATAGAAAACAACAGGTTATGGAAAAAACAATACAAATCCCCTTCGCTCATTTTGTACAAGGTGGACAAAATCCCCTTCATGAATTATACAAGTAGGACAAAACACCCTCAGATAAAAAAATTCAACTGTGGACATAACATCCAGTACCTTAAGTATTTCATCTTTGCCGTTGTTATTGTTGCAAAATAGCTTCTTGTAGCATGGATTTGGAAAAACAACAGTATAAAATTGTTATTATTTTGAAATGTTTTTCAACTTGAGAAAAAATATCAGAGGGTGTTATGTCCTACTTGTAAATTCATAAATGGGATTTTGTCCTCGCGACATACCCATAATTAGCTGTGCTAATTCTAAAGAATCGGAATATTATCGAATTTCTACAACGAATACTTAAATAAAAGTTTATAATGATAATTAACATGCATAACTGGATGGAGTTGTGTATTCATGTAATTTGTTGCAATTTGTATTTATTTGAAACGCCTATATCAATTAAACGGTCTTCTTTTTTATCAAAACACACTAGGAAATAATATTGAAAAATGCACGTTAATGCCTTCATACAGACATACTAAAAAATACTGCATTATAACTTTTCTTAGAAGTTTTTCCGGAATTGCGAAACAGATATTTCCTATATAAGCAAGCGCTCACACGGCATATACGTCGTGATAGAAACTCCTGTATAGGACTTGTGTATTTGTGGTTTTGGGAATACATGCATGTGTACAAACAGTATGTAGGCATTTTCTCATGTTTATGAATAAGCAAATTTAAAAAAGACATTCGATATATTTACCTTTAAAAATACAGAAACTGATGATACATTATCATAATTCGTGATGTTATGGTAAATTCGAGCGATACATAAATTAAAATACCAACCAACATTTAACACAGTCTATTTTGCATATCACACTGCAAAAATTGCTTGAAATATTTAATTTTCCTTATGACTCGGTAAATATGAAATATAGATACATGCTGTTATAATGTTTCGTCGCTGTAATGCGAACGTATTCAAATACTAAGAAAACCAGTGTGTGTTTTGGAAATATTAAATTTTCCTTATATGACTCGGCAAAGTTGAAATAAATAATACATGCAGGTATATTGTTTCGCTGTAATGCGAACCTATTCAAATACTAAGAAAACCATTGACGTGTGTTTAAGTTTGAATGCAAATTATTTATACGATGAGGAAAATGTAATTTAAAGATTTAAGCATTTTGAAATGCAGTTATAATAAGGAAAATATGAAAATATGAAAGTAGGCTTGTTCTAGAAAACAAAATTATTTTATTTTGCAAAACTTAAGGCACAAGTGTTACATTCCTTTCCATAAATTATTGAATTGTTTAAAATTATTTTAAGAAATTTTATTTTCACTGTTTCACTTTAAAACAACACCACGACAGATCTCTGTCTCTGTTACGTATGATGCTCAATAATCTGTGTTTTACAGACGCTTTTAACATGAACAGCATAC
Organism: Mactromeris polynyma; assembly: GCA_032209605.1. Lineage (NCBI taxonomy): Eukaryota > Metazoa > Mollusca > Bivalvia > Venerida > Mactridae > Mactromeris > Mactromeris polynyma. The sequence continues at coordinate 1,228,519 of JASFXZ010000034.1, read as the reverse complement.
GATTTTTCTAGACGGTTTCAAGGCCGATAAGCACATCAGGGGGCCAACTTTTATTGCACTTGCTTCCGCTATACTGGTATACAAGAGAAAATCGACCACAAATCAATGTATTGTATTTGAAGTGCTAAAAGAATAGTAACCTTAAGACCTAATCAGTGGATATACTTTCATATTCGGAATAGAAAAAGGTCACTCCAAAGCCGACTGGGGGGGGGGACATGGCTCCTTTGGTCCCCCGGTGGATCCGGGCCTGTTAACCATTAAATGTCTGAAAACTTTCACATATAATTATTCATAGCGGAAAAAAGAAACTGTGCATGTGTAAAATGTTCATATATCCTTCAATTGTATAAATTAAAGCTTGAAACTTTACACAGGTAAGTTGTGTATCCCTCTCGGTCATTTACACTGGCCAGTGCATGAGTTGCACGGGTAGTTTGCCTGTCAGGCTAACGTCTTCTTTTTCACGTTTTTTTCGTGCAGCAGTCAATTGCAAACACGTTTGTCGCCTAAACCTGTGTTAAAACATAGTGTTGTTACATGTAAGACACAAAACCAGGATAATTTTGAAAAACGTCGTTGATACGCCATGCCAAGGTTCAATGAAACTGACAGATGCCGCGCCGTAGGCATGATTGAAGCTGGTGTACGTCATACTGACGTTGCCAGACAATTTGGCGTTCACCGAAATACTGTAGACGCCTTGTGGAGACGGTACCCAACAGTTTGGGGCAACCAGAGACCGGCCTCGATCAGGACGTCCACGCGTAACGTCTATTCGCCAGGATACGTACATCCGGGTGGTTCATCTCCGTGTTCGACTCAGAACTGCTTCTTTGACGGCTAGAAGTATTCCTGGCCTTAGAAGAATCAGTCCCCGAACGGTACGTAATCGATTGCGTGAACGAGGCAGACGTCCACGACGTCCTGCCATACGTCCTGTTCTGCAGCAACGTCATCGTGTAGCACGTTTTGCCTGGTGTAGAAGACACATATACTGCACGCAACAGGACTGGGCACGTATTCTTTTCACGGATGAGTCCAGGTTCCATCTCGACAGCAGCGACGGCCGTTCTAGAGTGTACCGTCGTGTTGGTGAACGTTTCCATGACAGTTGTGTGATTGAACGACGTCCATTCGGCGGAGGTAGTGTCATGGTGAGGGGTGGCATCTCATTCCGTGGTAGAACAGCACTTGTGGTTGTAGACGGCACACTTACAGGCATCAGATATCGTGACGAAATCATACGGCCTCACGTCCTTCCATTTGTGCAGCAACGTAACGCCACGCTGTAACAGGATAACGCTCGCCCGCACGTCGCGCAGGTCGTCACCGACTTTTTGACCCAGAACAATGTGAATGTGCTGCCCTGGCCTGCAATATCACCGGATTTATCGCCTATAGAACACGTGTGGGATGAGATGCAGCGACGGTTACGTGGCCTCCAAAATCAGCCGTTGACGTTACCTGACCTATCACGTGCGCTTGTCAGAATCTGGAATGGTATTCCCCAGGCATTTTTCAGAACACTTGTCACATCAATGCGGCGTCGTTGTCAAGCATGCATCGATTCCAATGGTGGACATACACGGTATTGATGAGCTGAACTTTGTTTAGAGAACGTCTCTGAAAACTGATCTCTATCTAAGACGCAGCTGATTCAATAACCATATCAATTGAGCTGGTGTTAAATAAAGGTAAGATAAAATCCTGTTGAAATGTGTATTGCGATTCCTTACATACCTCCTAAGTTATAGCATATTATACACATGCACAGTTTCTTTTTTCCGCTAGTATATATCCTGGCGTTACAAGATCTCGATAACTTAAGATATAAATAGTCTTAGCACAAGATTAATCATGTTCTTGAAATGTATCCCTTTGCATACATATATCGTTTTTTCTTGGATGTTAAGTCTACTATAACAATAAATAATAATATACACTCAAACACATTTCTAATTGGTCATCTCACATTTTTCTGCATTTTATAATTTGATAGAAATCTTTACTGGTCGATTTTTGTGTACAAAGATGTGTGCATTTTGGATTTCAAAGGATTATGGCATGGATAAGAATAAAGTAAAACAGTGTTAGTCAATTTATAATTCTCTGTATTTATTTTGAAATGTGTACGATAGTGTAACAAGTGACCAATTAGAAAAGCAGCTGAGTGTATTCAGTCCTATACAATATGTATGCTACGCCAATAGCACGCGTTTTGCTGACGGTTTTCGTGATCTCTCAGCACGTTTTCTATTCACTTGGTTTCGTTTCTTTCCTTAAAACAGTTCGGTGGCCATTTGTAGATATTATGATGTTTTGATTTGATTTTCCTTTATCGCATAAAAAATGTGTTCTCTATTTTTCCGACAGTCCTCTGACATATTTGACCATTTGTCAATGTCGACGGTATGGTGCAAGAACATACTATGCAGTTCGTAATCTCCCCTATGGGATAGCACGACACCGGTCATTACCAGCGCCATTTACAATGTCATCTAATAAATGTATAAAGTTCAGAATGTCCGAGTGTTTCCATCGATTTCAAAATATGGTTTGCTGACTGGCAGTTGTTATTCGTCCAACCGCGTTCGACTTTGCCATTAGTGCATGGTTCGATAACGTAGGATTTCAATAACGCTAACAGTCTAGGCATGAATTTTTTATCACCGACTTTTTTGTCGAGTGCGCGTATTTTTTCTATCAAAAGTTCTAATTTATAGTCAAACGTGTCCGCGTCTCTCGTGAATGCGTGAATGTCAGACCGTCCTCGCCGTAAATAGCAGCTGTTATATGTAGCCTTTCCTGTTTTGGATAACCTACATGATCTTCTAAATAGTTATTCGTATGTTGTCGAAGATGCCGTGTGCAAAGCGTATGTGTAGCTCCTGGCAAACAACGTTCAATGGCTGATTTAAATGCTTTCTCTTCATCAGAGCCTATTAATAAATTATTTAATTCATCCTGCGTCAGGTTATCCGTGAAAAAATGAACTGTTTTTTCACTTGAGTTAGTATGGATGAATGTTGGACCAAACGTGATAGGATGTTGTCGCGTATCTTGCCTTACTACAGGCAGGTCTTTGCATACGGTTGGCGTTACGTTGAAATCTCCCAGGTTATAAGTTTTGTCTACTCCAAGAACAGTTCTCCATGTGCCACAGAAACGTTTAAGGTCCAAGATGTGTTGTTCATTAAACAATGTTATTACAGGATGGTGCAGTCCTTTACTGTGTTTAACACTGTACACCAAACTGTGCGTTTTTGCCATTTCTTCCACACATATCAATTGGTCACTGGTTTTTCCTGGTACAGAGTCCGTTTTTTTGTTTTGGGAGTACTTAAGATTTCGCAATTGTTTTTCATTACGATGTATTGAAATTCGTCTTTAGTGCTTTTGTTCTTTAAATTTTGGACCATTTTGACAGAATGTGTTTTTAGCTGATCTGTCAATTTGGTTTTTACACTTGCTTTGGTTCTGATATATACTTTTTTGTTGTCTACTGAATTGCCGTGTAGTTTCCTAACTGGAAAATTCCTATGTATTCCACGATAGCGACATCCAACGGCAACTGAGGCATCGACACCAACGTACATCTCCTGCGAAACAGATCTGTGCCCTTTTCACTTGCACTCAGTGTATTATACAGTCGTTTTATTATTAATAAATCAGCTGTTTCCGGTTGTGGCTCCAAAGGTTCGTAAATTTTCTATTTGTCTTTCATTATTTCCATACAGTAAAGTCCACTCCTTTTATGAATGGTTACCAGTTTACCGTTACGCTCAAGGAATGTATATGTTCGAGAAGCTCCATTGCCTATGTTCCGCAGTCATCCCAGAATTCCGACTTTTTCCCATTTGTCCTTTTTTCGTTTTTGTGAATGTTGCTTACTAAGTAGAAATGGTCGTCTTTCCTACCAGATGGGATTTCCTCCAGACCAGTGGTCCACTCAGTGTTTTGATTATGCTATGTATCTCCATAAATCGGTTGTTCAAAGGACCCGGGGTGAAACATGTTTCTCGCTGTATACTATCATTCTGTTCATAATTATAATCTCTATTGTCTGGGTGACCCATTTCTATTTCTATGTTTTCGTCATCATCTTCGTAAACAGTAGACAGGTCGGGGATAAAGTGTGTATTTTCATCAGCATCATTCAGACTGAATTTAGCTTTCTCAGCCGGTGCGCATGGCGCCGCATCCCTTATAGGGTGACTACCGACTTTAGGAGGTGACTCGGGACTGAAGTTCGCGTTCCCAGCCGGTGCGCAGGGCGCCGCATCCCTGATAGGGTGACTACCGACTTTAGGAGGTGACTGGGGACTGAATTCGCGACCTGCTTTGAAATGTTGGACTTCTTGTTTTTTGAAGAGATCTTAATTTTTGTTTTTGTTTTATTTTGGGCTTTTCTTGTTTTGGGTTTATACTCAGGTTCAACATCAATCAGACTGAATTTAGCGTTCTCAGCCGGTGCGCAAGACGCCGCATCCCTGATAGGGTGACTACAGATTATGACTGTATTGTATTATCAATTAATAAATTGTTCATTGAGTATATATCATCGATTCATGTAGAAAACATTAATGATTCATGTTCGGTGTTTTCACTTTTGTCCACGAACATGAATCGCCTGCTGTAATTGAACTTTGATTCATGTTCGGTATTTTCACTATTGTCCACGAACATGAATCGCCTGCTGTAATTGAACTTTGATTCATGTTCGGTATTTTCACTATTGTCCACGAACATGAATCGCCTGCTGTAATTGAACTTCGATTCATGTTCGGTATTTTCACTATTGTCCACGAACATGAATCGCCTGCTGTAATTGAACTTCGATTCATGTTCGGTATTTTCACTATTGTCTACGAACATCAATAGCCTGCTGTACTTGAAATTTGATTCATGTTCGGTATTTTCACTATTGTCCACGAACATGAATAGCCTGCTGTAATTGAAATTTGATTCATGTTCGGTGTTTTCACTTTTGTCCACGAACATGAATAGCCTGCTGTAATTGAAATTTGATTCATGTTCGGTATTTTCACTTTTGTCCACGAACATGAATAGCCTGCTGTAATTGAAATTTGATTCATGTTCGGTATTTTCACTTTTGTCCACGAACATGAATAGCCTGCTGTAATTGAAATTTGATTCATGTTCGGTATTTTCACTTTTGTCCACGAACATGAATAGCCTGCTGTAATTGAAATTTGATTCATGCTCGGTATTTTCACTTTTGTCCACGAACATGAATAGCCTGCTGTAATTGAAATTTGATTCATGCTCGGTATTTTCACTTTTGTCCACGAACATGAATAGCCTGCTGTACAATCTTAGGCATCTTGGTCGAAAATTGCTCAGATCTGAGCAGTAACACCTCAGCAGGAATACAGTTATAACTACACTACAGACCCTTTGATATCATGTACACTGACAGCTAGCCAGTGGTCAATGATTTAGGGGCTACAGTGAAATTGATAAGGATCATGAGTGCACTCCAGAAGCCATACACTGATATATAGAGCCAATGACTTTAATATATACAGCAATATAGCACTGATAAATTGTAGACCAATATAACACACATTCATTTTCTAAAACTTAGTATGTCAAGATTTGTTTCGTACAATATACAATGTACATTCTAAAATAAAACAAAAGTATCTAAATCTTTAAACTAGGGAGACAAACTCATGGTGTAATGTGATTTAAATTAAAATGTAATTTTTATTGCAGCATTTTTTCAGAATCAATTACAATGAGATATTCTGCGGGTTATAAAATAACAGCATTTGGTAACATATTTATTGATAACATACACTCATTAGAAGGAAGTATGAATAATACTGTCCTTAACAAATAATTCTTATTCTTATTAAGTGGTCTCCCTTTACACCAATTGATTTGACATCGATCGATATTGGAGATTTCCCGATCATTATTGTTATTTGGATTTTCCAAAGATATAACCAATAGGGGGTCTGATTTCATTATCGATTATTTAGGACAGCTGACATGGCGCTTTAGACAATAATAGGCCAAAATGTGTATGATGATGGTCATTATGCACAATGTACATTTTGTTATAGGTGAAAAGGTGCCAAAGAGTGAAATCATTAAATATTGTCGGGAAATATTAGATAGCAACGTATAATTTAATCTTTATTTCTACTGCATAAAATAACAAAAAATACATACACAAATATCATCGTTATTTAAGATTCATTGAAATGGTAATTAATACGTAATATATAATGCATCCACGATAATTTGGCTGATCAAACAATAACATTTTAAATATAAACAAACACTTATGTCCATTCAGCAAGCATACACAATTTATGTTGAATGACATCGTGCGGGGTCAGATAACATTGAAAGTACTTATTAATCGTTGTTATTTTTCGATCAGCCAAAATATCGTGTATTTAAAAATTAGTAGATGTGAAAAATATAGTTTGTAAATAAAATACTGAATTATTTTTGCAGGCAGTTTTCAATCCTACTGTTTTAAAAGAAGCGTTCAGTTGCATTTTAATTCGCAAATATCTTAGTAAATTATAATGCATCCATTATACAATATTAATGTATTGCTTTACAATGTAATGAAAATGATGTTTTGTGTCCACTTGTGTATATGTGATATACTGGGGCCCCATGTATGACAGGAGATAGTAATCAGTGCCCTTATCCACTGATCGGCACAGCATGACACCAATACGTGTGGATTTTGTGGGGGTCACTTTGTTAAGAAATGTTAATTGTCTTTAAGAAAACATTATTTTTAAACAAAATATGTCAAATTTGGTACCAAAATGCTAAACTATGAGTTTCCAATTCACACTACATATTAATTTATGAGACTGATAGTTCAGCCGCGGAACTTCAAGCATCAAAACGTTGCAGCGTTTTCTGAGAACTAAATGATGAAAACAAGTCTTAACCGACGTCCATGTTGCCCATTTTTTTCCGACCATTTAAACTATTTGACATATCAATTATAACAGACGGATATATTGCAAATAGGGGGTTCGAATCATTACATTACATTTATTAACGTCGCTTACTAAATTATACCAGATCAGTAGTTTGCACCGAGTTAATTGTACAGGCAAAAGTGCACACTTTCTTCCAACTTTATATAATACAATACAATATCATTTTATTGCATAAAACATGTTACAATGTTTATAGCAAACAAAAATCTATACGTCCTACGAGTTAGTGAGTAACTCGAAAACTGGGACCAATATATCCATATTGGTCCCAGTCGAAAACAAAGACAAAAGTTGTCGAGTTATATAGATTACAGAAATTATCACGTTTGTATTGCCGAATTAAAGGGTAATGCGGGGAACTTTCACACTTGGATAATTCAGAGATAATTAGTGACAAAAAATGCACGAAGTGTATATTTGTATTTATAACTTATTGAAATATATTGTTTCAAAATGAATATTAATTTACCAAATCCTTTAGTTATTTAAGAAATAAACCACCAAATAATGCACATTTTATTTAGCAAGAATTTGAATCGGTATTGACATCTATGTTATGACTGAAAGCTGAAAGGAAAATCTCAAACAAGTCAACTTTTAAACGTATCTGGAAGCACGAAGACATCAACATAATTTAAAAATAAAAGCATAAATAGAATCATAATTGTTTGCAGATTACTTCAATAGGTTAATAAATATTCTAAAAATAATAAGAACTAAATTACAGAAGAAAGAAAAAGACATATATTTTATTTTTAAACAGTTTCTATTTAGAAACTGTTGCGATTTATACGCAAAATGGGGATTTCATACAACTCGCGCTGGAAGCATTAATAATTCACTTTAAATTATTATTTTTTGTATCATTATAAAGAGGAAAGAATGACCAATGCTTCAAAAGGTTAATAAATGTTTTATATTAAATTTTATGAAAATAATAGCTGTTCAAAGTGTTTTCCCTTCTTTGTCAAAAATCAACCAAATCAGAAATCGATATCGCCCGATACGACATTTTCAGGGAAGATCATTTTATCGACAAGACAGCGTATCCAGTCACATTGTTGAACATGGGCTCAAGAGAAATCTTATGACATTATTGAAGCTATACTTTTATATGCATTTCTGTCTAATCACTTTTTTAACGTGAAATGATTATGAATTCTTATACAGTAAAACTTCGAAACCTAGAACAGTTTTGGCTCGAACACAGTAGATACCTCGAACAGGTTCTTAAGTCCCGGCGAAATTCTTTCTTATTTCATATTATCTAACAGTAGATCACTCGAACCGAGATAGGTCGAACACTCAAACAGGATTTGGGGTCCCTAGCTATCGGACCATTGTCCATTGTTATTTTCTCTATCATATGACCATATAAATGAACCACGTAATGGTAATAGTTCTTTCGATAAAAGTGTATGGGATAGCTCCCACGCAGATGAATTTCTTAATTTTCTTGAAAGTAAGCGACATTTGTTTGATGATATTTTAAGTAACTTTTCTTCCAATGAAATTGATATTAATCAATGTATTGACCAACTTTCAAATACCATTTTCAATATCTCTTTTTCACATTGTGGTAAAACCTGTTCTAATGTTCGAAAGCAAATGAAACGTTAGGCGGAGTGGTTTAATGATGAATGTCGGTCATCTAAATCCACGTTTTTAACACTAAAAGAACATTAAGAACAAATCCATCTGAGACCAACAAACATTTGTTATCAAATTATGCTAAGGTAAAACGCAAATATAAGCATGCATATTTTTCAAAAGAATCGAATAAACTGGCGAGTAAAACTCCCCCGTAGTCCAGTCCCTGAGGACGTCCCGTGTGCAAAAAAGGTCCACGGATAAGTTTTATATCAATGTAAAGCTGTAAGTTTGAAGTTTCAAAAAAAATTGGGTAGACACGTGACATCATGGTACGTTTTGAGAAATCCAAGATGGCCGCCAAGATGGCCGCCAGATATTTGGAAAAACACCAATTTCTTGAGTTGTGTGTAAAATGAGTATGTAAAAGGATATCTTTCTTCATAAATCGTAATAAACAATCACTGGGATGTAAGACATTGTAAAAATACGCAAATTGATGAGCATATCCTATCTTTTCTGGATTTTTAAAAAAAAAGGCTTTAAAAATGCGGGAAAAATAGCGAAATTACAACATCGACTTACAATCTTTACCTGTCACCACGTGTACAGTAAATCAATTGGTATTTATATAAATTGAGATGTAAGTGTAATCCATTTCCTACAAAAATCACGATGTTTACTGACTTTATTGCGTAAACAATGAATTCACGTATGTTCAAAGTGGGTGGGGTAATTGCGCAGAATATCAATGTTTCTAGTGAAGGGTGATTTTGTCACATCAAGGAAAAAGTATTACCGATAGACATTTATTTATTGAGACATTTGTAAGATATTAGACTTTGATGGTATGTTTGTACACATTTTTTTTATTGTTTTATTCTTTCGGTATTGAATTTGTTGCCATGGAAACATATCTGACTGGTTATTTGGTTTTTATGTTACAGTACACTATCTTATAAATTACGTTTGTATCTTTATTTCAATTGTTTTCATATCATGCTAGATTAAAAGTTACAGGTATATTTGCCCTTGACTTTTGTTATGGTTACCATAGCAACTATTCAAACAAAAATGTTAAACCGAGTGCAATAGCTATTGAATTAAAACTTTTAAACGGTTTATTTAATATTTTTATTTCATTCAGAGCACTTTTTGTACAGTTTAATATTATTGCCATAGTAGTTTTGGTGGTGATAAAAAAAGTTGAAATGTTAGCATTGTATTATTTTAAAGAGATGTATGCTATATGCATCATTATAATTCAATCTCTTATGTTGGTACAATACAATCACATTACAACATTGCTAGAGCACTGCCATGAAATGATGTAGTTCGTTCGAATAACTCGGTACGTTCCGGTAGACCGTTAGGCTGTCATCCGGGAAATCCAGGTTTGATTCCTGGCCTGAGCAGGTATTGTCCTTCCGTGACATTTGGTCTGGTCATGGTCAATTGCCTTCCACCTCTATTCAGTGTAGACAATATCATCTCCTCAGCAATGATTCATTTGAGAAACTACAATTCAACTACATGTATATCAAAATTACGGTGTCATGCTTCACAATTCTCCATTATACATAAAAAACGCCGTTGTTAGATTCAATTAATTATCTTTAGGAGTACAAAGTATTTTACTTTCAAGCCTACAGGAAATGCAATTTTGGCCACATTTGTGAAAGAGCATGCTATTTTTCATCATTTTAGTGGACACATAGCCCTCCCATGTTTCTTTTGGACAATTTTCATTTAAAACATGTTTTTAACGACTGTAATACACAACAACAGAATTAGAAAAAATTAAATTGATATTCATTTTAAAAGTTTTATATTGTTTTTTTCTGCAAAAGAGAAATCATGCCGTTAATAATGCACACGTTATACTGAAAGTATACAATTCGCTTCAATATCGTATCTTCAACGTAAAATGACGAAGCTCGATTTTTTTGCAAAACTTATCGTTTATGACTCTTCGTAATTATAACTAGTTATTTATTATCATATCATTGCTTTGCTCAGTATTTGAAATGATATTATTCAATCCTTAAAATTTCACACAGATGAAAATCAAACAAATATTTTAATGTTAATATAAATCATTATACAAATCTGCGGTACGTTGGCAATGTGGAAAGTATATATGAAAATGTTTTACTCGGTATAACTATTAGCGTGCACCACAGTATATGCCCTGTCTTGCGTATTTAATTTTGTAATTTTAATTGGAAACGGAAATACAAAAAATGGGCGTATTTGTAATTATTTTATGCAAATTTATTTTATGCACGATAATGGCGAGGCGTTTTTACTGTTCCCGTATTTTGACACGCTAGACAAATCCAATTTTGTTTATTGCCAAAACAAGTGTATATAGTATTACATATACAGTACATTTTGTATATTTAACATGTCAACGCATTATCAGAAGAATCTGTCTTTGTGGACTAACACGTAACAAATGCGAACGTGCCCGATTGATTGGTTAGATGTATGAACAAACAACAACATTCGAATATCCGGGTCCATTGAGCTTTTTATTTTCTAGCGAAAGCGCGAGACGTATACTACATTCATATCAAGAAATAACATCGTGACAGCTCAAGTCTCTTATCGTAAATCAGAAAATGGTGTCTACCAAAAGCCATTACTTTTATCAATCACGATTCAATTTAAACAGCCTTTAAACTATTTTTTTTTTAAAACTCAACCGCATTTTGTCTAGGAAAAAGCGAACAACTGCGAATAGATTATAATTATACTTTAAAAACAGAATAGTCTAGACATGTTATTGACTGTGAAGAGGCAGGGTAAACAAGAAATATCTTGAAAAAACAATTTGAAGGTTAAGATTGCCTTAATGTTAAGGTAAGATTGATTGGTTTATACAACACTGATATGCAAATAGCAAAACCATCTTAGTACGGCTGCGTCGAAAAAAGGCAAATGAATGTGTTTAACTGGTCGACATTCGCTACGCACATGTTTCCCTAATAATGCATATTTATGGTATTTCGGTCGATCTGGTATGGGTATTTCCTCCGAACACCATAAAGGGACTTTTCGAAGTCGAAGTGGGAAACGGTATCATTTTTTATCCGTTTAAATGATTATAGAATGCCTCGGACGAAAATGGTGCATAATTCAATATTATGCTGGCTAAACACAGCGGGGTGGCTAATTAAGTCGCGAATGATAATGATCATGAGACGTTAAAGTGGGGTATATATAATCGGTTATAGCATGTAGCCAATATCGATCAGATCTGGGGAATCTTGCGATGAGCCAGAAAGTTGGACATGGCTCAGATGGTAGCGGATCCGCACCTTACAATGCAATTAAGCTTTTTAGTTTTGGGTCTGAGTTCGAGACCATTGGGAGGTAGTTGTTTTCTTTTCATTACAATATTATATATTTCGTTGGTCATCTACAGTTGTACTTACACGTCTTATACTAATTAATGTTCGCTCGAATATCATTAATAAACATTGTGTAACATGTGTATTTATAAGCTATTCACTAAGAGCACGAAACCATCGTGCTGTAGATTTACATGTACATTTATTGCTACACACTCACAGTATATGGAACAAAGTTGATATGGCTACTTGAACGTAAGGGGTTCAAATGAACATTTTAGCGACGACGCTATAGCCATCATTAAACAAGTTTGATTTAACGACAAAACAATTAGACGATAACAAAAAAAAACACACACAAAAAACCAGACAGAAACGATAAACTACAAGTAATTGACAAGCGCTGAGTAAGGGATAAAAATTAATATTGTCCATAAAAATAGGAGACTGGAATGTGTCTCCAACTCACATCCTATATATTGGTCGAAGTTACTAGACGGAAGCGCTACCAATTGAGCTATTGCTACTGTCTACTTTGAGCGATATTTCATCAAAATTTATATCTCCGATTGAAGAGTTACGAATACATTTCACGTAAGTGGAAAACAACTTACGCAGTTTTAGTAAAACGGACTTAAGTTTTGATAATTTATGCAAAAACTTACGCAAAACGTAAGAATGTTAGTAAAACAGTACCCTGGTATATACAACTTTTCTTCCTCCGTTTACTGAAGAGTTACATATAAAAAGTACTTTATTATTGAACCAGTAATACCCATGCCTATAAAGACGATAATTTGCTTTAGTCATTGTTGCAAAACGATGATTGTCAAACTCATTTATATACTTAACTTACACATAAAGAATGAAATAAGTACCCATAACTGTGATTGGTATGTATCCGGGTTATTAAGCACCTGTTTATTGATCAATAAATTTAAATGAAATATAGTATCTCGAGTTTTGGTCGTTAATTAAAAGTAATATTACATAGATGCGTTAGTTGAAAGTATTATGCCAATACACATGTGTGGATGCTTTTTAGAGAAGAAGAAAAAATGAAATGGTTGCTGACACAACATGACTTGTTTTCTTTCTGTAATATTGTAGACACAAACGACATTGATTATTTTGATGAGATAATATTAATAAATAAGGAAAATCTAAAACATAAGTTCAAATGCAAATAAATTGGGTTACAATATACGATACACTTGTAATAACATCAAGTTCCGTAATATTTTTGTGCATGTAAGGATGATGTGGTGTTAGAAATGTAACATCATGGATTGTTCAACACCCTTTTACATTTACCCAAGGTCACACATTTTTCCTACACACATTTCATTTACATGTATATTATTTACAAGTTTAAACATTCCTTGTATGCTTACTTTTGTAATCAAAGGGGTCTACAATGTAAACATTGGTCAACATATTGCTGGCGATAGAGTCTATGCCTACACGATATTGGATGTATAGTTATATAGAATAAAGTTGTAACATTTCTCTGTATAACTTAGCTTGTTACACGCAATATGGTGTTTCCATAACATTCACGTACCGCATGCTTGAAAAAGAAAACATATATTTGTAGAAGTTTTGAAAGTAAAACATGACAGGCCTATACAAATTGTCATTAGAGAATAAGAAATTATTATTTTCAATAAATTGTCATCGGGTAGTTTTTCACCCTTCATGGGAATGTTACTGGTTGCAAACCGTGTTCGTGACAATCTCCAACTTAATTCGTTTGTATATATTAGTTCGAACAAGCTTGTGATAATTTCATCAGCTTTTACCAAGGTATCAGGTTCATTATTGGTAAGTTTATACCCTGTCTCTATAACTTCAGGACAAGGCAAAACTTTGACAGTCAAACTTTCATGGCAACAAATTCAATACCGAAAGAATTATACAATACAAAAAATGTGTACAAACATATACCTTCAAAGTCTGATATCCTAAAAATATCTAAAGAAATAACTATATTTGGGTAATAATATCTCCTTGATGTGACAAAATCACCCTTCAATAGAAACATTGATATTCTGTGCAATTACCCCACCCACTTTGAACATACGTGAATTCATTGTTTACGCAATAAAGCCAGTAAACATCGCGATTTTTTTTAGGAAATTGATTACACTTACACCTCAAGTTATAAAAATACCAATTGATTCACTGTACACGTGGTGACAGGTAAAGATTGTAAGTATATGCTATAATTTTGCTATAATTTCATGGAATTTTTAATGCTTTTTTTTTAAAAACGCAGAAAACATGAAGTATTTTGATAAATTTGCATATTTTAAGATTTTTTAGTCCCCTTTGATATTCGATCAGCATTAATGAAGAAAAAATCCCATAAACCTACTATTTTTAACAATTACACAGAAAATTGGTGTTTTTTCAAATATTTGGCGGCCATCTGGCGGCCATCTTGGATTTCTCAAAACGTACCATGATGTCACGTGTCTACCCAAATTTGTTTGAAACTTCAAACATTCAGCTTTACATTGATATAAAACTTATTCGTGGACCTTTTTTGCACACGGGACGTCCTCAGGGACTGGACTACCCGAGGAAGTTTTGGAAATATATCAATACATTTAAGAATAAGAAACAAAATGCTACAAACGTTGGTCTCGAAGATTTCATGAAACATTTTTAAAACATTTCAAATACCCCACACTGTGATTTTAATAATAATGAACATACAAATGAGCATGCCTATAACGTTTGTATTGAGCAGCTTCATGCTCCATTATCTATCGAAGAAATTAGAAAAAAACTATTCGTCAGTTAAAACGGAATAAAAGTTGTGACATCAATAATAATGTCGCTGATTTTTTCATAGACTCTTGTGACTTTATATCTCCATATTTATGCCAAGTTTTTAATCATATTTTTGATACAGGTGTGTACCCAGACAGCTGGTCTAAAGGGGTCATAGTTCCAATTTTTAAGAAAGGTGATGTAAGGTGTCCTATTAACTACCGTGGTATCACTCTCATATAAATGTAATAGCAAAAATATTTTCATTGTTATTGAGGAATAGAATAAATAAGTGGTGTGAGAATGAACACATTTTTAACGATTCCCAGTTTGGATTTCGTGACAAACAGTCTACATCAGATGCTGTGTTTATTCTGCACAGTATTATACAAAACGTATTATCGAATAATAAAAAACTATGGTGTGCTTTAATTGACTATGAACGAGCTTTTGATACTGTAATCCGTGATGGGTTATGGGTAAAGTTGATGGAATCCGGTCTTAGTTGTAAAAGATTATCCTTGCTCTAAAACTATGTACACAAATGTTAAATCATGTGTGAAATTATCTTCTCACATGAATATGTCTAAGTTTTTTGATGTCACAGTTGGCCTGAGACAAGGTGAACCATTATCACCGTTATTATTCATTTTATTTGTAAATGACATTACAAGCTGTATAAACATTTGCCTCATTTTGACTATGTATACACATTTATATCCTGTAACCATTGATTGATTCTCTTTTCTTTTCTTTTTTTTGTTGTTAAATATTCTAATTGCGTTCTGTATGTTTGTGTGTAGGGTCTTTGCCATAGTATATTGTAAATGGCCAAAGGCTATTAATTGCCGAATGCCAATAAATGTATGTATGTATTGATTCGTTTTCATGTATGTATGAATTATTGAGCCTCGTAAAGATGTAATTGTAATTACCTCATGTTTACATGTTGATATATTGCATGTATTGAGCGAAATAAAGGAATGTTATGTTATGTTATGTTAACTGAAATCGATATTGATTTACTCTCCAGATATTTAATCCTTTTTGCAGATGATATTGTTTTGTTCACTACCAGCCCACTAAGTTTACAAGCTCAAATTGATAACATACACGATTATCATTTCATTCATTGTTCACCATATATAGGTCGAACAATACAATAGTTCACACCTTTCAATGACCGCTTAATATACTATTATTTGTTGACGGGTAAGATTGGCGACACATGTTATTCGCACTTCGTGATACTTACTTGCCAGTTGTACATGTTGAAACTCCCTAATCCGAACACCCCTCGGACAAACGTTAAAGGTCGGATTAGAGGAGATTCCGGACTGGAGAGAATTCCTCCATTGAATGTCCGTAGGCAAGACATTCTTTCAGTAATTTGAATAAGTTCGCTGTTCGTTGTTTGCGTTATCGCGATGTAATATATAATGTCGAAATGCATTATATTTTTCGGCTTTGCAGACTAATGTAAGCTACAAAATGTATGGAAAATTCAATTTATAGCCCAAAATCATAAGTTATAAGAGACCAACATATTTATGCAACTTTCATAAAAGGAAGATTTGCAATGCGATATGCAAAAAACATGATGTGTGAAATATTGGTTGATATTTGAATTCTCCCATAAATTGTGTAAATTATCATTATAAAGTGTTTATTCGTTATAGAAATGTAGGAAATTCAATTCTTCAGAATATGAACCGCTATAGACGCCTCTCGTTAAATTAAAACTGTATGAAAGCATTGAATAAAATTAACTTAAGATTTTGACAGGAAATGTATAAGATATTTTATCTTTTAGAATTTTATGGTTATTTTGATAATTTCACTGCATAAGGTGGATTTATCAATGTCAAGCAAGTATTTCAATGAATCATGTTACATGTCAAATGATTGTAAACATAGCTGAAATTAAGTATGGGTATTTTGCGACATTATCAAAACGCCATACCTGAAAACTATGCACCATAGCTTCATTTCAAAAGATTTTTCGTAGAGGAAAATAATAATCTAAGGTAAATATTTTGAATTGTGATTTGTGTACCTAATGGGCTCACATCCAATGTTTTCCAATTGTTTACAAAATAAGTAAATCTCGTACCCGGTCTTACCTTGTTTCCATCAAAACTTAATGCATACGATGAAAACGTCTAATGGTCTGTATTCATAGAGACAATTAAATTATTATGCCTTCTCTCAATTCTCAGTCATTATACGATCTGACGTATTTTCGCGGAAAATGATCGTCCGGTTTTGGGAGATTTATTTTATCTGTAAAATAACAATCCGGACAGAAAAATTCGTTCGGATTCCGGAGTAGGGAGGATCCGGACTGTGAGGGATTTTTTATATGTCGTATTGGAGGAACTAAACCGAGAAAATTGTCCGGTTGCAGGAAGTTTCCGGACCGGAGAATTTCCGGATTAGGGAGTTGCCACTGTACATGTACTATGTGACAGACAATTCATGTGTATAAGAATAAACGAGAGAGAATAAGGTGCCACAGGGAATCATTTTTGCTTTCCTTTCATTTCTTTTTTAGTTGTACCGAACAACTAGTTCTAAGGCAAATTTCGACAGACGCATCGCTTAACTACGTATTAACTACGGAAGTTACGTACGAATAACAGAAAAGGTATTCAGCGCATGCGCATGAATAACAGAAAAGGTAAATCTGTTACAAAAAGTAAACTAACAACTGAGCGTAACCAACAACTGAGCGTTTTAACTGTAGAAGTCAGGTCTAAGCTAGCATTGATTTTTTACAGCAAAATACTAAACAATGTCTTTGATATAAACAATGTCTTCGATATTCTATGTTAAAATTTAAGTCAATTATTGTAACAGCCCACCGGGGGGGCCAAGGGGGCCTTGGCCCCCCCAGTCGGCTGTGGAGTGACCTTTTTCTATTCCTAAATACAAAATTATATCCACTACTATTTTAGTATTTTAAATGCAATACATTGATTTATGGTCGATTTCCTCTTGTATACTACCAGTATAGCTGAAGCAAGTGTCATAAAATTTGGCCCCCTGTTGTGCTCATTGACCTTGAGACCAAAGCAGTAGCCATAAATTGTGGCCCCCTGATGTGTTGATTGGCCTTGAGACCGTCTAGAAGAATAGTATGCTCACTCTATATCAGCCAGGCGCTTTCAATTTCCTTATCATGCATATATATACATAAGTTAAAAGCGTCTGTAAAACACAGATTATTGAACATCATACGTAACAGAGGTCTGTCGTGGTGGTGTTTAGTGATAAAGAATTGATGGGGAGTTGTAAAAATTTCAAACCTGATATTAGCTCTACTGAATTCATTTAAGTTTTCTTAAAATAGTTTTAATCAATTCAATAATTTATGGAAGGGAATGTAATACTTGGGCCTGAAGTTTTGCAAAAAATAAGCCTTCTTTCATATTAATTTTCACATTTTCTTAAAAATTTGTTTAAAAAGAACTATCATGTAATACTAGTAAAGGTACAGTAATGATAATTTGACATCACACGAAATTTCTTTTTTTCATCTTTAATTTTCTGCTGCCGCGCCATCAAAATTAATGTTGTTTAGTCACAATAAGTATTCATGACTAGTGTACGGTTCTTTTGTTTTCAAAAACTTTGCCTTTGGGTGGCATTTTATGTCGTCTATGAATCGTCAACAAGTGGACATTGGTAAAACATATTAGTACTCGTATGAATTGGTCGTTTTGCGTTTTTTAACAAGATAATACTAGTGGAATTTCTCATGAATGCGTCCTCAAATTTTAGACCCCGAAATGCACCAGAAGCAACCCTTTCATACCTATATAGTAAAAAAAATCGGGGGGAGATCTGACTGGGATTGGTACAGAAAGTGGTGTCCCCTGGAAATTTTGTAAAATGTTGGTACTTGTATGAATTGGTCGATCTGTATTTTTAACAAGACGCATGTAATACTAGTCATTTCTCAGGAATGAGTCCTCAAATTTCAGACCTAGAAATGCACCAGAAGCCACCATTTCATAACTATATTGTAAAAATTTCCGGGGGAGATCTGACTGGGGTTGGTACAGGAATTGATGTCCCCAGGACATTTTTTAAAAAGTTGGTACTTGATAATTTGGTCGATTTTGTATTTTTAACAAAATAATACTAGTGCAATTCTCATGAATGAGTCCTCAAATTTTAGACCCCGAAATGCACCAGAAGCCACCATTTCATACCTATATTGTTCAAATCTTCCGGGGGAGTTCCCCCGGAACCCCCTTCAGGGAGGGATATCATTGGTCCTCATGATTGGCCCCCCCAGTCTAGAATTTCTGGATCCGGGCCTGCAGCCTGAACACAATTGGGTCAATCGCCTAATTATAATGTTTGGCGTGGGTTTAGTCACGTGTCATCAAACAAACGCCGAAAACACATCACCTAATTATAATATTTGGCGTTGGTTTAGTCACGTGTCATAACACACGTCAAAACCGCGCGCTTTTCTCCGGATGTCGCGGAGGAATATAGATAAATCAATTTGTAAACAAAATAGTCCAATATTTGAGTGTTAAAACTTTCGAAACTAGCATTGATTTTTTACTGTTTAATGCTAAAACTTTCTTTAAATTAATATTTTAAAATGTGTCTTACTTGCTCTTTGATCTCCATTGATTACATCTTATTGGGAGCATAGCTCAGGAAATATTTATGGATTTTCTGAATAGTGGAGGTCAGTAACAGTAAACGTGCTACGTCTGACAACTATGTATTAATCCATTAAAATTAAGCCACCAGTAAAAACAGCCAGGTGGGACATGGCCAACCCCACTCCCATCTAAGTAAATCTCTGTGAGAAATGTGATAAAAATATAATAGTAAACTGGGGTTCTTTAATAGGAAGACATATTCCTTGCATACGAGTAGTGTTAAATTACCAGGCATTATGTTGGCATTTTTCTCTGTACTTTCTGGAATTTCTGAATATAAAACCAGTGTTCAATACCGAACAACTTCAGTGCTTTGATTAATTATTATTATTATGAATAATGCTGTGACTATTGATCGACGTGCATTCAGTATGAAAACAAATGCATTGATCGACGTGCATTTAGTATGAAAACAAATGCCGTTTGTTCAACATACTTAGTACACTTTCACCAGCGACTGTCAGTTACGAAATTTACGCGTATACATAACATATAGTTTATTCGACATTAAATTGTAACATCCAATTCATAGTCGACAAAAACATTCAAATACAAAGTATGAAGAATGAGAAATTTTCCCAGAGAAACATTTTATGCATTCTATATTAGAACGATAACTCTCCATAGACTCGACAACAAGGGGACTCTATTATCTCCATTGTATCACATTAATAATATATTTGTGTTACAGATAGACGTTGAATTTTGTTCAAACATATATGGAGATGCATAAGGTTGCAATATCCTTATTGAGATGCATGAACATCGGAGACAGTGTTAATAATAAACAAATGTGGTTGCATTGTAAAAATCGGACATTGGGTAAAAATTGTATTGAATGAATGAATGAATGAATGAATGAATGAATGAATGAATGAATGAATGAATGAATGAATGAATGAATGAATGAATGAATGAATGAATGAATGAATGAATGAATGAATGAATGAATGAATGAATGAATGAATGAATGAATGAATGAATGAATGAATGAATGAATGAATGAATGAATGAATGAATGAATGAATGAATGAATGAATGAATGAATGAATGAATGAATGAATGAATGAATGAATGAATGAATGAATGAATGAATGAATGAATGAATGAATGAATGAATGAATGAATGAATGAATGAATGAATGAATGAATGAATGAATGAATGAATGAATGAATGAATGAATGAATGAATGAATGAATGAATGAATGAATGAATGAATGAATGAATGAATGAATGAATGAATGAATGAATGAATGAATGAATGAATGAATGAATGAATGAATGAATGAATGAATGAATGAATGAATGAATGAATGAATGAATGAATGAATGAATGAATGAATGAATGAATGAATGAATGAATGAATGAATGAATGAATGAATGAATGAATGAATGAATGAATGAATGAATGAATGAATGAATGAATGAATGAATGAATGAATGAATGAATGAATGAATGAATGAATGAATGAATGAATGAATGAATGAATGAATGAATGAATGAATGAATGAATGAATGAATGAATGAATGAATGAATGAATGAATGAATGAATGAATGAATGAATGAATGAATGAATGAATGAATGAATGAATGAATGAATGAATGAATGAATGAATGAATGAATGAATGAATGAATGAATGAATGAATGAATGAATGAATGAATGAATGAATGAATGAATGAATGAATGAATGAATGAATGAATGAATGAATGAATATACAAAACATAGAGTAGTGCACTATACATAAATAAATGATTCACTGACATCACAAAGTAATTTCATGAACGTTGAGCTTCGACATATCATTATCATTTACCTGGTATATAAAATAACAAGGTACTCGTGATTTAAGACAGTTATTAATAATGTATATTATCCAACATAGTACATAGTACCACCAATACTACAGTTAGCCTTCTCGAAAGTCGAAAACAAAGACTAACTCATTGGTCTAAATCAAGAATTTAAAAATATTTTACATTCGATTAGTCTCAACATTGTTCGTTCCTTCATATACAATAAAATAGGTACAATCACGTTCTTTCTTTAAGTGCATAATATAAATATTTGGCCAAATCATTCAACGCTTTCTTATTTGTAATGGACATGAGGGTTTCAAATTTCTGTACAGTTGGCCATCTACAATATGGCTTAAAGAATTTCCGACGTAGATGATAATATTTTGGACAAACTAATAAAAAATGATATTCGTCCTCTTTCAAATTCATGAAACAGTTTCGCCAATTTCTTTCCTCTCTGGGGATATTTTCGTGTCTGCCCTTTTCTATTTCCAAATTGTGAGACGATAGCCGGAATTTACTTAGTGTTATTCTAAACCTGTTAATATTTATAATATTTAGATATTTTCTTGCACAAATTCATGTTTAAACAAGCAGTATGACGAAAGCCTGCTTGAATTATTTATGTTGGAGTACCAGCATTGTTTGTATACATCTAATATTCTACGTTTTATAGCTTGTAAGCTAGCTAACGAACTGTCTTGTTGTAGCCATACATTTGTCATACCTATATCGTCTAATAAAGATTTAACCGTATACGCCCAATTTTTACCATAATTATAAGATTATTATTTGCATCTTCCTTTAACATAATTATGATAAATCCTCTTTAAAATACAGTTATCATCTAGTTTTAGTATTTTTATCCAATATTTGATCATTATAATTTTTCGGTGTATTTTCATCGGATATCTACCTAAGTTTCCATATAAACAGTCTAAGTTTGTTGATTTTCTTACACAAAGTATTTTTCTTTGAAATTTACAGTGAACTGTTTCAATACTTTTTCCTTCACAATACCCATGGACTTCCGCACCATAGTTAAGTATAGAACCAACTAGGCTATCAAATAGTTTACACTGATCTTGTACTTTTAATTCTAATTGATTAATTACTGTAAATAAGTTATGCAATGCAAATAGTGAATGCTGAGCGAGAAGTTTTTGTGACCGAAACCAGTGGCCCTTTTTGGAAGCCATACTGGTTGTCGATAATCTTTTTATGTTTTATTGACCATTCTGTTAGACGATTAAGTAAAACCTGTGAATAAAATTTTGCAATAATGTTAATTAATTTTACACTTCTGTAATTTTTAACTTCTTCTACGTCACCCCCTTTATAAATCGGGACAATCATTCCTGAAACCCATGCACTAGGATATTCACCTCTGAGGAATATTTTAAAAAAAATAGCTAATATAAAATGTGATAGTTCATCAAATGAACATTTATATATTTCTGCAACTATAGCGTCGATACCACTACTTTTATTGTTATTTTGTGAGAAAATGGCTCTTCTTAGTTCTGACATGATAATTTCCGTACATGCCTCGAACGGTAGATGGCTCGAACTAATTGCTAGGTCCGACGGCAGTTCGAGGTTTGTATTTATTTTCAATATGTCTATCTTTATTCTTAAAAACAATGACTGGAATTCAAACCCAAAGACACGTTTAAAGCGTCAATTTGAAAATGAGTTTTATTGAGAAACGACACTTGTCACTGTACTTAAGTGACAAATCCCTCGAAGTGGTATTCGAAGTATGATGGAAATATCAATGATTAAGTGAAGGAACTGAACTGAACTGAACTTGCATGCGACATCTCGACTTTATGTTCCGAACACATGTGCCAATTTATTTAAAAATTCGCAAGTAAATGACAAAGTTACAGCCCAGACACGACCACCTATGCTCTATGTGCATAATATATGTAGCATTCCATAATGATCAAACTCTAAGTGTGACCTTAACATTTGAAGTAGGGGCATGGGTCTTGCTTGCGACACGAAAAATCAGGACGGTAAATATGGTAAAATTTCGACATCAAATAATTTCTTTTTATAAAAGACGCAGTATTTCTATATTTTGACTAAGCTCAATGTTCAACTAAAAGTAAGGAGTACGGAAAAAGTTACAATGGCATCTGTTACTAAACATTGTTGGATACAATCTCCCAATATGTTCTGCATTAGCTCAGGTCATAAATTCACCGTGGTCAGTTAGCCTGTCATTGATAATGAGATAACATGCTGGGCAGCAAAGCCAAGAAATTCGGTGGAAGTGACCAAGATTCCAAATTTGATTCATGTTCGGTATTTCCATATTCGTCTTCGAACATGAATCGCCTATTGCGCTTTAAAAAAAAGTTCACGAAAATGGTAGAAAGTGTTTCTATTTACTACTCAGTAGGTCTATAAGACATTTGATGTATATATAACTTATTTAGAAATGAAATAGTTAACACTTTATTGTTAAAATGTTAATATAATGCTTTATATTCGGTGTTTTCATTTAATTCACGAACATGAATCAACTCATTAGCCTCTTAATTGCTTTATCATGTTTCTATGTAATGTATTTTCGGTCTAAATATGTATTTTTTATGTCAACAATAGATTTGAATCGTTAACACTTAATAATGGCCATTATTAAAAAAATGCCCACTCATGTTCGGTATTTAAGTTCATGTTCGCGAACACGAGTCATATTCGGTATTTAGTAATGGCTGCGGGACAACTCGACCCCTGAACAATTCGACCCCATACCAAATCGGCCCCTAAGTCAACTCGACTCACGTCAACTCGACCCCTAAGTCAACTCGACCCCTTATTTTGCTAAGTCAATTCGACCCCGCTGTATTGTTATCGGGTGTAGTGTAAAATATTATTTACTCAAAATAAATTATAATTATTATTTTGTGTAGCAATGTTTTAATGGATAAATGTAACACATGTAATTGCCTTTGTCTGACCCGATTGCGGGGGTTGATTTATCTATTGTTCTTCATTGGAGGTGTTAATTGCTTCTTTTATAAGTGTGTGTAAGTTTCGAAACATTTTAAGACTGAATGTCAGAGTTATACTTTGACATTTTAGAACGTAACAAAAGTGTAGAGCGAGTAACAAGAAAACTTGGATAAATTTCAAGTTTATGTCTGAATTTCAGTCTTATGTTCATTCAGAATTTATTCTAAAAAGATTACAATCCGTTGAAATGTGTATATTTTATTACAAATGAAAATGAAACAAACAGACATTATAAATAACAAAACAATTTATAAAAAAAAGTTATATACATTAATATTCGATAACAAAATATAACAAAAACATAAACAAAAACATAATAAATTTCATAATTTGCGTACAATAATTCAAATATTTTCATATCATCTGAGGGGTCGAATTGACATGCCGAATAATCGGAAAATAGGGGTCGAATTGTACAGGGGTCGAATTGTACAGGGGTCGAATTGACTTTGTTTTTTTGCGGGGTCGAATCGTTCAGGGGTCGAGTCGTCCTGCTTTAGTAATACCGTTACCAGTCCAATGTCTACTTATCACAAACTGGTGACTAATAGTGTAACGACCGATAACATCGACCAATAATTATCTTTGTTTTTTTTCCACTGCGTGAGAATTACAAAGCCAGCGACCAATAAGAAAGGCTACAGACCACAATTTCACGTTCCCATCGCTTTTTATATGCTTTTCGTCGACTGAATTATTGCTGATTTTACCATGATAACCATTTCCATAAAGTAACCAGCGCATGCCTTTATCTCAACTGAGGCAACGTGACCCCATAAGACCGGGTATACACAAGTACCTGTGTACGGAGTCCACTATATACAGGATCAAACTTATACCTATCGCTGGCAAAATGTAAAAAAATAGTTGAATAAGGAGCTTAAAATAAGGTCTCATTTTACTCCTATTGCTATGTTGTACCTACCTATACCTAGTTTTATGGGGTCACATTAGCTCCTTATTCAACTATTTTCAACTTTAATACTTAAGGGGTCATTTTTTGATAATTTTCAATGTTTATCCTCATTTAACTATTAGGTGTAACTTCCATCACGGCCAAGGTAGAGCTTAAAATAATGTCTCATTTTACTCCTATTGCTATGTAGTACCTACCTATAACTAGTTTGATGGGGTCACATTAGCTCCTTATTCAACTATTTTTTTACATTTTGTCAGATAGGTATAAGTTTGATCTTCTATATATAGTGGACTCCGTACGCAGGTACTTGTGTATACCCGGTCTTATGGGGTCACGTTGCCTCAGTTGAGATAAAGGCATGCCCTGGTAACTTTATGGAAATGGTTA
This sequence comes from Mactromeris polynyma, assembly GCA_032209605.1. Lineage (NCBI taxonomy): Eukaryota > Metazoa > Mollusca > Bivalvia > Venerida > Mactridae > Mactromeris > Mactromeris polynyma. Next base: position 1,202,966 of record JASFXZ010000034.1, on the reverse strand, counting down.
TCATGGTAAAATCAGCAATAATTTCGTCGAAGAAAAGCATATAAATAGCGATGGGAACGTGAAATTGTGGTCTGTGGCCTTTTTTATTGGTTGCTGGCTTTGTAATTCTCACGCAGTGAAAAAAAAACAAGGGAAGATAATTATTGGTCGATGTTATCGGTCGTTACACTATTGGTCGCCAGTTTGTGCTTATTATTATAATAGCCAAGGGACTTAACCGCTACATTCAGACTGGTAAAGCGAGTTGCTGATAAAATCCGTACCACAAATCACGCACGATCAGATGCAAACTCCCGCAGCGGTTACTTCCCTTTGCAGTATACAGTAATCACTGTCAAGTCACAAGTTCATTTAACCAGATTTGGTTATTTCCTATTTTATCAGTTTTCTCTAGCGTCATTTAACAAATTACATCTGTTTACAGTTACATACCTCGTGATGGAAAGATTTTCGGTTAAACTCTGTTTTGAAAGAGGCCGTGGACGTTCATATGTGACCGTGACAAGCAAAGTTGTTGTACAAATCAAATATCTATGTACAGGTTCAACTTATCAACTCCAAATTATATATAAAAATATAAAAACAATTCAACATTTTAGAATGTAACATATGTTTAGTATTTCTGATCCTCACACACCAGATACAACTAAAGGCTGTTGTTGGAAAAAAGCCTAGGATGAAAGGCTTGATTAGCCATTTTTAGGGTACTACCTATCGTGTTTTAATTCATGTTAGGACACACCCAACCCATGGAATTTTATTCCATTTATAACCACAAACATAAGAATTTTAACATATGTGATTTTATTCCTGTCTATTTAGACTGTTGATACATTCACCATTTTTAACCTGCACAAATTGGAGTGTGAAATAAAGCGCATGTTGCATACCCCTAATGTTTATCATGGTGCATGACCATTCCGAAAATCTCGACCAACTACGTACAGTGACTCGGATGTTCGTAAGGCACTACTTTCGGAAATACCATTCGAATATCATGTATACAATATGGCGGCGTGAACGCTGGAGTGCTGATGAAACGGGATTAGAATCACATATTTAAGCTATATGAAGACTGGAATGTGTGAGTTTTTAACTAGAAATGACAACGATAATCCATTTCTTATGTGAATTTATTGAAGTTTAAATCCGTTTTACGAAAGCTATAATATTGTTTGACCGCAAAAAATGTTCAATTTTGCCACATGTGCTCCACCTGACATACACTTGAGGATGTCCATAGAGTAACGAAATGGTGCGGAAATATCCGAGAGCTGTCGAGAATGGATGCATGATGTTAATGTTAGATCTCAGTCAAGACTTAAAACAATCAGAAAACTTTTGACATTTAAATTTACAAATTGTTCAGCTTGGTCTTATTGTTTTATTTTTTCTAAAGAAAATGAAACTACTACAGCCAAAAATTGAAATATATTTTGCCAAAACCAAGATAAATTCATATTGTCCATAAATATGGGAGGCAGGAATGTGTCTCGAACTAACTACTCAGAAGCGCTACCAATTGAGCTATCGCTACTTTCTACTTTCATCGATATTTCATCAAAATTTAATACTAATACTGAAGATAATAAATATGATAATGACCGCAAGCTGCTATTAACTTAGTTATACAATATCGACGTTCTCAAAGAAAATACCTAATATCGTCATGGTTGACTACGCGTGACGGCGAGTACGATTATCAACTTTTGGCACGAGGATCACGTGCACTGTGTATGCAATCCACGTTGTATGTCCAACACGAAAAACAGAAACAAAAGCGAGAATGACCAATGAAGAACGCGACAGGGCCGTCTGTATGATAAATGCTGGTACTCCGATTCGACAGGTATGGCTAACTTTATCAATTCAAATAGAATTTTGAACATAGTTATTAACATATTTTGGTTAGATACATTTACACTGATCAAATAAACAAAGTTTAAATGAAAACTCTGCGTTAGAAAAACATTGCGTTATTGTAGGATACGCCTTTAATGAAAGATGCACCACTTGAGGTACCGTGAAGTATAATGTCACAGTTATAGGTTCCGAGACGTTCAAGGTCTCAGTTATATAAAATCATGTAATGCTGGCAAGTACATATACTAAAATATATTTTTTTTGTACTTTCAGGGTATAAACTTGTGAGCCACCTAAGCCTGTGAACGGCGGAATTATATGAACTGTGTAATGCTATGTTACATATGAACCAGTAAACGTAATTCTATGAACTCTGTTATTATATGAATCGTGTCACATATTATGTAAATAAGTGTGATAATATTTGGGTAAGATTTGTACTGTGCGGACTAACATGGTCGTTCTATACGTGGATATAATACTTTATATATATACATGTACACAGATAATTTGAGGATCGAACCTATTGCACCTACATACATGACCAGTTGAAGAACGAGAGAAAGTTTCAGAGGAAGAGGAATTCTTTTTTGAAGTTTAGGACATTTGTGTACATGTGTGTAATGTTTGAAGATTAGGACATTTGTGTGAATACGTACACTGTTTGAATATTAGGACAGTTTTCGAGTAAAATTTGGTAAACATTGTGACTGTAGTTATTTATTTAGAATTTTGTGATTTCATTGGTGCTAATGGACAGACAGATTGATATTGTCATACAGTCAACAGACACGTGAGTACACATATATTGATAGATAAACATAAACTCCAGTTACAATTTATGCATAATAATCGTACATGTACGAGTATATGTTTTTATATTAGTGCAACTGTAGCAATTGCAATGTTATTTTGTTATAATTGCTTACAGTAACTGCAGTTTGTGTTAATTATAAATTGATAACATGTATTTCAATGTATATTCAGTCGGACCTCGTTTATTCGACAACCTTCTATTCGAAAACTTGCTATTATTCAAAATATAAGTCCCGATGTATCTTATTATATTCGTCGAATGTAAATGGGTTATTCGAAACCATGTATTATTCGGGAATTTTTGCCGGACCTGATTAATTCGAATGAACGAGGTTCGACTGTATATTGTTAGAATATTATCGAATGAACGAGGTTCGACTGTATATTGTTAGAATATTAGAGAGTTCATTTTTGCATAATGATACTAACATCACATTTACTGTTGGTGGCGGTATTCTGTTACCTATTTCCCATCTTTCCTGTCTGTAAACTTATCTTTCAAAATACAGTTCTTCCATTTAAATTTTTAAAAATTGGAATATGCCGAGCTGAAGGTCGCTTTTGAGTAAGTTTTATGAAAAAAGAGCCAATTATCTTTTTTCCTTATAAATGTTCGCTGCTTTGTCATTCGAGATCTTATTTGATCCTCATATTTTATGTTATTATTTGAGTAATATTCGGGTTTGCAATATAGTCTGACTCTGAAACGATATTGTTTATCTGCGTGCAGATTGTTGGAGGTGTAAATCTTATCTAGACATACCTTTAACCGATACACATTGACGCTCATTGGTAGTATAAAATTATATAAAGTCCGTTTTTTACTTACTTGAGAACGGTTGTTAACGAATTTTGAGGTGGTCAGCTAATGAAAACTTGTTTTGGAAAAGATTGGCCAATAAACATTGTGTGCACAATAATGGTATTCTCAAGTAATTTTAAATCGACTTTTTATATACTGACGAGAAAAAGAAACGCCTCATTCTAACTCATTGTACAATACTTTGTTAACTGTGATTCAAAATTAGAAAATAACAATTCCATTCGCAAATTTGATCTTTTAAAATAATTGATTATTAATTAGACAGCATTTTATCAAATCTTGAATTTAGATTGACTGGTCAATGCAATTTCACTGACACAATCAGTAGCGCGTGTGGCCACCTCTACTGGCAACCACAGCAGCAAGACGTCGCCCCATGGAACCGCACAAGTTACGTAGCAGATACCGTAGGATTCTGGCACACTCCTGGTGGAGCGCTGCTGTCAGTTCATGGACCTTGGCAGGCTGCCGTTGACGTTGCCGTAACCGCCGTCCAAGGTAATCCCATGCGTGTTCAATTGGATTGCAGTCCGGTGAACACGCCAGTCAAGGCAATAAGTCAATGTTGCTGGTCCGTAAAATGTTCCTGGTGACACGTGCTACGTGAGGTCGCGCGTTGTCATGCTGGAAGACCAGGTATTGACGTTAGTGGAACATAGGGACAACCACAGGACGTAATATCTGGTTGATGTAACACCTGGTTGTGAGATTATCTTGGCGCACGACGAGTTGGGACTTAAAACCGTGTAAATCGTGAGCAGGTACATGAATTTAACAATGGGCTGAACAAAATCGTACGTGTTTTGGTTGGTTGGATTTGTCGGTCAGAGATCATGTACATTTCTGACGTTTCCCCCCAAAATTAAACTTGGTAACGAAATAACGCAAATTTTCGATGAGGCATTTCTTTTTCTCGTCCGTATGTTTACCAGAGAACGGTTACACAAATAAATTATGAAGTGGTCATATTGGGCAAATATTGACCAGTATAGTCCTTTTCTATTTTCTATTTATATTTACCTTCGAACGGTTATAAACAAATAACAAATGAACAAACGATTAAAGATTAAGAAATTCTTGTAGGTCCATGCAATGTTTGAAGATTATGACATTTGTGTATTTGCGTGCAATGTTTGAAGATTAGGACATTTGTGTACATTCGAGCAATGTTTGAAGATTAGGACAGTTGACGAGTGAATTTTGTAAAGATTGTGGCAGTTGTTTGAATGTTGTGACTTCATTGGTGCTAATGGTCAAACAGATTGATTTTGGCATACAGTCAACAGACACGTGAGTACACATAATTTGATAGATAAACATAAATTGCAGTTACAATTTATGTATTATACATGTGTAACCCTGGTCATTTTCCATCTCATCGTCGTGTCTCGTCCCTGTGTATATACATGTTTATTATGTATCGTTTATTTTACCTAACTGTATGTAAGTCACGTGAGAGAATGCTTGGAATGTGTGTTGTGCGGCGTGAGTGAGTTAATCTGAGTGAATGTCGTAGAACTGGTATGTTTGGTGAATGAGTGTTCATGAAAGTTCCCGTGCATGTCATTCCTTCCCGCCACTAATTCTTCTTCTGTCATGTATATCTTTAAATCAGGCACTCCTTTCAACACCCTTGAAGGAGTCATATCTATTTTGCTTCACAGCTAATAGTCGAATTGTACTATTTATTACTATTATCAATATATAACTTTCACAAGTAAATATATTGTTTCATTCTACTGGTCCTGGTGAGTTACTTATGTTATTATTTAGATTAATTACTTGTATTTCTATTCAATCATTTATTAGATCGCGTGGAATTATGTATTTGTTGTAACTTTAACTTATTTAGATATCGCGATCTCATGTACCATCAATGTACTATACATGTATAGCATACTGTCGTTGATTTATTATACATGTATTACTAATTGTATTTATTTTATTTTAGGCTCTTAAATATTCTCTATAAAAGAGATTATTAAACGAATCATTACTATAAATCGACGTGTTGGTTATATATCTTGACCAAACCCCAGTTACAAATGGCTCCCCGACGAGGATAATGATTTCTTCTCTACAGAGCTAGGGCCGTAGAAGCAGCCAACCGACGCCGTCGAGTGACCAAGGGTTCCCCAACGTCATCCGTCTACGAGAGTTGTTTATTTCTGGCCACCCGGGATTTTTTTATCTGTGTTTTTGTTGAACTTTCTTCGAAAGCTTCACAGACTTTCGAGTGTGTTTTTTTTTTTATATCTTTCTGTGCTTTACTTATTACTCTACTGGAGGATTCGCGGGATTCGCGGGATTTCGCGGGAACTGTTGTGTATATATGTGTTAAACTGTGTGTGATTATGGATAATTTGTGGACAGGACGATTGTGAGTATTGTTTTGTTGTATTGATTGTGTATTGATTGTATGTGTTTATAACTGTTTATATTAATTTATCATTGACTGAGAGGCGTTAAAATTTACCTGATTTTTGTTTTCTTAAAGTTTATGCAATCAGCTGATTATGTAGGTCATTCTCGTGGTATTTGTTTAAAGTTAGGCATTTTGTAAAGTACAGTGTGACCTGTCTTTCTGTAGTCCCCTACATGAATCCAGGCATTTTCGGATTTTTTTCATGCATTTAGTTCTGATTGCTATTTCTGCATTAGTTCTTGGTTAATTAATCTATTGTTTCCAAAACCTACAATTTAGGCCTCTCTTTCAATCATGAATTTTGGAAAATTGTGTATTATCATGAATATCATTGTGTTTTGTGATAACTGTTTATTGGTTACTTGACTTATATTAGTTAGTATATTTTGACATTGTGTATTTATATATACCAGGATCAGTACTTAATTTAGTTATTTTTGGTAAATTTAAATTGTTGTCACATTTTTGCAACATAAAGCTTGCAATTCTTAAGCTTAGGTTCTTAGAATTTCTTGTCTTTATCACATACTAACATGTCTATGTGCGAGAAATTACTAACATCACCATAAATTCTGTTCCGGCAACATCAGAGTCGAGTGAAGAGTAGGTGAGTCTGTATGAGTGTGAGTAATGTTTGACGGTATTTGTGTATCATATTTATATGACTTTATATGTGTATGTGTTTGTGTATTCATGTTGACCACTGCTTGCTTGCGATTACCTGCTAATGTATGCATTTTCAGTAGTTTAATTCTTAGGAAGTAGTTCTCATTGTGTAGTAGTATTCATTTTTTGTATGCAGTGAATGAATCATTGACTCTACAGTGTATTGGGTTTAATTTGACCTGGATTGGAATGTAAACTTTCCCACGGTGTATTGACCTAGTTTGTGGATAGTGTTATTACTGTAGAGCACTTGATTTTTGTGGTCTGTAATTTTGATATATTGTATTTGTGAATTAGGTGTTGTTTATTGCATTGGCAATTATTATTTGTACATTGTAGTTATATAGTTTTGTAGTGTTATTTCAGTTATTATCATATACATGTAGTACAGTGATATTAAACTGATTTTTTTTTTTCGGGGGAGATATATCGTGATATTCACACGCGTTACGGTTATTTTGCGGCGTTTTCTATCGCGTACACTTACAATTATTTGGTTTTTGTTTATTTTCATATATTATGACTGACATGAATGCTTCTGCATCGTCTTCCACCTCTAAGGCAGGTATGGAAGATGTGCTTAAGTACATCCAAGACAATTTTGATCTGTTACCGAAAGAGGTTCCCTCCACCACCCGTCCTACTCGGCCACCACCTGGTATTGGTAAACCCCTTTTGTCGAAGTTTTTACAAGGTATCCAGCAAGGAGTGACCTCAGCACCATCCACCCCTGTTACAGGTGGACCTGCTCTACAAGCTTCGGCACCTGGATTCAGTTTCCATTCCAGACCAGCTATGACTTCTTCTCCCTTACCCCACTATGGGTCAGTAGCAATGCCAGCCCCGCCCGCTCTCCCCAAAATACCATGTTTTTCAGGGGATGAGCCATTGCCCAAGGGGGAAGTCTCTTATACTGTGTGGCGTTATGAGATTCAGTGCCTTTTAACTCATCCTGACTTTATGGAGTCTCACATTCTCCAGGTTATTCGTGGTTCTTTAAGGGGAACAGCCAGGGTACTCATAATACCACTTGGTCAGCTGGCAACAGTTAATGACATCATGACTAAGCTGGATGTTATGTTTGCTGAGGCTTCCACCCCTGAAGACCTCATGACCAAATTTTTTAATAGCCGTCAGAACTCTTCCGAGTCCGTTACTGCCTATGCCTGTAGACTGGAGTCCCTTCTTCAATCTATCATAGATAAAGGTCAGCTACCAGGCATAGCTCGTAATGATCTACTCAGACATAAGTTCTGGACTGGGTTGAGTTCGGACATGTTACGTCTTCAGACAAGACACAAGTATGATTCTGTTTCCGATTATAATATGCTCTTACGAGAGATCCGTAAGGTGGAGAAAGAAATCTCGGCTTCCTCTATGTGCTCTTCTCCACCGGTCTCTCTTTTCACTTCAACTTCTTCTTCCAGTCCATCTGTATCTAATAGCAAAACTGTCAAACATACACCTGTGGTTGCCGACTCTGTGCAAGCCCAGTTTAATGCTAGGTTGTCGTCTATGGAATCCAAGCTTTCTTCTATGGAAGAAATGCTGAAGAATTTCTGTTCTGGGAATGTTTCCCAGAACGAATCTAGTAGTTTCTCTGGTTACAGAGGTCGGGGTCGCGGTAGGTCGGGCTACCAAAATTCCCATTATTCTTCAAATTCGTTAAACCAGTAACCTCCTCTGTTATGGGCGGAACAGAGGGCGGTGAAGTGTTTAATGCCCCTGATTGTGAGTCAGATCCATTAGTGGACAGGCTCATTGGCTCAGCCAATGAGCATTCTGTGTTTATTAATGGTATCGATTTTAAATGTTTGTTGGACTCTGGTTCTATGGTGTCTACCATTAGCAATTCTGCTTATCTTTCCTTACCTCAGTCTATCCCTTTAAAATCTTTGGATACTTTGGGTCTTAACTTGTCTGTTGCAGACGGTACTTCGATGGATTACTCTGGATATATTGAAGTCAACATTTCTGTTCCTTCTTTGTCAAATTTTCATTTGGATATACCTATGTTGGTTATACCGGACAACAAGTTCAACCAGTCATGTCCTGTTATAATTGGCACCAATGTTTTGCGCCGTTGCAAAATATTTTTAGACCACATTCCGGAGGAAAGTGTTATTCCTTCGGAATGGCAGTTAGCCTTCGATGGTCTGACCTCTCACACGTATCCAGTAAAGGTGTGTGGTAAGAAAGTTATTTCAGTCCCACCCTATGAGAGTGTCACCATCAATGGTATGGTTCGGAACATTAGTTCCAATATTTCTAGTGTTGTAACTGAATCCCCTGAATTGTTTCAAGGTTATACTGTTTGTCCCCGTGTTGTCAAGTTGCATAATACTTCTGTTGCCAAGATCCCGGTACGTATATGTAACATGACAGCCAAAACTTTATCTTTTAAACCCAAGTCTGATATTTGTCATATTTCTCAGGCCAAGGTCATTGATGATATTTCATCTTTTGTTACTCAGGAACAGTCGCCTGAACCCCCTATTGATGATATTTCGGTTGATACTTCTAATCTCACTCCGGAACAAACTTTACGATTTTATCAAGTCTTGGGTACTTGGAAGGGTGTTTTTTGCTCATCAACCAAGGATATTGGCACTACAAATTTGGCCAAACACCATATTGTGTTAGATGACACTACCCCTTTCAAGGAACCCTATAGGCGTATTCCTCCTGCTCTTTATGAGGAAGTGCGTCAGCACATTAAAGAGATGCTGGACGCTGGTGTTATCAGGGAATCCGAATCCCCCTTTTCTTCTAATGTTGTTCTTGTCAGGAAGTCGTCAGGTGCTCTACGTTTTTGTATTGACTGGCGCAAACTTAATAGTCGAACCAAGAAGGACGCATACATGTTGCCTCGGTTTGACGACACTATTGATGTTCTCTCTGGGTCTAAATTCTTTTCGAAAATCGATCTTCAGTCGGCTTATTGGCAAATTGAGGTTGAGGAGGAGGATAAGCCCTACACTGCTTTTTCTGCTGGTCAGGGGCTGGGGTTCTATGAGTGGAACAAGATGGGTTTCGGACTCACGAATGCCCCTGCCACTTTCCAGCGAATGATGGAGAAGTGTATGGGTGATATGCACCTCAGTGAATGTTTAATTTTTCTGGATGACATTTTGATCTTTTCTTCTTCCTTCGAAGAGCACATTTCTAGACTTGAATCTGTCTTTCAAAGGTTAAGTGACCATAACCTTAAAATCAAACCTTCTAAATGTGAATTTTTTAAATCTTCAGTGAATTATCTTGGTCACATTGTTTCAGCTGATGGTATTGCTACTGACCCAGGGAAAATCTCTGCTGTTAGAGATTGGCCTGTCCCTATCAATATCAAAACACTGAGGCAGTTTCTTGGCTTTAGTGGATATTATAGGAAGTTTGTCCCTAATTATGCCCAGATAGTACAACCTTTAAATGATCTTCTTCAAGGTCATGGTCTTAACCAGAAATCTAAGAAGTCCAAGAAAAAGGCCAAAACCCCTGCTAAGTGGGTTTGGACTGACGCCCAACAGTCCGCCTTTGATCTGGTTAAATCCAAACTGACCTCTTCTCCAATTCTTGGCTATGCCGATTACTCCCTGCCATTCATTTTGCATACTGATGCAAGTGGTTCTGGTTTGGGGGCTGTTCTCCTCCAAATCCAGGATGGCAGGGAGAAAGTCATTGCATATGCCAGTCGGGGCTTACGCCCAAGTGAGCGTAATTACCCCGCCCATAAGCTGGAGTTCTTAGCCCTGAAGTGGAGTGTGACTGACAAGTTTCATGACTACCTCTATGGTCATGAATTCAGAGTCATCACCGACAACAATCCACTCACATATGTGACAACCACTGCTAAACTGGATGCTACTCAGCATAGGTGGATCGCTGAGTTGTCCAACTACCATTTTACGTTGGAATATCGAAGCGGTAAGCTAAATGCTGACGCCGATGGGTTAAGTCGTCGCCACATCTTTCAAGACGAGCTCAAGGCCATATTTCAAGGTGCCATTATTTGTGCTCCCTTGGTCAGTTCCATCTCAGAAACTGTTGCTCCTCAGGTGGCCACTGAGGAACGGTTAGTTTCTGAGACTATGGCCAAAATTGATTGGGTCTCTGAGCAAAGTGCTGATGGCGACATAGCCCGAGTTATTGACCTCCTTAGAAGCGGTTCTCTGAAGGGGGGTAAGAGCACCTCTACAGAGTCCCTACCGGTACAGAAATTCTTTCGAGAATCTAACCGTCTCTTTTTGGAGAATGGTATTTTGTATCGAACCGCTACTTTGGATGGCCAAGCAGTAAAGCAGTTGGTCCTACCTCTGTCACATAGGCGGATTGCCACTCAGGGGGTCCATGAAGATGCTGGACACCAAGGGAAAGAAAAAACCTTGTGGCTGGCCAAACAACGTTTTTACTGGCCTGGTCTTGAAAAAGACATCACAGGCTGGGTAGAACAGTGCGGCCGGTGCATAAGGAGGAAAACTCCAGTTGGTAAGCCCTTCGCAGAGCTGGTTCCTATTTCAACCACCAGACCTATGGAGTTGGTGTCAATTGACTTTCTAAAGCTCGAACCCAGTAAAGGTGGTATCGAGAATATTCTAGTTATAGTCGACCATTTCACACGGTTCGCGCAAGCTGTTCCTTGCCGCAACCAGACAGCAGTTACAACTGCTAAGGCGCTATATGAAGGGTATTTTCGATACTACGGGTTCCCTGAGCAACTACATAGTGATCAAGGGCGGAACTTTCTGAGTTCCACCATTAAGGAGCTATGTAAGGTTGCGGGTATAAGGAAGTCAAGGACAACACCATACCATCCAATGGGTAATGGCCAGGCAGAAAGATGGAATCAGACTCTGTTGAAAATGTTGGGTACTCTTGAGACCCACCAGAAGGCTGACTGGAAGTCCTACACTGCTCCCTTGGTGCAGGCATACAATGCGACCAAGAACGACAGTACTGGGTACGCTCCCCACTTTCTTATGTTTGGTTGGCATCCCCGTCTTCCTTTGGATGCATATTTGGGTACTGACCCCTCTGAGGAACATTCTGGTTCCCACTCCACATATGCATCTAAGCTCCACCAGCGCCTACAGTTTGCATATCGCAAGGCCGCTGAGGAAGCCGGGCGAAGCGCCGCCAAAAATAAGACCTATTATGATGGTCGTGTAAGACACTCTGGTCTTCAAGTTGGAGACCGAGTGCTGGTCCGGAAGGTTGGACTTAAAGGTACCAACAAATTGGCCGACAGGTGGGAACAGGAAGTTTCCACGGTCCTGTCTATGCCTAATCCGGATGTTCCGGTGTACAAAGTACTCCACGTGGGTAAAAAGGGACCTATTAGGACCCTGCACCGGAATATGTTGTTGCCATTCAACTCGTCTGGTGAGGATGAGGTTACAACCGCTGTTGGGGGAAGCTCTCGCAAGAGACCGTCCTCAAAACCCAGCAGTACGGAGCCTAACCTACCTCTGGACGAGGGCAGCAGCACCAGTACTCAGTCTAGCAGCTCTGAGTCTGAATCGGATGATGATAGACCAGGTGTCTACATACCACCCCCTCTTAGGAAATATCCCACTCAGCCCCCTCCTATCTGGAATCCACTTGAATCCACCGTGCAGCCTACTGTCTCAGATGAGATCAGGTCTTCGCAGACCTCGAGATCCACCATTCTGAGCGGTAGTGCTGACACCCGGACTTCAAGTTCTACTCCTTCTTCCCATACAGTGCTGCCTGTAACAGAGGTGCTCAACCCTCGTAGGGAAGTCAGTAATGCTACTGAGGTTGAATCCCCACCTCTAGTGAGTCAGCGACCAGTAAGAAGAAGGGTAGCACCGGATAGGTATGGGGAATGGGTTACCCCTATTTCTGCAGCTATCACAGAACATCTGGAAGTTTATGTTTAAGTTTGGTTGTTCTGTTCTGTTCTATCTTGTATTTGTTCCTGGTAAATTACTAAGGCGACTGTTCCGAAACCCTTTCCCATATTATTTCTGTTCTGACTTAATGTTCGTATCCAGTCAGTTTAACTGTACTGATACCCAGGCAGTTCCACTGTACTGTTTACTTGTCATTCATCATGTAGTTTTACTGTACTACTATTATTTGGGTTGTCAGTCATCCAACTGTCATTATACACATTTATGTTGTATGCAACCTTGTTGTATTGCGGTTTTACAGTATCGCATTTATTTATTGTGTATAGCTTTGATACCGCGGTGTCACCGTATTGCGTTTCGGTTAAATTGCAGTTCTACTGTACCACCGTTTTACTGTATCGCCGTTTGACAGTATCGCTTTAGTATACATGTTTATTTACCGATTAAATAAGTTGTTTCTGGTCATGTTAGTAGAGGTTTAGTTACTTTATTCCTTTGCAGGACTAAGTTGAATTTAATTAGCCTTTTCTTTATTTTCCAGTCATGTACTTGTTCGAGTCATACTGATTAGTGTAGTAAGTTGGTTTTAAATAGTTGTGAGTGCAGGTTGCTACGGTAATTCTGTTTTTAGATTAGTTGTAGTTATTTCCTGGACTGTGGACATATGTTTGTATTTAATATGTTGCACGAGCGTGTCGATGTATTTACTTGTATTAATATAGTTTAACTATAAACTATAGTATATTTCTATTTTGGAAATGTTGATTTAATTATATTGGTAGAAATGGTAGGGTAGCTATTTCTTGTGTAGTATGTCTGTATTTTTATTTTTTTGTAGTACATGTATATTCTTGTGCTCAGTTAGTAGGTTGAGTGAAATGTCAGGAGCCATTTCCTTAAAGGGAGGGAATGTGTAACCCTGGTCATTTTCCATCTCATCGTCGTGTCTCGTCCCTGTGTATATACATGTTTATTATGTATCGTTTATTTTACCTAACTGTATGTAAGTCACGTGAGAGAATGCTTGGAATGTGTGTTGTGCGGCGTGAGTGAGTTAATCTGAGTGAATGTCGTAGAACTGGTATGTTTGGTGAATGAGTGTTCATGAAAGTTCCCGTGCATGTCATTCCTTCCCGCCACTAATTCTTCTTCTGTCATGTATATCTTTAAATCAGGCACTCCTTTCAACACCCTTGAAGGAGTCATATCTATTTTGCTTCACAGCTAATAGTCGAATTGTACTATTTATTACTATTATCAATATATAACTTTCACAAGTAAATATATTGTTTCATTCTACTGGTCCTGGTGAGTTACTTATGTTATTATTTAGATTAATTACTTGTATTTCTATTCAATCATTTATTAGATCGCGTGGAATTATGTATTTGTTGTAACTTTAACTTATTTAGATATCGCGATCTCATGTACCATCAATGTACTATACATGTATAGCATACTGTCGTTGATTTATTATACATGTATTACTAATTGTATTTATTTTATTTTAGGCTCTTAAATATTCTCTATAAAAGAGATTATTAAACGAATCATTACTATAAATCGACGTGTTGGTTATATATCTTGACCAAACCCCAGTTACACATGTATATATTTTCAGTGTAATTCAAGCAAGTTTAATGCTATTGTGTTATAACGGCTTACAGTAACTGCGGTTTGTGTTATTTTAAAATGGATAACATGTATTTCATTGTAAATATACTCAGTACATCTACAACGCACATTTTGAGATCTGCGAACCATTTGTAAAGCGTTATTTTATTGAATTTTGAAACTCAATATTTGCAATGAATATATCGTATATATTGGATATAAACATGAAATAATACAATGTATAGTTATTCTCTAGTTTCTCTATGTAAGTCCACATATGTACTGAATATAGATATTGTTTGAATATTAGAGATGTCACTTTTGCCTGATTTAACAACATAACATTTAGTTGGTGATTTAGATTAAGACATTTGTGTATATCTGTGCTATGTTGAATATTTGGCTATGTTTGAAGATTATGCTAGTTTGAAGATTTTGCTATGTTTGAAGATTATGCTATATTTGAAGATTATGCTATGTTTGAAGATTTTGCTATGTTTGAAGATTTTGCTATGTTTGAAGATTATGCTTTGTTTGAAGATTATGCTATGTTTGAAGATTATGCTTTGTTTGAAGATTATGCTTTGTTTGAAGATTATGCTATGTTTGAAGATTATGCTTTGTTTGAAGATTTTGCTTTGTTTGAAGATTATGCTATGTTTGAAGATTATGCTTTGTTTGAAGATTTTGCTTTGTTTGAAGATTATGCTTTGTTTGAAGATTATGCTTTGTTTGAAGATTTTGCTTTGTTTGAAGATTATGCTATGTTTGAAGATTATGCTTTGTTTGAAGATTTTGCTTTGTTTGAAGATTATGCTATGTTTGAAGATTATGCTTTGTTTGAAGATTTTGCTTTGTTTGAAGATTTTGCTTTGTTTGAAGATTATGCTATGTTTGAAGATTATGCTTTGTTTGAAGATTTTGCTTTGTTTGAAGATTATGCTATGTTTGAAGATTATGCTTTGTTTGAAGATTTTGCTTTGTTTGAAGATTATGCTTTGTTTGAAGATTATGCTATGTTTGAAGATGATGCTATATTTGAAGATGATGCTATATTTGAAGATTATGCTTTGTTTGAAGATTATGCTTTGTTTGAAGATTATGCTTTGTTTGAAGATTATGCTATATTTGAAGATGATGCTATATTTGAAGATTATGCTTTGTTTGAAGATTATGCTTTGTTTGAAGATTTTGCTATGTTTGAAGATTATGCTATGTTTGAAGATTATGCTATGTTTGAAGATTTTGCTATGTTTGAAGATTATGCTATGTTTGAAGATTTTGCTATGTTTGAAGATTATGCTATGTTTGAAGATTTTGCTATGTTTGAAGATTTTGCTATGTTTGAAGATTATGCTATGTTTGAAGATTATGCTTTGTTTGAAGATTTTGCTATATTTGAAGATTATGCTATATTTGAAGATTATGCTATGTTTGAAGATTTTGCTATGTTTGAAGATTATGCTTTGTTTGAAGATTATGCTATGTTTGAAGATGATGCTATGTTTGAAGATTAAGATATTTGTGTTCATCTGTGCTACGTTTGAAGATTAGGACACACAATACTATAAATATATAATATAGGATGCACATAACGTAATAAGATGATACAAAGATGTATCAATATAAAATATTTAAAAAAAAGTCAAAATATAAGTTCAAAGGTACATCATATAACGAAATACGGACATAACATAAATATGTTTACACAACATTTAAAGAACTTGGTTTTAACATACAAATAACAGTTCAGGTTCTTCTGAATATGAGTAACGTACTGTTGGGACAGAGTATTTACTTAGCATGTAGATATATAATCATATCTCAATCTCATGAAAGTATGTTGACAAAATAAATTACAATAAAGTTATTTGTCAGCTGTCACATGACTTTATAGTAAAGCTACTTACGAACAAAATTTTCATTTATAGGGAACTTGACACGACTTCAGGCAATTACTTAAGTTATTTAAAATAATGGAGTTCCGTAACTTGAGCATACATTTTATCATTTTGAATGTAAATTCGTTATTATAGGTACTTGTCACGAAAATTGTCTTGTTTGTAACTGTGCATTGCAGAGCTGTTGTGTACAGCAGAGACAAATGATGGTGATATAAATGCTTTATTGCTTAAATATGTGTCTGGCCAGTCTATACGTAAGATATTTGAACGGGCTTCATTCAGTGCTGTTGATACATTGGTAAAGATATTTTTTAACATGAACAATTATTATGCAATACCGATTTAGAAAATGTTATTTTATCATGTTGCGCATGGACATGATTATAAAGTATATTTTAAATTCATTATTACATTATTCCAGGATTGCCTGTCCATGAACGTATAATATAGATCGTTTATCAACTGACAGGAAGATCATACAATAACAATGCTTTATTGCCGGCGGGAGGGGGGGACCCCCTCCACACATACTCACCACTCGTCCCTGACTACCTGGTGTCAACAAACTTACAGTTTATGTCCATTGCTTAATAATTGGATGAACACTTATCTGCATGTCCAGATCCTAAAGTGCCAGTCTGGGTGGGAGTTTGTGTGTCCAGCAATCATCATGGTCAGTTCCAACTGTTGATGCAGACCTAAAAACAAAAACATGCTTATACCTGAAACATCAGTATCAAGCAAAACGGTCAACGTTGTCCAATTCCTCAAATAATTCATCATCTTGATTACAAATAAGACTGTAAGGAATAGTGCTTGCGTTGTTTAACATACTTAACTGACTCATAGTGATCAATATTTTAATTTTAACCGCCTTTTGTCACGTTCGTTGCGACAACAAACGCATCACTTCCGGGTTTTTCGTAACAACGGATTAACAGATCCAAAAGTATCTTTTTCTCCTTTTCTCGATAAAGTCAAAATGTAAAATGAGAACAGACACTTACCTTAACATCATGGAATGTGTCTCCAATTGTTAATAATTGAATGTTCAACATCGTTGTCGAAAATACGCGAGTATTTGAATAGCACAATGCCGGAAGTAAAGATATACATGAGGGAAATCACTGCGCCAAGAAGTGTCACCAAACTATTAAATTATCGGCGATCTCACCAAACTATTATAACGAAAACACAATTGAGAGATCACCCTTTATTATGGATAGTTTTGAATGAATGACATAAAATGGAGATTAAAAAGTTCAACATGACGGTTTGTGTAGTTTCATATTTTTTGAACGTAAATAAAACGACGCGATTTCTCGAAAATGACGTTTGCCGCCTTTGGTCCCATTTCTCCAGACGACGTCACATATAGTGATGCACGATTTTGAGCCGTCTTTTTAGCTAAATCTCGATTTTTGTTCAATCTTATAATATATGATGCTTTCAGGAAAACAGTTTGTAATGTCAAATACGGAGATATATATAATCAAACGTTTCTTCAGGTAGCTGCCAGGTTGAAGGGCCACACGGTATACTATAAAGACAGCTATTAAAGATGCTAGTCCTTATTGCGAAGCACGAGTCATTTAATTCTCGCATCCGATCGAATTACCTTATTTTTTAACCAGGTTATTAAAATGGTGTGTTTCGTTGGGCGGGCGGGCTGGCGGACGTCAAACTGGGAGTTTTTGGCGAATAACTTGAGTTCTGTTGATCATATTGTAACTAAACTTGGTGTATAGTAAGAACATTGGGAGAGCTTGCTTGGGACTGCTTTTGGGTTCGGTCCGGCAAAGGTCAAGGTCACCATTACTTTGGTTTCCGGCGAATAACTTTGAGTTTCGTTGATCATATTGACATCAAACTCGGTGTATAATAAGTACATGTGGAGAGCTCACTTGGGATTGCTTTTGGACTCGTTCTGACAAAGGTCAAGGTCACCGTTACTACAAATAGCAATTTGGTTTCCGTCGAATAACTTGAGTTTCGTTGATCATATTGACAGCAAACTTGGTGTATAGTAAAAAGGTCAAGGTCACTTAAAATTTAAAAATCAGTTTCCACTTAATATCTTTGCTATGCGTGGGTGTATTGACATCAAACTTGGTGTATAGTTGTTGAATATATATATAATATATCAAACTGTGAGTGTGTGTATGCATGTATCACCTCTGGCATCCTATGCAGCATAGATGATCATCATGTATTCATTATACAAACAGAGCCTTGGTTACAAATACTTAGGTTTAAAACCTGGATTGTGGGCATTGCCCATTACTTGTTTACAATATAAAATGCGGTATTATTTCGATTCTAACATCAATTTGTTTTTACCGTACCACGGTGTATACCCCGATATGTATTCAGCCGAGTGATGCGTTTGCGACAGAGTGAAGCATTCCAGACAGGGGAGAGGTGGTCAATTATTCGTTATTTCGATATTTCTCTAGAATCTTGTATAGTCTGAAAGAGCGTGAACGTCTAAATTTACTATAAAAACGATACATATCGATATCTTTGGGAAATAAAGCTGGTATCGTCTGTTTAAATTTGACACACAGAAAAAATTCACATACAGCTGCTCGATTGTAAGCGTTTTGCGAAAGAGTTTAATAGTTGTACTCCACAGATCAAAACAAATTCTATTTACGAACAATTCTAGCGATTTATTAGTCTGCCAGTGCTTTAAAAAATCGACGCATGCTCTCCGAAAGGGACCCTGGTATGCACAAACGTGTTGACGTTTACCCCGGATGTTATTTTGCAATGATGTCGTTGCCGACTGAGGATCGAAAATTACAGATGGCGTTTACAGCTGAGGAAAACATTCCATACAATTACTGATTTTTGCTGTTTCAATCGTTTTTGATACCCGGTATAGCATGTAATGTTTAAAAGAATGCATGTTAATCACCCGTGATTAATAAAAGCTGTTCTTCAAGGCCACGTACGTTTGCAATTCATTGATATTCATTCTTGATAGTCTTTCTGTCAAACCAGAAATGTCATGAGGACTTAAGAAGTGAATGTAAGCATATAATTTCTTCTAGATGTTGACCTTATAATATCTGAAGTAGGTCAATGTACTTTCAATGATTTATCTAGATAAAATCACATTCTATATTTTATGTCATGCAATATTACAAAAATGTCACTTTTGCAACCTTACATGTTGCAAAATTTCGTAACGATATCATTCGGTTATTTTCTCACGGCGTAGCTGTATAATATTGATTTTGACCTATATTTTAGACCAATCAAATGTTGTATATGAAGCGCGTTGTTTAAATATGCAACAATTAGAACAGATAGGTTCATATTTAAGCAGAGCGGCACCAAACGGGGTGTCTCGAAAAGATAATTCACTTTCCCGTAGCGTACCCATCTGGCGAAATAAAGCGTTTCTTTAGAAATCATTCTATCTACGCCGTTCATCTTTTTAAAGATATTTCTTGTTAATACAGTCAAACCTGTCTGTAAAGACCACCCATGGGAAGAGCAAAATGTGGTCTTTGTTTACAGGTGGTCTCTATTAACAGATTAAATATCATTGATGGGAGATAAAATTGGTGGTCTTTGCAGACAGGTTTTGCAATAGTGGTCTTTGTTCGCAGGTGGTCTTTAACACAGGTTTGACTGTACTCACTACTACATGTAGTGATAGACTGATGGTAACTATGAGCTATCGACCGTTTTCTCGAGTGTGTGCATGTATAAACCAGGCCTTATATAGTTCATTTATGTTGCCTTCGGGAAATGTTAAGCATGCAATCAACAACAAGAAAGCAACAATAGCAGTAAAGGCAACGGTAGCAGCAACACCCTCAACCACAACAGCAGTAATAGCCGTGTAAATATTTTATTATTTTATTTTTTGGACTAGCTTTCAATTATGTACAGTAAAACCTCAACTTTAAGACCATCATTGGGACTCTTGAAAACTGGTCTTCTTATTTAGTTGGTCAGTGAAAAACGGAATTGAAAAGTGGGTTCTTAATTTCGAGGTGGTCTTATTATTGAGATGGTCTATTAGTGAGATTTTACATTATGTTAATAATAATGTTTTATTCATTCAACTTACCATGCTTTCAAATACAGTCGAAACCCGTTATGTCGACATTACAGGGACCTGATAAAATATGTCGACATATCCGAATGTCGACACATCCGATTCCAGTACTGGCAAACTTACTTGTCTTGTATATACGTATTTTTGCTAGGGTGGTGTTGTAAAACTTACCACTCGTGTGTTTTGCTGCATGTGTTGTAAAACTAATTGAATCGTGATATTTGGTATACTTTAAATAAATAATATCACAGACATAATATATGTGTATGTTCGATTTTTATGTTGTTTTTCGGGTTTAATGCCCCTTTTTCAACAATATTTAATCATATACGGCGAGTGGCTGAATTTATCAGTTTTACTGAAACTGGTAAATATTCGCTGCGACACTTATCAATCATATTGCAAACTACGATGTTAATTTAAAGATCAGTTTTACAAACTGTGAACGAATTAATTGTGACACAAACAATAGGTCGAGATAAAATTGTTTATCTCTTCACGGTCACCTTTTCAATTTCAATCACGTCGAGAGGATGTCGACACAAACAAGTACATTAAGGTGTGAAAACACTCTTTGGGCCAGAGAAATCACGTCGACATAGCCGAAATTGTCGACATAGAAATGTCGACATATAAATCATTTTCCATATACAATATATAGCGACAGAAATCGGGACTTAACAAATATGTCGACTAAACCGGAATGTCGATATAACCGATGTCGACATAACGGGGTTCAACTGTAATTGAAAAGTACGTTAAGAAAAATAAACGAACTGATCCATTTTAAACAGTGAAACAATCATGCATGTCATAAAAATTGGTTATAGATGCAATTGGAACCCATCCCTTACCATTCCCATATCAAACCCACACTTACTCGTGCCTGTTACTGTGACAACTGCACAACTATGTCACATTTGAATACATTACTAATTATAAGTGTGTAAGTTAATTTTATTTGTTTAGTTTTGATTACTTTAGAACGGTTGTAAAGTCAGCCAATGAAAACATGTTTTTGAAAATATTGACCATAAGACATGTTGTACACGATAACGGTAACTTATTTTAAATCCACATTAAATGGGACATTTTGGATTAAATTGTTGCTTTCTTAAAAGATCAAATTTCAAGGCATGGTAGAAATCTGATTAATTCGTCTTTGTATAGCAATAGCTGAAAGGTATTCCGATCACTAGAGGGTTACTTTTGTCCACGTCATTTCATTCGACAATAATATGTAATAATACAAATCACGTTTGTTTTGAGCCAATCCTTTGAAACTATGTCAGGTGCAATCTGAAAACAAAATGAGCTTGTCACGATATGCGAATCTATTTTTGACATTCAGACGGCAGGAACACACACGATTGATACTATATTATAACCTTTCCATGACTGATAAACAGAGCTCGCATGACATAAATCTGTGGTTGCTTAAGTCAGGGGTGTAGCTAAGGAGACAGTTGCTTAGTGTGTTTAAATTTTCCTTATTGTTCTTCATGGTCGGCTAGACCATTCATTGCACCCCTTTTCCCATACATGTTTACCCTTGCACCTCCTCAGTGCTTAATGTTTTGTCGACTGTTGTTTTCTTGGGGGTCTGTGTGGGGAGGTATTGTCTTGTACATGTGACGTTCCCTGGATCAATTTAATCTCTCTTTTTTAATAATTACTCATGAATGCCGGTAGCTGTTTTGGAGACACTGTAGACAAGTATTGGGACCACTTCTGCGATTTAATATAAGTTTTTGACCGCCTTGCAATAGGAGATGTATAAATTTATTAGAAATTCCTCTGCAATTGAGGAGGAGTTTTGAACAGTGTTCTGAGTGCCATCGGAATCAGAGATGTGTTCTGAGTGCCATTGAAATCAAAGATGTATTCTGAGTGTCATTGGAATCAAAGATGTATTCTGAGTGCCATTGTAACAGTAGATGTTTTCTAGTTGTCGTATTCACATATATATATATACGTATAAGAAGTCACTGTATTCTGTTACCTATTGGTGTTTTCGGCGTAGCTGTATAATATTGATTTTGACCTACATTTTAGACCAATCAAATGTTTTACATGAAGCGCATTGTTAAATATGCAACAGATTAAACGATTTGATTGGTTCATGTTTTAAGCGGAGGGGCACCAAACTTGGTGACTCGAAAAGATAAGTCATTTTCCCGTAGCGTACCTCACTGGCGAAATCAGGGTTCCGAAATAGGGCGATTATTTAGGCATCGTTCTATCTACGCCGTTCATCTTTTTTTAAAGATATAAAGATAAGGATACCAATTATTTTAATATGTGATAACGCCAATATGAATACGTTATATCTACAATTCACGATCACAACGGCAGATATCTGCAATTCGGATTGGTATTTCCAATAATTTATACGCAAATTGGTTATGACTGCATATTTGACAAACAAAGGACTGAATTTACTGGGAGACGCTTCCAAAGCAATACTGCACGTTTTCATACTATCGTATTAGAAATTAATACGCGACTATTCGGGTAAAATCATTTGTCAACAATGACGCATATAATCCAGAATAACCGTTTATATAAAGACTCCTGCTATTACACTATTGATGTATCCCTGGCAACTCAGACATTTTACTCATCAACTCTATACTAAATTCAGAGGACTATTTTCTAGAGACGATGAATATGGCGGTACTTCGAGTAGACCATCCGGTTGACGATGATAGCAATGAGACGTTAAAGCGCCCCAATAAAGGAACACTGTTAGATTTCAATTCTAGATATTTAGTACTCAAATATAAAAAAAACACCTAGATCTACCGGTATTCTATACGATTGGTGACATACACGGTTGAACCACAGCACAACCTCTTCAGAGCAACATCTTTTGGGAGATGCAAATGTCAGCTGTTGTTGAGAAAGTGCTGCTCTAGAGAGATTGGCTTTGGTTGGTTGAAAAGGTTTAGTATGGAAAATATTGTTCCAATCAATAATGTTGAAGAGAGGTCGTGAGAGGAGCGTTAAGGAGACGTCGCCTTGTCTTACATATTTACGATTCGAAATTTTGATGCCTGCGAATTTACAAATTAGACTATAGATATCTAAAATAGGCTGTAAACATTTAGTTATTCCACATATCATACTTATCTGCACTAGTTTCGGAGATGATAGGACATGCAGATTTCTATAGATAAGAAACCACACAGTTGTCTTACACTTCAGATTTCTTTTTGACTTGAAAGAAACCAGACGAAAAAATAATTATGAAGATCACAATATTCGTTCTTGCTTGCGTGATCGGTAAGTTTTTTTATCTTTCTTTAAAGTTATAATTAAAGTTATGCTACCTTGTAATATTTATCAACAATAGCTAGCTTTTGAAAAAGATAAATGGTGTTGATGGAATGATGTCTTGCAGTATGTTAAATAGAAATTTACAGACAACAAAACAATAGAAAGTTTCCACTGATAGAAAAGATGTGTAAACACATGTTACTACTGCATAAAACAGTGTTTTCTGTATCATAGGTGCAAACAACTAGACTAACAGGACAAGATAATCCCCACATTTTGTTCGAGACTTGTGAAAATATTATTAGAAAACCAGAGGAAGTCTTATACGTGGAAATATTTATTATAAAACATTCATGTATTGTTACCGTCTGTGGCAAATAGAAAATGGTCTGAATTATTGCAGCAAAACAATGGTCCCTTACTGCAGGTGATATATTACCACGTAACATTAGCAAATAATGCTATATATTGTAATGTATTGTTGGATTTTGTCAAAAGACACACACTTTGCTATAACTTGAACAATAACAATAATCTATTAAGATTAGTTGAAACATTCGCAACAAGAATCGCCCTATTTCTGAACTCTGATTTTGCCAGAGGGGTACGCTACGGGAAAGGTAATATCTTTCAACGATAAACTACTGAAAACTATGAAATTGAAAGAAATCATGATAATTTTTGGTAGAAAAATTAACACATACCACCTACTTAAATCGTTTCATTTTGCATTAAGTTTTAATAAAGTAAAAAGTAAAATACCTTTTCTAGACACCCCGTTTGGTGCCTCTCCACTTAAAATATGAACCAATCAAATCGTCTAATTTGTTGCATATTTAAACAACGCACTTTATATACAACATTTGATTGGTCTAGAATGTAGGTAAAAAAATTAAATTGTACAGCTACGCATCCCAATAACATATCCCTTTTTCATCCTTATAAATGTTTCTAACAAAACTTAAGTTATTTCGTACTTTCTTGAAGCAATGTCACCCATGATGGCAGAGGGCAGTGTGTGAACCGTGATCGCTTGTCCCTATAGAAATTATTACATTAATTCGCTCCCACTTAGTGTTCGTCCTACAGTTTTCCTATTAGTCAGACAGTACCAACCGCATGCGTACCACCCTAATTTATGTTTTAAGAAAATCATTTTGTAAGTTTATAGCTTTGTTCACTAATAATGAAATTGTGCCTTGAAATTCCGACAAAAAAACATACAAAACTCTATATTAAATATACAAATGAAAAAGGAAGTCACCTAACCTAAAGTTTGAAGTATTGAATAATGTAATGTTTGTGTCGTTTATTTAATAATGATCCTCAGTCGTAGGCTTTGCTATTTGCATATCAGTGTTGTGTAAACCAATCAAATCTTGCGTTAACCACTAAACCAACTTCTCTATAACCGAACATTGTTTGTAACCTTGACGCGGATTGGTCAAACATAAATTCGTATTAATATAAATCTTTATCTTCAGGGTATGTAATGTGTGAAATGTGTACATCGTCTAGTGATTGCATAACCACATCATGCAGTTCGGGTTATGACATCCATTGCGTGGACAACAACTGTTTATGTCTATCCCCTGCTACCGGTATGTGTTTCGATAACAATTGTGTACTTCAATAGTTTAGAATGATATGTGCAATTCGAAAAGAGTAAGTGTGGGGAACCACGTTGTTTGTGACGTTATTTTTGCTGCTGCAGATGTATGAATTTGTCTGCAATCGGAACTTTCATTTCTTTATAGATTTTTTGTGAAATAAATCTCAGCTTTTATGAGTTTGAAAAAACATTAATGCATGGAGACTGGTTTGATGTTCCGAATGCAAGTGAATTCGAGTGTTTGCAGTAATTAAAAGATGCCGCACATTCACCCACGTATAACAGACTAAATTATGGAGAAAGGACGATAAAAATTTGCGAAAAAAATGTAACAAAAGCTGAGGAATTACCATGACTTTGCTACCATGTCTGTTTTCTATAATGTCTTGTTCAGCAAAAATATGCTGTCAAATATATTTGTATGAGTGGCATAGCGAAAACACGCTTTCAAGAGGTAAAAATTGGCAGTTTATTCGGTACATCATACATGCATATTTAACTTTGCCATAAATAAAGACATTCTTAAACACTTTGCCACCACGAACATTTAAACATTTATCTTTATTTTTGATTTTAGACGTTAAAAATTCTCTGGACGTACAGTAAAACCTCAATAATGAGACTACCATTGCGATTCTTGAAAACTTGTCTTCCTATTGAGGTGGTCTTAATTTAGGGGTTGAATAAAGAGCAAAACAGTGAAAATATTCATCATCACGTGACCTTCATGAAGGCGGTGATTAACGTATCGCTAGGGGATGAGTTTGGTAATGTGTTTGTGTGCTACAGTAAAGGAGGCAACATCGTTTGCGACAACAGGAGATTGTCACGAGTTCTTTCCCTTTGATTCCCATCTAGAGTCCTCATTCTCGTCAGCTCTCGGATATTTCCGTATCACTTCGTTATTCTAATAACACCCTCTAGTGTATGTAAGGCGGAGCACTATGTGGCAAAACTCAACATTTTGTGCGGTCAAGAAATAGTTCTCGTAAAACGGATTTTTAACTTCAATAACTTCGATAAGTTTACGTAAGAGATGGATTATCGTTGTCATTTCTAGTTAAAAACTCACATAGTTCAGTCTTCATATAGCTTAAATATTAGATTCTAATCCCGTTTCATCAGCACTCCAGCGTTCACGCCGCCATCTTGTTTTCATGATATTCGAATGGTATTTCCGAAAGTAGTGCCTGACGAACATCCGAGGCACTTGACGAAGTTGGCCGAGGTTTTCCGAATGCTAGAGTCCTCTGCCTTTGCCCCTCCTCTTATGTATAATTGTATTATATGCTATAAGGAGTAAAACGCTTTTTCACAGTGAATATCTTTACGCGGCCGCATTCACGCTTCAAACAACAAAATATATCCAAGATATGCGCCACATTCCACGCATGACTATTTTATCATTCAAATGATACCTTTTGAGAAGTAAAGGGACATAACTCGTGACAATCTCCTGTGTTTGCGAGTGATATTACTTTTTCCTATTTCTACAGGCGCTTCCTGCCATGACGATGATGACTGCGAGCATGCAAATCATGGACACGAACACTGCCAATTCGACGGCGACAAGGTGTGGAAATGTGAACATGACTTGTGTAGATGTGTTCAAGATTGAATAAATGTGTTGATAAATTCTGCATATCGCATGTTATGTTTTCTTTTCTACTACACAAATCACTATTTTTCTACGCAGTGGTCTCCCTTTATAAAGTACAGCGCCCTTCGCCGTCTGAAACATTTTAACAGTACTCTATAGATAGTTCCAACATATACAATATTAACCTCCCTTGTTCTTAATCATCAGCCATTTTGATCGGCAAAACTGATCAGCACTTATAGGGGTAATTTCCAAATATGTGATAATTGAGATAATATCAAGAGAATTAGCATGTCTTCAACTGTCTGAGCCAACTGTCCACATGAGCATAATGAATAAGTTATTTTTGTATATCTGATTATTTTAACATAGTTTTTATTATATTAAGGCATTTGCCTCATCAATATGGCTGACTATTCAAAACAAGGGAGGTAAATATTAAAAATATGGGAACTATCTATTATTCTAAAAGCAGGTATTTTAAATTTTTACAATGTAAATGTACTACTTTAGAGAAAAGGCGCTAATGTAGGTGGCTAAAGGAAATTATGGATTCAATAGAATAAATAAAATACTGCGTTTTCAAAGTTATAGTCACTTCACTAAAATATTATTGATCACGTGATATTCGTCCAGACAGCATTATTGCGCTAAGGGAGGTAACCATAATGAGGAGTTTAAAAGGTACATAGTCTTATTTTTTGACAAAATATCCTTAGTGATAAATAAGAGAACTTTGGTGGTAATTAACTTCATACAGATGTACTCTACAACACTGCATTGTCACTTTTCTTACATGTTTTCCAAAACGACAAATACAAGCGTCCGGAACAGGTATTTTCTATCCTGACCTGAGTGCCGAGTTAGCGCAAGCATAGGAATTATTTATATCCGACTCGTGTTTTGTAGTCCCAGGAATATTTTAAGAAAAGTTACAATGAAATGTTTTAGAGCATGTCTGTGTGAAGGCATTAACATGCAATTGTCTCAAAATTATTACGTAGCATATGTTGATAGAAAATCTACCTTTGACTCAAACCGTGATATTATGAAACAAAATGTTGTCACAATATATGTTCTTTCGAGGTTAAAATGTCGTTTTTTTCCAGTACTTGCATGTATTCTAAACACATTTAAAAAGCTCCATTTTGATGTACAATATTACTTTGGGCAACAGAATCATGTACAACAGAGTAACAAAATTAACTTCAACAGTAATCGATGAAATCCGGAATTCGCTAAGAATGGGATTTTGCCAGCGGTACAAACAAAATCATATTTTGAGTCTATTGAAGTTCAGTCTGACGTGAAATCCTGTCTTTGTTTTCATTGCGATTCGAGCACGATGTTAACGGTATATTGTTGTTTGTACCGCAGGGTTAGAGGGGAATACCCATATCTATACTAATCCGGAGTAAGACTACGAAAACACACATCTTGATGTTTACCGTTTGTTTTAGTCTGCTGTATATAAGCCCATGTTTTTGAAAGAGAGAATAAGTTGCTACAGGGAACGCAACATACATTAGACAGTGCCTCCCCACACAAACCTCCCGGAAAACAACAGTCCACAAAACATCAGGCATTATATATGACGCAGGGAATGGCATGGTTGACCATAAAGGACAGCAAAGGAGAATTAATGACGACAAACAGAGGGCGATTTTATGGATGGAATACAGGACATGACAATTCAAGACAGCTGGCAACAATAGGCCGAAAGGGGGAGAAAATAACATGAACACAAGTGAAATAATTGCACATAGGGAAATGGAAACGTAACATAGAGCTATAAAAACATACGTTTAAACATAAACAAGTATAAAAAGCCCCTTAAATAGTTCTTCAACATGCAGATTCGGAAACAAAATGAGCGATCAAGATATTGTATCAAAAACATTGCAGCATTCAGCCATAATATTTTTTGGAATAGAAGTATAAGGCAAAAGGCTGGTATCCGGACGTTTGAAATATGAAGCGGAGTAAAATGTCGTGGTTGCGTGCCAGAAAGCCACTAGTTGATGTTTCTTGCATGTGCAATAGTTGTGAAATCTAGAATACATTGTGTATAATTAACAAGAGAAGAAAAACACCAATAGCAATAACACGAATAAAAGAATTAATCGTTATGTAATAAAGACCACATCACAAAGGTCGTTAATTGCTGTATACAGACCTTACTCTTGTGCAGTTCAGTAGCTACGTAGTCTATTTTTTTATTTTTTTTTAACTTCCTGTTATTGTTAAACATTTTGTTTCCTGATCAACACTATAAGATTCTTTCGCTGGCTTCCAGTACGGATAACAATATCCTGCTGAAGTGTTACTGTTTTGGCGGGAACGAGGCAAACAGAAAGGTTCTGAGAGCAGCATGTTTTGCAAGAAGGAAGGGAGATAGAACAGTAAAACCTCAATAATACGACCACCCTTGGGACCCTTAAATTATGGTCTTCTTAATGAAGTGGTCTTAATATTGAGGTTGAATAAAGAGCACAACAATGAAAATGGGACTTGAAAATTGTGTTCTTAATTTTGAGGTGGTCATATAATTAAGGTGGTCTTTAAGTGAGGTTTTCTAGTATATACACATGTCTTTGATGTTTTAGCCTAAGCTTAACCACGGCGAGAAACGGCGATGAACGCAATACGACACCTTTTTATCCACGATCTATTTGCAGCGAGAGATGCGTTATGCATTTGGTGGTGTGTTTGACCAAATTTGAGAGTTACTTGTCTATGATCTGAAACCAATGAAGCGGAAGGATGAGTTTTTTTTTATTTCATTCCATCAAATTCTCTACCAAGGACATAAACAAACCAGTTTGACAGGAAACCTACAGCGCCCCTTTTGACAATGCTGATTCAGTCTTAATCTTTGCAGTTGAAGTTTTCAATTCCCTAATTTTTTTAAAATACAAAGATTTGAGCATTATGATTCTGATTTTCATTCTTGTTTATGCTTTTTCAATTAACACTGTCAGCAATAAACCTATAATTTCACGCAAAATTTGTTTCTGTTTCAATTTTCATATAATATATATCAATTGTATAAGAAAAGTTGAATTTATTTTTGTGTATGGTGGCATACTTCTGCCACCAGTTAACTACATAATTAACTAGATAAGTATGTGGTTATCACGATAAAGAAACTAGTTAACTACATAAGTGTCATGGTAAATGTGCGGTTAACTAGATAAGTATCGTGGTAAACTTTCATACCAGATAAATACATTAACACGAACAATTGTCTGATAGTACCCACAACTGCCCACCACTTACCCACTTAATTCCCTAGGTTTCAGAACGAACAATCTATTTCGGATAAGTGTTTAGTGGTTAACGCGATAAATATATAGTTAACTACATTCTTGTAAGGTTACTTTTAAGTGGTTAACGAGTAAAGTATCTAGTTAACTATATAATTTTATAGTTAATTATATAATTAACTGGTGGCAGAAGTATGCCACCATATATGTAAATTGGGAACTCGAGTGGAACAAATGTCAAAATAATATGGCGTTTAGAACGTTTTAACTCGTCAGAAGGCCTACTAGGCCGAATGGGTACATAAGGCTACTGAGTCATATCAGTAGCTCGTTTTACAAAAGTATTTTTTAAAGTGTTATACAAAATTATAGAGGCTTACCGTTTTACTGTTCCTGACAACTACGTTCAAGTAGGGAAGACGCCTGCCAATGACAAGTTGCATTGTACTACTGATAGGAGACCCATATACAAACAGGTCAGGTCAGCAGTATACAACTGAAATACTGTTTTAGACGGCATTAAACGTAAAGTTAGGACAACCACATTATTTTCCTGATTTGTGAAGATTTAGCTTGTTAAGCGCCTCATACAGTATTATAATCGTTTATCCTGGACATGAAGACAGCTTTGAATGATCCTTGGTTCAAATTAAGATTTATCGGTGCAATTGTCTAGCGCTTCTTCTCTGATATGTCTGCTCTGGTCTTGATTGAGTATGGCGTAATAAGCTAGTGTACATAAATCATTATTATCAAGAAGACGTGTGGAATGTAGGCTTCGAGGGCGACATGTTATGTATGGTTGTTAGTTTATAAATGTAATGCCATTTTGGTAATTTCCGCGATGTCCAAATTACCCGCATCAACAAATACGTTCGGCTTCCTTGCTATGCATGTGTATTTTTGTTTAGTAAAAACTACATTTCCTCAACACGCTTAACTTGTTTGAAAGAACGATGAAGATGTTACAGGGAACGCCACACAAGACAACAATGCCTCCTCACAGATCCAGGGAAATACCAGCCTACGAGACATATAGGGACGGATGAGATGTAAGCGCGAACATCCATATATATATAAGGAATGGGGATTTAAGGAATTGTCTGGCTGACTATTTAAACAACTATGGAGAGTTTAAGGGACAAGAAGGAGCAAAAGGAGTGAATGGATGGAAAACCACAGGACAAGGTAAGCTAAGAAAACAAGTGTCCACTTGCTGAAATGGGGAGAAAAGATCACGAACACTATATCAAGTCAAGGAACTGTCCATTGAGAAAGGGGAACTTAACTTTCATCTGAAACATAAATAATAACCACATAATGATTGACAGCCTTGGAACTGTGAGTAAAAGTACTGAGGATTTATATCAATTAACTGCTAGCTGGAAGTTTTCTTTGTAACAAATTCACACGTAAGATGTTAAGAATTTTCTAGAGGTAATACATCGAACATCGTTCCAGAAAATATTCGCTTGACTTCGAATATTCTAACCAGTTTTTTAAATTGTTTTTTTACGTTGTTGTTTAAAGTATTTGCTTTCGACTACTTTTCTTTGAGGGTTCTTACGACTGAAACTACACATCTAATGTTGAAAATAGCTTTCAATAAAAAATGAAACCGCATTCACTTCACTTTTCCACTCAAAACTAAAAGAATGAACGGATGCTCAGTTGAAATTTTATTTGTTTGTTGTAAGAAAAGAAGAAGAGAACTTGAACTTAAAGCAATTAGATTCCAAAGAGTTTACGCACCACAAATGAGTATTTGTTTCTGAGGCAATGACCATGAATGCAGTATCAGTATGTTTAAAAATACTGGGAGATTCATACCTTTTCTGCAAAAATGATAGTGATTGACAGAAAGGTCGAGTTATTGCTTTCAGAATTATATCGTTATTGCCGAATGATTAAATTGTGTTTCTTGTCATAAAATATCAATATCGGAGGTTTTGAATGAGGTTTCGTTCCGTTGTCAAAATATATTTTTTGGCTTGTCCTGTTATGGATTCCCCTTTAAGTTCCTTCCAAATTCCTTCTTACTAGTTTTTGATTATCAACGGACAGTCCCATACGGCCCAATCCCCACAGGTGTTTGCCTCTACACATTCCTTAGTCCTACTGTGTCCCTTGAATCTTTGTGGAGAGGCATTAGCTTGTGAATTTGGCGTTTCCTGTGGCAACTTGATCATTCCTTTCAAAGTCTGAAGAAGTGACGAAAGTGCCTTAGACATGAAAATATATTACAATAGTTTCGTGAATATACCAGATGATTGTGATCCGAATCATGTCGATCATTTGAATTTCTAACTAGACAAATCTCTGGTCGCCACGTCTCGTTTCACTACATGATCCTGTAAGTTTTTGAATTACCCAGGGTTTGTCGTTTGCCAAATTATTAGTAAATTTGTTGCTTTTATACGTAGTTTGACAACACTACTGATTCGCGTTTATTGATAGCAGCGTTTCTGAAAACATTTTCCATGTTATGATATATCCGTTAATTCAATCAGTAACTTGAAAAGACTGGATTAATATCGCAATTGCCAAAGCATTAAAATTCCATTAAACCTGGATCATGTTTCAATAACACTTCAAAGCAAGATATTGTATGCACTAATCCTATTCTAAAACGCTGATTTTGAAATACTGACTTCTAACAAGCTAAATAAAACTAGATTGCCTTAAAGACATAAATGTTTTTGACAGGCTGAGCTTGAGTGAAAAGCCTGAAAATAAAGCTTGATTGTTAATGCTTTGTGGAAACTTTCGAGTGGAAAAAAGTGATCCTTTCTTGGCTTACTTCAATGAATTCCGTAATTAATTTTTCTGTTAGGCAACAAGTACCGTATGAGTGGTTAAATTCGCGGTGTGCAAATATTTGCGAATTCAAGAAAATCTAGAAAATCCTCGTCCAGAGAAGAACAGTTTATATACTTTCCCCATGTGCAGTTCCCTTCTTGGCGATGCATTATTTTCATTAAACTCTCCCCTTATTGACCTCCTAAATTATCCATAATTGTATTGATGGTCGACCAGACCTTCCTTGCAACCATATCCCCATACATGTTTACTCTCGCTCCCTAATGTGTTGTAGATTGTTGTTTCCCTGGGTTCTATGTGGGGAGGAATTGTCTCATGTATATGGCACTCCTTGTAATAATTTAATATCTCTGTACTATTAAAATAAGCAATATTCATTTCGGAGATTCGCATACATTTCAGGTCCGAAACGACTGCAATTGCCACCTATACATTTGTTACGATTAAATGTATAATGTAAAGTGCTGTTGTCAATGGTGTGGTCATTGTGCATTATGTCACCTTTAGAGTGAGCATGCCTGGTTGTGTGCGCGTGATGCTGCTAGGCAATACTAGTACGCTACCATGCGATTTCAGAAAAAGGAACGTTTGATGTCAAGCTAAATGGTATCTTGAATAATTTATATGTTTTCGTCGCAAAAGTTGTCTATATGTTAACGGAAATTCGCAAACAATTAACAAATTTAACTTTCATTGCTATTTTGGCGAGAACAAATTACTCAACTACAGGCAATATACTCATTATTCATGTTAAAACTTGTTAAAATTAAATTGGTCCGACGTCTGATAGACTAATTTATAGATGAAGTTCGTGACAGTGTTAAATAGTAGACTATAGCTCTGGGCGAACGAGAAAAAAATACACTGTTCTTCACTTTAACTTCCTTATCTAACAATCTGTTCTGCCACACCTTGTCCATCTTAAATTAGTTCAGCAGTGCCATTTGGCAACCATCATTGCAAAAAACACTCGTACTGTAAATGTATACACCAAGGGTTGAAATGCGACCTTTAGCGTGCAAAAATAACCCCGATGTAAAAGGTAATTACATTAAGCGAGTATTTATGAATCGTCACTTGATGAAGAAATACATTTTCTGAAGTTTTAGTTTTGTCATCATTCGCATAAAACGTATTTTATGTTCTGGCTCCTGACGTTGGAGGTTTCTAGCAGAATAGGAGACTGTCTTGTCTGTATGTAGTTCTTAAGTATGCCATTGTAAGTAAAATATAACTGGGAAATGATTGTTTCTGTTTATATTAAGATATTTGTTCAACTTGCATGAGCTACGACAATGAATTAAAACAAGCTTACATCAATATCAAAACGTTTAATGACAATAAAAATGACTATGAATACAGCCTTACAAAATAAAACATAACAGTGTACTAGGCCATAAGTTTACGCATGTATTTTAATTGTATTTTGATAACAAAGTCAGAATAAAACATCTAACAATATGAAATAAATGCACAATTATACGAAGAAGATTACCCGGCAGCGGACCACAACAGCAATTTCTATTACATTTTAAATATCATCTAATTTAAATTAAAAAGTCTGGTCAATGATTCATTAAAAAGACAGCGGACGTTTGTTCATTTCAGTTTGCTTTGCAATGTAAAAAATGACTAAATACGTAAGTGTTTTGTATAATAATAATCAACAGCCGTTTGACTGGTAAGTCTGTGCTATGTTGTAGCATTGCATTTGTTTACTGCGCGGACACTGCTTAACATGATTGTGATAGACTTTGTTTATTGCACAGATACTGCTTGACGTCATTCTGGTAGCATTTCTTTACTGCGCGGACACTGTCAGACATTGCTAGGGTAACTTTTGTTTAATGCGCGGACGCTGCTTAACATCCTTGTGGAAACATTTGTTTACTCAGCGGACACTGTCAAATATTGTTGTAGTCGCAATTGTTTACTGCGTGGGCACTGCCGGGTATTCTTCTAACATACTTAAAACGTATAACATCTAAAATTACAAATATCAGTAACACTTATCATAACAATCCGAGCATTTATATTTATATTATGTACACAATATTAACACAAGAAAATGAAAGATAACAAACCAAAATCATTTAAAATACAATCACCATTCGCAAATAAAAATGTTGTTATTAATCAACAAATAATATGAACATTATATAAACTCAAAAAGAGTTTATTTCTGGACCGCTATATGCAATCGCATTAAAAACAGACATTTTCTATTGTTATGCATACATAACTTCACAAGAATGGATGCTATATCGCATTAAAAACATTGTATTGTTATGCATACATAACTCCACAAGAATGGATGCTATATCTGGGTAAATACTGCAATAGGGTATTGAATTAATCTCGTCAGCGAATAAAGAACTATTGCAAGTAATATATTGATGTCAATTAGTTTATTTAAGCAACAGAAACAAAGAAGGCCCGTTACAACACGGAGGCAAATGGAGGCACTTGTCTGAATAAACGCCCGAGGACTCACACATAATGCAAGGGATCGGAACTTGATTGTGCAAGTATGCTAACGGATCCAATTTACCTCCATTTAATCGCCACTCTACCTACCTAAGGGCCAGTTTAGTAAGCCACAATTATAAAAAAGTATTGCTTCAAGTTGAATGTTATATAAAGAAAATACAATCCAATGTAACAGTGAATAGTTTAACAATGCGTGCATTTTAATAGGCTTTTTCATGTACATGAAATTGTTGAGCGCAGTTTGACAATACAATATTCAAATAACAACTTATACACATATATACAACTAGTTATCAGCGATACAAGGCGTATATTATTTTATTTATACAAGCTCGAAACATCTATAAGCTTATTTATACGCCTGTAAAATCAGACGCACATTTTAGAATAACATATGGTATTTTATTATATTTCCATTGTCCCATGATAGCAGCATACTATTCTTTCTGTCTGGTGTATTGGTGTAGAATGTGAACATGCTCGGTTTACCAAACGGTATCTTTAGCTTGATATTCACTTTAGTTTCCTCGTCGTGGTAAAAATCGTAAGCAAAACCAATTTCCGCGTCTATCTTACTCTGTCCACTTTCACTCACAAGATACAAAACACCACATGCGATAAAGCCATTCTTATATGTTCCAATTTCAACTGGCAGACGCCAAACACGAATAACATCCAACGTTTGTAGATCGGCTTTTATCACATGGATATACGAACCGTTCCCTCGCCATCTTCCATACACAATCCATAACCCGTTCTCGTCTGCTGTTAAATCGTAGTATGTTTTACTGTCCTTGTATAAAAAGTTGCTGTCATTGAAGTGACTGCCGGTCACTTTAATAGCAGCAGCAACGGCATGATCAGATAGATTGTATCTAACAACGTGTTGTTTCTCGAAGTAATGATAATAGATAGAGTTGTTGTATATCGCGTGTTGGGTGCCAAAATACCGATGGTGCGCTATGTTATACTTTCTGCTTATAATTGCTTTCTTAAGATTATCCAAATCATCATACTCTTCAAAATATTGGCCAAAATAATCTCGCGAAAGCCAGAATTTTCCTGGCTGTAATGGATCACCGAAGATAGAACCTAAAAATGAGCTTTCTCGTTTGATAAATATAGGAGTTGATATTTTCTTGACTCTGCAAACTGCAAAACAAAATGATACCAATAAAGTAGTACCAATTATGTCTTTTGGTAGTCTCAATAGGAGACCAATCGTTAAACAGTGTCTGGATGGCTGTAGAAAAACATATTCTATTATTTCTTAGCGTCTGTATGTAAATTAGATATTATATTACTTTTCGTTCATTTATGCCTTTTATTTAGTAAGAAAGGTTAATATCTAATAGTTCAATTTCAATACGAATACGAAAAGAGAGAGAATAAGTTGCTACAGGGAACGCCACATACATAAGGCAGTGCCTCCCCACATAGACCTCAGATGTGAGTTGGGGAAAGTATTGTGAATGTATAAGTGCTATCCCTGAAGTTCACTCTAATGTTATTGTTATAAAGCGCATATAAGTTATGATTCAGCGTATATGTACCTATTAACAGTACAAAATAAGTTCAATGTATAGGAGGAGGTATTAACATACTAACTCAATATTTTAATAATACAACAATCAATGGTTTGCCCAACAGGCAGGCGTTGGCGGTGAAGCGAGCATCCAGGGGGGTTAGACAAAGTGCTATAATTAATGTATAAATCCATATCTGAAGTCGGGAGTTTTGACAAACTCCCAGAGTTGGAGGTGTTGTACCGTTTTAGGCCTCCAAAAGTACCTGAATGAAATTCGGGTATATTTCTAAGATGGCGCCATCACCATTCCTGTCAAATATCCGCCTGTCGGGGGACATCAATCGTACGAAGTTTTACTTGCCCTCCGACTCCCGCGGGCAAATCATTGAACGGTACCTTACTATCCACTTGAATATACAAGCATAGTAAAGTCAACAATATTAATGTGACTGTTAGTAAGAAAATTCGCACACTTACCACCGAGCATCAAGCATCTATTGTTAGCGCTAGTGGATAACCATATATGTTATTAGTAGACAAGGAATTAGTAGGCGAAGTAATGTTAAAACATTAGGTAATCTAGCAGTACTGCTTTTAGGAGAATCTATAGGCAACTGTTTGGAACCAGTGTTTCGAGTGTCCGCAGCAGTGTTGGGGTATGCGTATCCGAACTGGTCACTACCTTAAATGTAAACCAAATTGCGGCGGTGTAGTGGTTTATGTTATTGCAGCTCTAACACGAAATTGTGGATTCGAACACGACACCTCATTAGACACCAGTACAGCCTAACAAGGAAGCGATTGAAGTGGACATGAAGAGGACTCAAATAAATATAATGTTTCCATTACAATAGGACTTAGTACATGAAAATAGTACTCATAATTATAAGCCAAACATTTAGGGTCTAGCTGAAACATCCGCGACTATATGCTTAGATGTATTTTAGGTGGAACAAAATCAGAATACAAACATGATAGGAAAGTGTCTTGTAGCTGCATGCTATGAAAAAATAGGCAATATTGATAAGGGACAAAACTGGAAAAATTAAGTTGGACTGTCGGATGTTTTCTAAAAATAAACGCGAATCGAAGCTTCCTTGTGGCTAATGAATAGTTACCTTTCTCAATAATGGTCAGATTTAAATCTACCAACGCACTTTCAGTTTGTACATTGAAAGCACTCATGAGCAACCTACCAATAAACATGTTTGCATTGATTGATGTCTGCATTGATTGCCAGGTGACGGGTTCTGGTGTTGTGAGAAGGTAATTGTTAGTTTAAACTTATTAATTAGCATTATTTCTAATTGGTTAAAATGTTAAAGCTACTTGGTAAAGGTTTCGGGACGTTTGGAACTCCTATATATACAAATACAATTACAAAACCCCGTCTCATTGCGTTTGTCTCAAAGGCAAAAGCGAGAAAGAGCAGCAATGGCACGACAAGTGCCTCCCCACTCAGTATTAAAGAAATGGTGTTAGTGAAAGCTTCATTCAGCACCAATATAATGCAGTTGCATTCAAACTATCATGCTTTGTAAGTATCAAGGTTTATGTTGTTAGCACACATTTATACCGGATGTTCTTGGTTCTAGTGATGGCGGTATTGTAGAAACAGTTGATGTTATTTCTGTCGTAGGCATTGGTGTTGTCGCTATTATAAACAATTATATATAATTATTGGACAAAATTTAAACAAAACATATAATACGTTGTATTCAATTCAAAAGTATGTAGTCACTGAATTTGACAGTATTGTAATACAATGATTACCTTTAACAGTATAAGGCTCTGTTGCTTTTCGTCGAACGTATTTATCGTTTCTTACATCAGCGCAGTTATAAGCTAAAAACAAAACAAAACAAATAATAAGAGCATAATTCACAAAAGCATATTCCCCTAGCACAATAAATACATCACTTGGCAACTATAAAATATGTCCATGCATTTACTTAATGCTGTTAAGAGTAAATTAATCATTTTTTTCGAGAGATGCTTCGGATAAAATAGATAATAACTTAATTGGTGCAATGGTTTGGATATGTGTTTACAAGATTAACCAATCAGTACAGAGATTATATCTATTGATTGTTAAACAATGCCTCCGAGGCGGCACATGCTCAAAACCAGAATAGGAAGCAACACAAATAAAAAACGCATTAAATACAATCGATATTCAACAATATTCTCCTACGTAACAAAGAACTTTTCGAAAATACGGATTAGGCGTGACTCAATCCAGTCGTATCTGCCATAAACAAATGCAGTTTTTGTGTCTAGGCCGACATACATGCATCTAACAAACAAATACGAGCTAAATAATTGGCGCAGCAAATTCACCTCAGTTCTAACCGAAGGCAATTATAAATAAAGCTTGTGCTTTCCTTACAGGATAAATACTTTCTTGCTGCTTATTCCTTTTTAAATAGTCAATTAAATAGGTTCTAACAAACAGTAAACACCATAAACATGTTCTATCTCAGAAATAGTTTGTTCCAATTATCGAACAAATTGCAGCAAAACATAATTTCCTAGGTATAAATATTTAACAAAACACGCCTGGTATTTACAGTCACGCATGCAGTTAGAATGATAAATAGATGTTGAGAAGTTTCAAGGGAATTCGGAAGTCTACATTTATAAGTAGGCTAATTGCGAAATAAATATCTTAATTAATTTAAGAACGCTCCTTGGTCAAACCCACAGGATAGCGACAGTCCAACTTCCACATATAATCATGCACATGTTTACAAGAAAACACTCCCCTCTTTAAATATTTGTGAAAATGGTCAACCAGCTGCTTGTGGTCTTTAATTCTAGGATAAGCATATTTTTCAGCGGATATCAGCGGATATCAGCGTCATCGATGTATCAATTCAGCGTTAAGAATAAATTTCTCGCTTGTTTGAACACATTTATCTATCACCATTGCAGTAAATATTTTAGCATTCTCCTGTATTCCCGTCTTATTGTCAATGTTCATTAACCCAAATTGTCAACAGCGTGTGATTAATATTCTAATCGTTCAAGTATTTGATTCAAGCATTACCTTTGCAATAGCCGGAGTCCCCCTTTG
Organism: Mactromeris polynyma; assembly: GCA_032209605.1. Taxonomy (NCBI): domain Eukaryota; kingdom Metazoa; phylum Mollusca; class Bivalvia; order Venerida; family Mactridae; genus Mactromeris; species Mactromeris polynyma. The sequence goes on along the minus strand of JASFXZ010000034.1, from coordinate 1,163,239 downwards.
TCCCTTTCTCTCCACGAGGACCCATGGGACCTGGATATCCTTGCATTCCATAACCTGTGTAATTAAACAGACAGCTTAGTCGCAGATATTTAATAGCATATACCAGAACTCACTGAAAAATGCCATTCTTTGAAATTCCAAAGATTTTGGATCATATGATTATTTTCGTGCTGTTAAAATTCGCCCACGTTATTTTTTAACAAACATGCTCTAAGATAATACTTCTGTCCACACATATTCCATAGTCTACGAGTTCAGAACACTTGAACAGAGAAGGCTACATTCATAGTACCGATGCCATTGTAATGAAATAAAAGTTAAAATTGGAAGAAGGTACATTGCACAAAACTAATAAAGAAAGACATTGGTACCTGAAAAACCCAAGACTGGGTAACAAAAAGTAGCATTGATTGTATTAGATATGATATTAGAAATAAAAAGATGGAGACTGGGGAAATCATAAAAGCAAACTTGGCGAGTGGTTAGTACTATGAAATAAAGCTCAATGGAATGGGAATGTGATTAGATATGAAATAAGTATAACAGAGGGCAAAGGGGCATACTTAAATATTTCAACGGGGTTACATTCACACTTATTCAAATGGATGCAATCTAATTTATTTAAGGTACAAATTACCCTTACCCAGCCGAACCAGGCACACATAATATACCTTTGGTAAGCAGCACTGACATGGATTATGGAGTATGAACATAGATGAGTGTTTGAATAACTATCGAACAATTTAGCAAAATACAAACCTTTTTGTCCTTTCATGCCTGGTTCTCCTTGAAAGCATTAATGGTAAAACAACCAAGTAAGAACAGTTCTGATTATCACGTATGTATAATACAACGACATACCCGAAGATTATCCATAAAAGCCTTTGTTTGTGGTATCCATCGGACCTGTCGAAAGTGGCTCGATATGTTTTACCTTTCCAGACAGGAAGGTTTCGTTTCAAAAGCTCAAAAATTCGATTAAAACATGGAATAATTGACTTACTCACTCCAAAACAGGGGGTATAGGAGAGCCACAAACAATTATTTCTTTCAGGATGGCCAATTTGAACGTGTGCTACTTACTAATTTGTATTTAACGTGAGATAAAAGGGATTGCAAAAGTTTTTGACAGAATAATTGACACGTGTATTTATGTAAATTCTATATAATTCTTCAAATTGGCATAACCTTATTCCCATCTCAAAAACCAAGATAATATTTTTCAATAAATGATGCACATATTTCAACCTTTCTTAGCACTATCGAAAGATTAATATATAACTGTGAAAATAAATGATCAAGAAACAGATAACATAACTTAGGAAAGTATTTGAATGTGATATATTTCGTTTAAGGATCAAATCACGATCAGTGAATACATTGTTTATTCTGTACAAGTTACAAGACCTACCGTTCATTTTGGAGAACAAGAGAAAACTAGTACACGATTGGTCGATTCGTTGACGATATCATTGACAGAAGCGGTTCTGAACGTCAACGTGCAAAACGTCAAAATGTTTTCACAGACTCACAATACGCCATTTGGAAATTTTCAAGACAGTAAAGAGCACGTGAACTATCAGAGAAGGACAAAGAAAAATAGAAGTAAGTGAGATAAGAAACAGATGACAAAGATGAATAGACGACTGTCATAGAAGAAGAGTAAGGAAAAGACCACAAAGAAGTAGAAAAAGAAGAAGAAGAAAGACCATGTTTATTACAGACTAAGATTGACTCAACAAACAAGATGCTGAACGTGCAATTCATCCATTCCAGAAACACTTTATGTCCATGAGATGACATGCAAGAAGAAAGACATGCATGAAACATAACTGATGGGAATTTTGCTAAGTTGACACATAAATTCTGAAACTGTACAGATTTATGCACCACGAAGGCTTTCGGGTTTTTAAATAAATTTGATAGAGTAGAAACAACATTGACATAGTTTGTAGGGTATCGAGCTACATGTAACCCTTCCGTTTTTCCTGACAGTGAAGATGCTGAAGTCTGAATGTTTTACCAGGGGTTGAATTAATTATTTTACCTTCAAATAATTCGAATGATTTATTCATCAGCTATTTCTTACTCCATAGAAATATCATAAACTGTAGAACCATTTGTGGACACCTCTGACAAAAAACAAAGACTTTACATACAATAAACAAAACTGTTGCTCAAAAAATCTTCAGGCTGTGAATCTTATCACCACACACAGACTTACAATCATCATAAAACATACAGGGCGATTATCACAGGTTCATGGTGCTTACCTTTTTCGCCTTTGTATCCCTCAAAACCTAACAGACCCCTTTGTCCTTTTTCTCCTTTTATACCGACGCCTATATACCCAGCATGCAAAAACAGAAAGTAGAGTGAGTGTGCATGATTTCATGCAGTTGGTTTCATGCATTGTACGGTAATGCCTGATCATGAAACTGACACGATTTGAACAATTTAAACATGATCCCACTGACGTATCATCGGAGTACGAAATGTTTGGAAAAAGTGATAGTACATGAAGCACCTTATGAATTTCAAACAAATATGTTAAATTCCTTTGAATTTCATAAGGCAGCTTTCAGTGACTTTCCCTAGAAGGATATCGGCATCATCATAACAATGTGCTATCAATGTACATGTAACTAGGGACAATATTCAGAATTGCATCAGTTTCACCAGACATGAAGTCTAAAATTGCAGAAATTGTCAATACTTTTGGGACATGTACCTGTGCTGCCTTTATAACCATAAAACCCTATATGACCACGCTCTCCTTTTTGTCCCTTTACAGTTATACCTTTTCGAGTAAAACACCAGAAAACTAATTAGTAAATCTCTAGAATATGTTGCCAATGCAGCACATATTTGATTAACATTATTTGTCTAAGCAAGTACAACTTTGACTACAGAACATATAGAATAAGCAATATATTACAAATTTAACTACTGTGTTAATTTAATAATCATACCACTGTCCTGCTTTCCAGACATATAATTATGCCATATTTTACTATATGTGCGTAATCATTACAAACTTTAGAAGTCCCAAAGTTTGGAACATAGTATTTCAATACAATTTTAAACTTTATAAAAGGATTGTTTATGAGTTTTTATGTTTTATACCTCTTTTTGAAGTCAGAAAAATTGGCATATTGTATTTCAAAATATTAAATTTTATACGATTAATTCAAATGAGTTTAATATTTTAATGACATTTATTATTTTTATACATCTATTTGAAGTTAGTTAACATTTTCCATTATAAGTTTTTACACTGACAAGATGCAAACATGTTAACTTGGGTATACTGTAACAACCAGACACTACGCTGCACACATGCAGAAGCCACGTGGCCAACAGTAAGTACCTTAGCATTTTCTAAAATTATGAGAATTTACACTATTCCAATATTAAGAACAACTGTAAGCATGATGTAAATGCTTCCGTTGCCTGGAACGATTTGTCGTAAGCGTTTTCTTACCCTGTCAGCCTTATACAAAATATTGCGATGAGATAAATCAAAGAATTAATCAGTCCCAAACGCGTTTCGTTGTGCAAGTGAAATTGAAAAGAAATGTCTTGTTTACAATAACTTACATTTATTCAGAAACAACCATGGTGATTTACATTGAAAATCGTATCCAGAAATATTCACTCTTCTCATTAAATTTTCCAAGATGAATGTATTTGTGGCAAGCGACATATCCCGCCGTAATTACATTGTTAGAAATCCAATTAAATCAATTAATATACAATTTGTGGCTCAATTTTCTTGTTCGACACGAAATCATATTTCACTTTATCAATGCTGGTGTCGTTCAAAACTGCTTACAAACATCACATTTGCATTGAAAAATCATTAGATAAGGTAATTGGTTCTTTGTTATAAATTTCTCATTTAAATCTCCCAATATTGTTGTCAGTGAGAATTACCATCCACGGAAGACGTTTCCCTGTTTTAATAGAATGACTAAACCTGTGCCAAATCCAATGCCTAATCTTATCTTATTTGAAATATACTCGCAAACAAAACATATATTGTCAAAATCGACAACTGTTTTTAAATGAAACTATTTTAAGCAACAAATATTCCGAATTATTTGTATACCTGTTGATCTTATACGCTTGTTACGAAGAATTAAGACAGTTACTTCGACGAAAATACAACAAAACGTACGACGATCGATGTTCATTTATTTCGAGGGAAGATCTGATTTTGAAAAGAAAATTCAAATTAATGCCAATATTACTTACACGTGCAATTTCCGCCCTTTGAACTGTAGGTTCCACCTGGATCACCTGGATCTCCCTTTTGGCCCTTAAATATTAAAGGAAACATATATCACAATATTAAACAGATCCAGTTGATTTTAAATGATAACAATGATAATATACATAAATGTAGTTGCGTATAAGGAAAATGAAATAATGTCTGTTGACTAAACTGACGATATAATCATTCATCAACCTTATCGTCGTGTGTTAGTTTTCCCCTATACTATACTGGCATATATAAAACAAAATTATGATATACTCATATAACCTGAAACGTGTTCTTACACTATCATGATTAAACAAGAAATATCTTGAAAAAAGATGGTCGACGCTATTTGCATGTTAAGATTTGTTGTGCAACATTAAAAATGCCGAGATGTTAAGATTGCTGGTCTCTCCAGATCCAAATTGGATTTCGGAAAATTCACCGAAATTCAGTGGATTTCGGTATGGCAACGTACCCTTTATCGAAAGTTTAACCAATCCGCGTCAATGTTACAAACGTTGTTCGGTTGAAGAGAAATTGCCTTGGTGGTTAACGAAAGATTTGATTGATTTACACAACACTGGTATGCAAAAAGTAAAACCATGTTAGTACGGCTGCGCCGAAAAAAGATAACTTAACACTTTTGTGACATTTGAAAATTCTAGCTGGCAGCATGATGCAAATTTATACGCCATAAACCTCAACATCATGTCCCGCTCTGCTCTCAATACCACCCCATTAAAAGTTAGGAAAATTTTAGTATTCAAACTCACGTAATTAACAAATGGCGATCATGTTGAAATATTGCAGATCAAACAGTCTGACGTCTGATATACGAGTCGTATGCTTAATGTATTGCTTCGTTAGTACAGAAACTAACAGCGAAAAGTTAAAAACAAATTCTCGTTAAATATAGTCACTAATTTTATTCTCACCACTGACTATCGAATTCCGAAGTCATTTTCTCAATTTAGAATGTTGTATGATTAATCTAAACGCACTGGAACCGCTACTAATTGGCGCTGCTAATTGTCTGTCGTTAATAAACTACCATTAGTTAAAGACGAGTTAATACATGTTTATTTTGTGTTGTCGTTCATGCGACCTTTTAACCAAAGGTTCAGGTTGGGTCAGGTTGATGTTCAAAAATGAATAAATTGCGCCGCATCTCAAAAGCACATGGAAACTTGAAAAAATGCTCGTGACAATTACAGAGACAAAAGGAGCACAAGTAGGATCAATTTGTATAAGGCCTATTCAATTAGAATAATATGAAGTTGTCAGAAAAGACCATTTGAGCACTGCTATGGGATTGAAAACCTCTTCTGTAAGTGACATCATTTCAAGAAAACGCAATATGTGATGTCACTATTTGCAAGCATGAAACAATATTTACTGCGTATGGTTACTTCATTTCCGTATTGCCATATATGTGGCAAATATTGCTTGCTGTCAGTACGTGGTGACGTCACAGGTGACGTTTTCTGGAAATGACGTCACTTGAAGAAGAGCTTGGAAATTGTACAGCGGTGCTCTTCTAGAAAAGTATTTGGGCAAAGCGAAGACCAACAAAAAAAGTGTTTCATCGCGGTATTTGGGGCCCTTCGCTATGTTTTATTTGTTATACATTCCACTTTGAACGTTGTAAATAATTGGAAACAATCCTGCAGGATGAGCAAAAATAATTTGAGTTCAGATCTGGGAGGGATTGTCCAGGTACAAAAGCAATCATATGGACACGTACTACTTTTTATGCTAATTCACCCATGAAAATCACTGAGCCTGTAGTTTGTATACTTAGCAATTGATCAGTGTATGCTTTAAATACAACTCAGTACGATACTAAACGATCATAAAAGGAGTTTGAAATACTTGTAAAGACTTTTCAGTTTATATCTTTAGTTATAGTATGAACTTTAATAGAATAAGCAAATTCTTCGACGACACAGTACCGGAGAAACAGACAGAGAACATAAGGCGACAATTCATCTTAAACTCAAACAGATTTATAAAGTTTTAACTGAACGAAGTATAACATTAGCATCATTGTGACAATGACTTTTATTATACATGTAGTGCTTTCCACTCACATAATACTTGCCCACCTTCTGTCCTGGAATTCCGGGTATGCCGTCCTTTCCTGGAATTCCATCTTTTCCTGGTAGTCCTCTTTTACCACGTCTCCCGTTAGCCCCTTGTATACCGTTGACACCTGGAAATCCTTGATACGGAAATAAGCAACAAAACACATAACGTAATGGATACCAAAGTTTCAAGCGCAACAGTTGCTAACACGGGACTTCTACTTACGGAGATATATGCAAGAGCTTCAATGATCGCCATGATATTTTAAAGAAAAAGAGCAATGACATTTTTTTTGCAAAGGTCAGTACGAATATCACAATCGTGAAAAAAGCAGCCGTATACGTAAGCACATACTAAAAAAAAGGGTTTACCGACTTAATTATTTAGTACAGTAAAATCTCAATATTAAGACCGCTTTAAAAGTAAAATCACACTTTTCATGACCATTTTGACATTTGATTGGTCTAAAATGTAAGCCAAAATCAATATTATACAGCTACGCCGAACAAAAATGGAACTTGTGGATGAGGGTAAATCATCGCGTCAAAAAACAGCGACGCGATTTCTAGTAATCTTACATTAATAATAATGTACGCGTACATATTATTAAGGGTATATTATGTAACAGAAGTTCCTAATTATTTTGCCTGGCTAACAAACGGTGCGAAAAAACTGTGGGAACGAAATTTTATTTAAAACCAATTATAGGAACATGATTTCAGAATTCATTTGGTTTATTCTGCAGTATGGCTTCGTTTATGATGATCTATTGTCAGTTAATGATCTTTTGGGAGTATCAGTCGGATCTAATTATACAGAAAACACTGTATGGAACGTATAATATGATCAAAGCCAAGCCAAATATGCTGAGTATGGAAAATGTGTCTCACAAATTGAAGTGAATACTTCGTGACGCTTAAGGCGTTTGGTTAACTATCGTTTTTTATATACTGCTTACGCGGCGAAGGAATGCTAAGACGATGCACATAAGTAGGCGATCATTGAAGGTTGCTTGAGGAAAATGACATATATATATATATATAATGACTTGTGGGCTTTTAAAATGATTGTAAATTCTCACAAAATGTTTAATTCAGATTGGATATCGTGAATTGTTTTATTAAAATAAAATTTGATTTTTCTGCCATTTAAAATACAATTGAAACATATAGATACACATATCATCTCTGAATAAAATTGATATAGCATCAAAAATATTCGGAGAACTCTATAAAGACGACAACATAATTATATATACATAAAAATATACGTAAGACAATAATCAAGATAAATATGCATATATCAAACATTATCATTATGATATGTCTACATTAAATATGGAAAAATGAAAACGAAGTAGATAGTTCAATATTGAATATTCATGAGAGGGATCGTACAGGGGTGAACTACCGGAATACCATAGAACCAGCTCCGAGTTGTGAGGTAAATAAGACAATACTGACTGTACCACTGAGATATACCCCGGGGATATAGTCATCGTACTGCGAGTACACGAGATGTCGTCTAGATATACAAGGCGACTATAATACGTAAATACATCATTTGGAAAGTAATCATTTTCTCGTTCATATCTTAAAATCTTGATTCGTTTTAAAAACCATAGAAGTATATATTTGAGCATAAGTAAGAGATAGTCATGCGTCAAAGTAGGTCACAAAGACATGCTGACCATAGTTGCTAGATATGATCGAGTAAATGTAACGACATATAACAGAGAGAGTATAAGTTGCTACAGGAAACGCCACATGCATAAGACAGTGTCTCCCCACACAGTCCTCCGGGAAAACAACAATCCATAAAACATAAGGCATTTGAGGAGGCTCAATGGTATATACGTAAGAGACAGGGTGGAAGGAATGGCCTGGCCGACCATAAGGGATAACTTGGAGATTCAAAGGGTAAACAAGGGGGATTGAAACTTCCTGCTTTTGTCAATAGAACATTTAAGCTACATCTCTCATTCAAATCCTTACGTGTAGGACAATTTAGTATGCTAAGTGTAGATTTTCGCTATGCCTCTTTATTAAATGATTCCCATCGTTTGTTCTTATAATTGAAAAAAAAAAATTCGAAATGAGTAAGCATATGCAAAGACATTTGATAAAAAGGAACTATCTCGTGTTGTTGCAAGGTTTGATATGAATATCAGAGTAAGTATCCGAATTGTGATTACTACGTATCACTGCTAACAAAAACACTAAGTATATAAAGGTTATATAGGCTTTTCTTCTCGGCAGTTATTGTTTGGCTATGACTCATACACAAGCAATGGTGATGACGGCGTCCTAACAATGTCAAATCTCTACTCCAATGCAGCGGATCGTTAAACAACTTCTGCTATATACTAACTAAGATTCGAACAAGTTTTATAAGTCGTTGAGAAAAAACTGAAAATACATGAATCTTCTCCTCACAAATTAAAATATAATTCGTGTAATCATTTCTAGCATGTTGTCGTTTCTTCATACAGTTTTTGGGCAAGCAGTTACATAAGTGTAAATCATTAAGTAAAAAAATATTTCAAATTGCATTTGATAAATGAACGTATTGTTTAGTAATTGGTTGTAAAACATGTTTTGTGTCATTGATCACAATAACGTTCGGTAATGAGTACCATGATAATAATTGTAAATTGTATATTGTCACAGTATTATATTGCATTTATGAAATATATTTCCCATGTTTAAAAAATGCACAGAATGAAACATTGCCCCAACAAATGCTGTTTCTCATACTCAATTTTGCCATTCGATCCATTCGGAAAACCTCGACCAACTACGTGCAGTGCCTCGGATGTTCGTAAGGCACTACTTTCGGAAATATCATTCGAATATCATGTAAACAATATGGCGGAGTGAACGCTGGAGTGCTGATGAAACGGGATTAGAATCACATATTTAAGCTATATGAAGCAATATAAAGTGACAGAATTGCACAGGGGAAAGGGAAATATAAAACACATTCATAACACAAACAGAAACAACAATCATATTGCGAATTACAGCCTTGGAACTGTCAGCAAAAAATACTGGGACAGCAATTAGTACCTATTCTTGTTCTCTAAATACGTTAAATGACAGATGATGAATGTTATGCCGAAACGACAGATTAATTTATGAAATCTCAAACAAAACTTCACCAAATAATTGATCAAGTTAGTCGAAAGTGAATTTAATTTCAATTCTGTATGGGATTCCATTCACGCAACATAAATATGCATCAGACCTGTTCCGACTATTCGAACATGCGTAGAAAATCGTATTATTTTGTAAGCAAAAACGAAAGTCGTTTAAAGATATTGTAATAAACCTTAACTTAGAATCTGTCAGACTCTATCTGGAATATCCCGATCAAGTGACAGAGTCAGTAAAAGTAAATAAAAGGTTTCTGTCATGCGGACCAGACATAGGCAGGGTATAATTGTGTTATATAGGAGCATGTTTTGACGCATGACAGTCCATGGGGTATACGCGAGGAGGTAATATGGTTTTAATCTATTAACGAGAAGTCACTATGTTCATACAATATCTATAAGTTAATAAGAAGCTATGTTAGTGATAGAGAACACGAAGGGAAGTCTACCTGCTTCTGTAAAACAGAGAGAATACGTAACTACAGGGAACGCCACATACACAAGACAGTGCCTCCCCACGCAGACCTCCGGAAAAACAACAATCCACAAAACATATGGCACTTAAGGGGATCAAATGGTACACATATTAAGGAACAGAGGCACAAGGAATGGTCCGGCAGACCACAAGGAATAACTTGGAGAATCAAAGTGGACAGTGAAGGGAGGTGGAGGGGGGAATTAATGGATGGAAAAGATCACAGGACAAGTCAAGACAACTGGCCGTAATATGCCAAAAATGGGCGGGAAACAATCTGAACACTGTATAAAGTGACAGAATTGCACAGGGGAAAACACAAAACACATTTATAACAGAAACAGAAACAACAAGACTGGTTTCGTTTTACTGTTCGAAATGATGAGTGTACAACTTGATTTGTGTCATAGTATTCCAGAAAATACTTGTTTGACATTTTTGCTATTTTGCATTGTCACAATCCCTGGCCTTATGGGCAATTCTAACTGTACTGAACGTCATTTTCGTTTCTCTGTTCGCTAACTACATGTATACTGCTGTTGTTCACCGACATACGATTTAGCTGTTTCTGTTGTTTCTTTTTTTACAGATACTAGTGATTCTTTTTTTACAAAATAACTTTTATTTTCCTCATCTCGTTAGTATTTGGGGGAGCTGTTTCTTACGGGATGCAATCGTTATGTTTTTTGTTTGTTTTTGAGTGATTGAAAAATCCAGGCTACAATCCAGATGTTTGAAAGCGGCTGATCTAACATTTTAACTGTTCGTCCTCAAGCAGCTAACAACCTCAGCAAATGCATCAGATGTGTTGGATGGTTTCTTGAGATCATGATTTACGGATACCATTAATTGTACAACGACTATAATTGCAGTGATTTCATTAAAACATACTATCTAAAATTCATTTGTTCTAAAATAAAATGTTTTATAGAAATCAGTATAAAACAGTAGCCTACCAGATCCGTTGGAATTGTTTTCTATATGTTATGAGACAAATGATGCTTTATGAACAAGGACGCGGGCAAAATCGCCTCCGCAAGTTTACTTCGAATAATTTATGCGGTGCGCGAAAATATATTCACTAAACTACTGGTAAATGCAACTATGCAAACAGAAATAATATACATATCAGGATTCGTTTTACGACAACAACTTCAGGTTAAAGCATGTCATACGTGGTTGATTGTTACATAAGTGAAATAATATTCAAATGATTGGTTAACTTACCCAAAACATGCTTTTAGTTACAATTGACTGTCAAAAACATCACAAAGGAAAGGCAGGTAAAATAAACTTACGCCTTGACCCACCTGGTGGTCCCCTGGGGCCATCTGATCCCGGTTCACCTATTCTACCAGTATCTCCCTTCTCTCCTCTATGGCCCTTTACGCCTTAAAGTCATAAACACATTATTTAGGATACATTGCCCACAAACTCACCATTGCGCTTATCTCCAATAGCACTGCCTTCCTCGAATGTCACGTGATGGTGAATATTTGAATACAATTACCGTTACATCTTGTAAACATATTTTTTTTGATCTATTCTATTAAATTTTTTGTTATTTAATGTTTGTATTAGCTTTACTTCTTTGAAGTAACTGAACCATGGCAATATTTAATGTATGTTGTTGTACTCTCAAGTGATCCAGTTCTTGCCAAACACATATTACGAACCTTTGTGGTCACACCTGTTACAGCAAAACACGTGCCTATTACTACTTTAATGACAAGTAATGTTATGAACACATGGGCATTAATGAAAATAACCAATTACAAACTTTGCATTTATTGCTCAGACAAATTTACCCGATCCTCCTGACCTCTATTAGCATAATTTCACAGTTGACTGATTATCTACATTTCTCTTCGTCTCTAATCCGATTAACTTCGGCTCACGTCATATTGATGTACACGTTTGGTCATTTAATAATATATAACAAAAGAAATCCACAAACGCAATGATTTCCGTAACTGCAACGAAAAATACCGATGATGCACGATTCTCTCACGGAAAATTATATAGTCAGCGTACTCGATTTATAATATATTCATGCATAAGGTCAGGATCAGGTTAATATGTTCGGGTTACTAGTATACATGTACTTACCATTTACTCCCGGGGGTCCCATATGTCCCACCGGTCCTGAACGCCCTGGTTCGCCTTTGTTCCCTGATGGACCGGGTGGACCCGGGGGCCCAACACCTGGTGCGCCTGAAATAATACCAATAGCATCATGTATACATATTTTCCAGTAAATGCACTTTATTCAACTCTCACCAGATTAAGTTGCATCTGATTCCAATCACTTCATGGAGACATTGTACTTTTAGTTTGTGAATTTTGTATGTACGAGAACTCAGCAACAAAAGTTCGTAAACATTAAAGATCCGAACTAGTACATAGTGCCAGTAAACATTTGAATCAAATGACCTAGACTGAAATTCTAGACTTAGTTTTTTCTTCTAACCACACACTAACGGCAAGTTAATGTAATTTTACCGACGCCCTAGAGTAACATTGAATTAGTGTGAAGGCCGTAGAAACAGTTAAATCCATTTAGTATCAGCCAACTAAAGAACATAACTTCACACCGAACATTATGTCTTGGAACCCAGAATATTTCCATTTATTTTCATTCTGAGGAGAGTAACTAAAGTGTGACGTTAACAGTTTCATCTATTAAACATATGTTCGCTATCGATTTTTCATTATTTGTGGTAATTTTGATATATGATGTAGTTTCCTTTCCGTTAATTACGAGTCGTTTCGCGCTTCATGTCACTTTTCATTGCTTTCTAATTTCCCCGTGTTGTCATGGCACGGTTTCGACTCCTGTTTTATGTAGTAATACGATAAACGACCGGGCAGTAAAACCGTCCTATTCTAATCAGAATAGTACTATAATGTGCAATTAATCTTGCACATGAAGAAACAAATGGTTAATCAATGTCGGTAGTGCATAATAAAATGTAAGGTTTAATTGAATTGCTGACCATCAAAGTAGTTATCAAATACGTTTATTCTTAAAAGAATCCAATCAGATTTATACTTGTGTCTAACTACTAACATAATGGACACCTTATCAAGACAGAACATAAAAATTGATTCAAATCTACAACCCAACACTCATAAATATTGCATTACTTAACTAACATTCTACGGTCCCATAATCGGCTGGAATCGCACCAAGAAGCAATGGTAGGAGTAGCGTTAATAGCTGATCATGAAGCATGCAATGGTGAGGGAAGGGAATAAAACGCATATTCAAAACAGCGGTGTATGTGAGAACAAAACTATCCGTGAGGCTAATAAGCAATTTTTGTACAAAGGAAGAGAGCTACTATAAGTCCAGTTAACAATTTGTGGTACAATGGAGATTTAAACTTCGACCAGGAACCAGTTTTAACAACGGCGTTACACATATACGAAGAAGTAAATTAGGTAGATGGGGGCATACACATAGACAAAGAAGCAATTTTGGTTGATGAGTATTTTTACCCACATACGAAGAAACACCTTTGTTGATGAGGGCTTATGCATAGACCAAGAGGCAATTGTGGTAGATGGAGGATTTTGTCCGTGGCCAGTATTCCTCCCCCCCCCCCCCCCCTTCTTACCTCCTTATCTTCTTGGTTTTTTTTATAATCAGCTAGACAATTACTAAATGTCCCTTGTTCCCACACATGTTTGCCCTTGCGCTTCCTGAACTCATAGTTTCAGTGTGCTGATATTTTCATGAGAACTGTGTAGGGAGGCATTGTAGCTATAAATTAATGACTATATAGCGGTTAAGTGTGAGGCTAGCTAGCCGTTCAATCCAGTATTTTTACTGACAGTTCCAATGCTGTAAATTGCTATGTGGTTATTGTTTCTATTTAGGTGTTCAGATGTATGTTCACCATTCCCCATATGCAGTTCCTTGACTTGTTATACTATTCGTATATAGATATATAATAGATATTTACCCTCACACCTCAATCCCTAAAGTGCATAGGTTAGTGTTTCCTAGGGATCTGTGGGGAGAATCATTGTCTTGTGTATGTGGCGTTCTGTGTAGCATCTTCATGTTTCTTACACATATACCAATACATATGTTTGGTAGATGGGGACTTAAACATAGAAGCATTTTTGGTAGATTTGGGCTTACAAATTGACCAAGAAACAATTTTTGGTTGATAGGGCTTACCCGCAGACTAAGAAGCAATGTGATAATGAGGCAGCTTACACTCCTGTCTGGAAGCAATATGTGAGAGAAGGGGGCTTCGTATATGGGAATAGGGGTTTGACACTAGAACCAGGAAGCACGTTTTGGGGAAGGGGGCTTACACTTATGCCTGGAAGCAATAAGCGGGAGACGGGGGCAGACACTTATGCATGGAATAATTATGTGGGAGAAGGGGGCTTACTCTCAGGCTTGGAAGCAATGTGTGGGAGAAGGGAGCTTTCACTAGGACCAGGAAGCACGTTCTCGGGGTAGGTGGCTTACACTAGGACCAGGAAGCACGTTTAGGGAGTAGGGGACTTTCACTAGGATCAGGAAGCACGTCATGTGGGAAGGGGGCTGTCACTAGGACCAGGAAGCACGTTCTGGGGGTAGGGGGCTTTCACTAGGACCAGGAAGCACGCTCTGTTGGAAGGGGGCTTACACTATGATCAGGAAGCACGTTCTGTGAGAAGGGGGCTTAAGCTATGACCAGGAAGCACGCTCTGTGTGAAGGGGGCTTACACTATGACCAGGACGCACGCTCTGTGGGAAGGGGGCTTACATTATGACCAAGACGCAATGTGTGGTACAAGGTGAACACTTACACACGAAGCCGTAAAACAATGCAACGAAGCAATCTTTTCAGAGATTCAATTGTATTCGCGCAATTTCATTATTGACTCCTGACTTGTTGGAAATGAGCTACTGATCATTTTTGTCATTAACAATAGTCGTTAATTACTTGTCACTTCAGATATCACGTTTCCTATAAATCTGTCAAGATTTTTCACGTCTCCAGATCCATGATCAAATTCAGGACTTAACGGCTTTTTTGAAATTGCAAAAAAATGAATACAGCAATTTTTTTGTGTTAATGCCATAGAATATTCTTTTCATTATTCTCAGTAAACTTAACTGACTCGACTCGATTCTGCGACTAGTGTTTCTACTGATAAATACAGAGTGTATAAACCATCTGCTGGATATGGCATGGCAACTTCCCTCGCAGTTGGTGAACCTCTGTTAAAAGGTGCTATTGAACGTTTAAATTCATGATTAAAAATTCGCTCGTAATCGGCTTTTCCAGACATTTTTCAAATTTTTTTATAGAGCAAGGCTAGAGAAGACGAATATCGATAAAATAGTTTTTGTTTTGTTTTGATTTCATCAGGGATTTTTAAACATCTTTTTAATCTGGTGTTTATTCTAATGCTAGAACTCGGATCACGAAGTACTCTTTGATATTGAATTGTTCTTTTACCATTATACACTTGTACTCGTACAGTTACAACAATGTTAAAAGTCACAGCCATTTTAATACATGCGACTGTGTTAAGCACTAATTTTAGAGAACTTTTAATGGGCTTAAGGCACGCGATGAGTTGTATCCAAAGTACCAAGATTTTAAAGGTTTTGGTTTAATACCTCGCATTAAACATCCTATTAGCTAGAGAAATAAAAAGGACAAGCACTTTTTGTAATTGTATGACTTTTTCTTCGCACTTTGCTGGCAATTACAAACGATTTGACGAGATCATTATTAGTTTCTGCGCATTTCAGGAAATTGTCATCACAGGAGTTTCCATGTAAAGCACAATTTGTAAGGATTCGGAGGGTGATTTTAGTGAGCTAGTTTTTGTGTTAAATGCCGATTAACGGTAATCACCTCGCGGATGAATAATTCAAGATGTTGTCTTCGCTTATCTGCTAATTTTCATGCAACGGTAATATATGGTACTTCAACGTAGGCCATTATTTTAGACGACAATGAAGAATTAGAATCTTATTACAAAGTACCATTTAATGTGAAGCTTTTCTTCCATTAGTTGTACTCAGTACGTGAAATAGTAAAACGGCTTGTTACGAAGTATATTCAGTACAGATATGTAGAAGACACAGATACAAAATGAACAGCGCAGTTAATTTGCGCATACAATATTCCAATATTTTTTTTTATACTTTACTGGTTATTTTATGATTAATTACAAAATATTTCTGTGACTTTAGCCAGTGCCCATTTCTACCATATCAAGGATTTAGAGAAAACTAGAGTGGCACATTTTTTGAAAATAAGAAGTTACAGTATTTTTGAACCAAACCATCGATATATGTTGGCAAAAATACCCGAATCCCTGCTGATAAAAACCCTACAGAAGCGAGCAATGGCACCAAAATAAATGTGAACGGTTAATATGGCTGCATAAGACAAAGACAATTACCAACATTAGGAGTTCTGAAACAAGTTCTCGGCTTGGGAAAAGCTTTTTCAAATTCTGATATGAATATAATATTTCCTCCGTTAGTTGCTAAATTATTTTTATTATTACTCCCATAATTTTACAAACGTTGTGTAACGATACTGTTTGTAAATGTAATTCGTTTGGTACTTCTGTCAGAGTGACATTTTCAATTTCCCATCAGGTCAACGCACGGCTTTTAAATGTAAATCTGAAGGTTTATATGTCAATGCGCGAGAATGCTATTAAGCAGATGACATTTAAAGTGTATGGTTTCAAAGCCGCACTGAAATTCTCCTGCATTAAAAAGGCGTAAGTTGTAAAACGTTTTAAACGGAACGCCGTCATTGACAGGTAATATTGGATGTGGAAATAAAACAAGACCAAACGAATGATGCCACACACACCGAGAATGGAAATAAAACAAGACCAACCGAACAATGACATACACACTCATAATGGAAACAAAACAAGACCAACCGAACAATGACATACACACACATAGTGGAAACAAAACAAGACCAACCGAACGATGACATACACACACATAATGGAAACAAAAACAAGACCAACCGAACGATGACATACACACACACACACACACACACACACACACACACACACACAGAAGGGGCACAAAACAAACCAAAACAAACCATGTGGTACACACTGGTAGAGGACTCAGAACAAGATCAAACGAACCATGAGGTACACATAGAAAATGGAGACAAAACAAGACCAAAAGAACCATGCAGTACACACAGAATAGACACAAAACACGATCAAACGAACCATGAGGTACACATAGAAAAGGGAGACAAAACAAGACCAAGCGAACCATGAGATACATACAGGGTCGGAACACAAACCAAGGGCGAAATAATCACAACATGGAAATTAAACAGTATCATATGAATATCAACGAACTCAAAGACATGAATATGGAACGTCACCGGACAGGACAGTGTACACCGCCATCACAGGAATAAAGTAATACAACGGCCCAAAGCCTTACAATTGGTAGTAAAATACGATCATCAAACAAATATTCCATGCTGACATTTACATGTGTCACAAATACGACAAGATGAAATATCCTTCTATCTCGTTTCATTTAAATTGGATTATAGCAGGAACCAAAACAGCTGAGCAATACAACAAAATGTCATATCCATATCCTGTATCTGTAATACCTGGATAAACTTCGCGTTCCATAGAGACCATTCCGCTTGTCTGTAATTTCATCTGAGTCCCCTTACACAAAAAACCATTTAACATTTAATCGCTTTTTCTTCGAGAATGTCCTTTTTATATCTCAGGGCATATTGAATTTGCTATTAATCGTGTCATTTCTATATCCGTTTGTAAGTTTTATATATTCTGTAGGCCATGGCTTATGATTTAACTCAGAGTCTGTGTATATCTCTTATTATTTACCTTGCCCTAGAATTTTAGATTTTCTTTTCAAAACATGTCCGTCTATTGGAAAGTGCAAAACACTCATGTTCAATAAAGCTTAATTTGGGACGGGATCATTTTGCTATGGTCTTTTAGAGAAACGTTGCCTATTCCAATAAGTGTAAACAAAATTACAAAATAAATTGTTTAAGCAAAAAGTTTTACCTTCAAGCTTTGAGAGACCAAAATGACACCGAAGCGACTTGCTTGACTGATATACCGTATAGGTATTTGTGATATATTTAATCTAATACAAAGCACTTCTGTGCGTGGTTTTTGAAAACAATCTGGATATTGGAACTGAGGCGGCGGGTGTAAAATGCTACATGTAATTGTGAAACCTTCTTCTAAGTGTTTTGAAAATGCCTTGATGACTACTACATGAACCGGATATTCCGGAGATTGCGACACAATTATAAAACGGACACAAAATGTCGGACAGACGGACAAATGGGCATTGCGAAGTCTTACTGCAATGACAATATATAGATAACAGTGTCTTTGCGAATAGAAATACAAAAATATTACCTGGTATCTGTGATCCACACCTGTCATACAGGAAAGTCCAGCAGAACTCATCGATATCCTGAAATACATAATAATGATATTATTATTATTATCAAACCGATGTATACGCTTATTGGGTTTACCGGAGGCAGGAAAATAACAAGTGTTGTGTTTCTTATACTGGAACAACCTCATAGATTGAGATTATCAAGTGCAAAGTACTTTATGATGTATCATTATCTATGTATGATTGCACTTCAGACAAATGTGGTTTCGTGACGCGCAGTACGGATCATCTATACTCATTTGGTACGAGCACAATAATTACCGAGTACCTTGTTTAAACTCATTGACGACTCGCACAGTATTAGGACATGCGATTGTGTTAATTAACAACAAATGGTGATATAATTTTCTTGCAAATGGACGGCATTTTCTGACAGGGACTATTTGTCTTAGGTCTGCACTCTTTTCTACAGCATACCGTAAAACCTAAACGCCTTGATTGGCAAGACAATATGCTAGAATTAAAAAGAGCTGGCTCTCCGGGAACGGAAATTATCTTACGCGTAAGGGATGTATTTATGTAAACTGGCATTTAGCCTTTCCCAGCGACGGTCCCAGCAGACATTGAAACAGACAATTCAGTTTATATTAACATTCCTGAAGCGTATAAATACATTATCAGTTGTTATAATGAAACTTCGACAGCGTAAATGTACTAAGTTTTATACAAGGCACAACTTGAGTCCGTAAACAACTGGTCACTATACTAAACATGTTGCTATTCTGCCAAATTGGCTGATTGGACAAAACTCTAAACTTCAAGTTAGAGAACCGTTATTTTATTAATCAATTCATGCTTTCTTATAAGTGACTGAAAGGTGAATCCACTTTAGGAATTATTTTGCAGTCTGCGTTAGCTGGTGAAAGATACTGCAACTTAAATATTTTCTGTCATGTTCCTACGTTGATTCTTGCAAGCAACTTGCGGCGAACAAACCTGAACTGTTAGTCTA
Source organism: Mactromeris polynyma (assembly GCA_032209605.1). Lineage (NCBI taxonomy): Eukaryota > Metazoa > Mollusca > Bivalvia > Venerida > Mactridae > Mactromeris > Mactromeris polynyma. The sequence continues at coordinate 1,143,833 of JASFXZ010000034.1, read as the reverse complement.
CCTATCTATGCAAACCAGAACTGTCATTTTACATATCTTTGCAAACCAGAACTCTTATTCTATCTATCTAAGCAACCCAGCACTATTATTCTACCTATCGTTGCAAACCAGAACTGTTATTCTATATATCTAAGCTGACCAGAACTGTTATTCTACCTATATATGCAAACCAGAACTGTTATTCTATTTATCTAAGCAAACCAGGACTGTTATTCTACTCCTATATATGTTCTAAAGCGAACACAAGTTGTTTATTTTCAAAAAACAAGACATTAATCAGACGAAATTGAATACACATATAGACATACTAGATAGTTAACATACACCAGACACGAAGGTTATTCCCATCAGTACACAAGTAATCGAAATTGAATTCTGGACAAACGTAATTCTGTTATAAATGTCTATATTATAATTATTCAACCATTATTTTGAATCCTACAGTCAGGCTTTGTTGACTTTAAGCTCGATAGCAGGCTTATTTCATGATGTGCGAATGTCACGTTTGTAATGCTGACTGAAGTGTAAGCTAATAAGAAAAAGTCCACTTTTGAAAATGTTTGTGTCAGCGGTAAATAAAACATGATCGACGCCTAAACATTATTTCTTGTTTGGATTTGATGAGTATAATGACTGATTTGTCAGGGATATATCAATTGTGGAATGGCGGGAGTCTTGATATAAACGATTCTTCTGGATTATTTGTGTCATCTTTGGCGAATGAGTTAACCCGAATAGTCGCGTATTACTTTCTAGTACGATAATATGAAAAACGTGCAATCTTGCATCGGAAGCGCCTCCCAGAACATTCAGTCCTTTGATTGTATAATTATCAGTAACTACAAAGCGCAAGGCGTTATTTGATTACTTCCCTGTTTTGTTTTGTTCTCACTGTGATAATTAACCGTGGAACTCAAAACGTCTTATCAATACCTTGATAGCATATTAATACTAGAACCTAAGGCATAACTGTACTTGTCCAAGATTTATTAGCAGGGGAAATAGCCGTACAATATTGATAATGTGTCGCATAAGGGCGTAGATAATGTATCAATGACAAGGTAATCATCATGCAGTAGCTCCATAAGTTAACATTAACTTGTCTGATACGGCGCTCTTACTTGTAATTTCTAATCTGTCACTAGCATGTTCCCCGTCAACCCCCTGGTAGGGAAGAAAGCGAGCTAGAACATCTTCAGACAAATTAGTGCTAATCTGAGATTATGTATCAATAGGAGAAAATTGTATGAGAAATATAGTTCACCAGAGAACAATTAGAAACATCATTATGTGAATCGATTTCTATTGTTGTTTGGATTTCCCAGCGTAACCGACATATTTACAGCATCAAAATGTATTTAACCATGCAAGCATTCTGAATGAAATAGTTTTGTTTTAGGAGGAGGAGTGTGTTCAGAAATGAACGCCATACAAAGAACACCCACGCTTTGTCGATTATCCAATGCTTACCACATGTACAAGTATCGTATATTGAATTTTAATAGGTGTCTCCTTGTGTGGTTGGGTGACATTTCCTATTCCACTTCATCATTTACTTTTTTGTTACGTTGGAAACAGAGTGCTGATAATTATAATCGATTTGATCGACTATTGGAAACGACTTTATGCTACGCTCTTTTTATAACTGAACGTATGTTAACGCACGAAGCAATTATAATCTAGAAGACCAAGACAGAGTCTAGAGTTTGGTGTAAATGGCCTTTGAAGACATAACATTAAATAGAAAATCTTGAGGAAAAATCAGCAAGCGTCTAATTATGTCTCACATTTTCTGGCACGAACCAAAGGAGCTCTCGTGGCGTATGTTGGGACAATGTCTGCGACAAATTTATGACCACAAGTCATAAAACATAAAAATAAAATCCAAGGATACTGGATTTTGAAGGCACTTAACTATCCGATTAAAAATATTGGCGACGAGAATGTCTGTGTGAAAGTTGAGACAAATGAAATATTTCAGGCCTCGGGCATAAAACATGTAACTACCGTCTGGATTTCAAGATTTATACCAGCGCTAATTTCACAATTATACTTGCAAATAGTTTGTTACATATTAATTCGTTTTGTACAATAACCGTTCAATAATGCTGCGTCTGTCTGCAGCTCCTGAGTCTGTCAATATTTTATCGTGGGGTATAGCGCCTTTATTCTCTCATCCAAAGGTCGCTGGTTCGAATTCCGCCTGTGTTGAGGTTAAACAAGGAAGATGTTGTGGGTACTGGTAAATAACGCAGAAAACATTCACTGAGAGGGATTAATATAAGTGGCAAAAAGTTTTTTAACCATCGAACACAATTGAGATTGGTCAAAATTGTTCAAATATATCAGATACATGCAAGTAGAGCATAAACATTATTCTCATTTTGCGACAAAACTAAAAACGAAAGTACTCGACTGTTCGGTTAGGTATATCACAAAATACTTGCCTTCTGATACAAAATCTACAGTATACCTAAGACATATATAGACGCAATGAGCAACATAGAGCAGTTTATTCGGAACCAGCAAATCGTATCTGTCTGGGATACAGCCATCTTACATATGTCATTTATTTATTGTACTATATATTCTGTAGCGGAAATTTTCATATTTATGTATATCATACTGTAAACTGATAGAAGTGCAGTTACTGTAGTGCTGGGACGGCCACATTCACTTTAACATTGACCACCATTGCGTGCTTGTAAAAGAAAGAGAATAAGTTGCTACAGGGAACGCCACATACATAAGACTGGCTCTCCACACAGACCTTCGGGAAAACAAAACTCCACAAAACATGTGACATTTGAGGAGGCTCAAGGGTACATACGTAAGGGAACAGGAGCCTTGTCGACCATAATGGATAACGAGGAGACGCAACAAATACAAATAATAAATGAGAGAGGGTTTAACATAATAGTAAAAAGGAGGGGATTTAGAAACAGAAGAAAATAAAATTGAAGAGAGGAGGGTACAAAATATTTTTAAAAAGGAGGGAAATGAAAATGCAACTAGTTATGGATATGTGATAAAATACAAGACTAAAATAGCAATACTGAAAGATTGGGAATGTGACACTATAAGCAAAGGGGGTAGAGATTGGGTTTGAATATGTCGCATTTCTTTAACATTTCCTTATCATTTATATCATCAGCAAAATCAATTTGCATTGGTCATTCAAAATGTCTTACTATATTTATTTTAATTATTCCAATAAATGCATGTTTTTCAATACCTACAGATAATTAATGGCTCCAAAATCGTCATTTGATTTCCAGTTAGTTTCCTTGTAAAAATGCCACTCTACATGTATATGAAATGTTCAATCCAATTAACTGCTAAAATAGAGCTATACCGTAAGCTTGCCCACATTCTGTGTTCATTATATCCTATATTCTCCCTTTATTTAAGTTTTCTGTTGTGTTTCTTATACTTTTGTTACTTGTTCATGTATGTAAATTGTTGCACGAGTCCTTGTGCTGTGCCTGGCTGTGTTCTTTGTAATATGTGGGTGTTCCTGCTTTTCTTAAACATTCATTAATAGCTAATACAACATCTTCTTACGTATCAATAATATTGTATTAATCATGTCGCATTTTTGTATCCATCTAAATTAGTCGCTATGTACGGTTATAGAGAAGTATCCGAATTTAAAGCTCAGTTGGTTTTGCAATATGGTTAACATGTTAACAAAATAAATATATCAGATATCTAATATCAGGATGGAATGATTCGCAATTCCGCAAACAAACGTGATTGAAGAGAACTAAACACATGTAATCATTTTGAAATATAGATGTTCCGCGTCTATTTTGTTCATTATCTAAACGTTAAATGCTTTCATATACTTGTTTTTGTGTTTTAAATTGGGTTATAAATGAATATTGTCAATATGTAAAACATCATAGACCGTAAATCCGACAATTATTGAGATATGTTTTATCTCCAGTCACAAATCTTACAGAGTTATTCTTGATGTTTTTTACCAGTGCTATATTAACGGGAAGAATTGTTGTAGTTCTCTCATTCCTAATGAACTGGTACACACAATTTCTGCTCTTTTAAATACATAATTATCTCTCTCAATGTATTAGTCACGAAATAGAGCGTCAAGCTATCGAGAAATATGGTTCCATAAACCAGGGTTAGGCTGCATAAACTTGTCTAATAAAAATTATCTTTCAGATTTGCGTCTAACATTTGTCACCATTTGCCAACGTAAAACAAAAATTATGTGAAGACATTGGCACTCCAGTACCGAGGGACTAAATAATTCAAGCACACATTTTCGCTAATATGGCTTGAGTTATATTAAAGAAGAAAGAAATTTGTCTGATTTTGATAATAAATTATTGAGTCTGACTAAGCCAATACGGGGTACTTACAGTTTGGTGCGCTGAACAAAGTATTTTTGAAACAAAAATGCTGGTACTGTGTTACACGCCTGCAGAAAAGCAGCAGTTTAATACCACGAACTACGTTTTATTCATTCTTTTTGGAAAGGAATCAGTTTTGTTATATAACTTTTGGATTTGTTATCAGTATGGTTTATTATTTTGAATTCGAGAGGAAACATCGGTTGATTACACGGTAGCATAAATATAGAGTTGACATGTAACGGAGTATATCAGTATGTTCTTTTTGAGATACTAATCATTTGCTAAATATGCTCGCAAAACACGTATGTTAAGCCGCTTAAACACACACATTATTGTATTTCTACTGCATCTTTCTGAAAACAGTAAAACCTCAATAATAAGACGTTGAATAAAGAGTTAAACACTGAAGATGGACTTGAAAAATGTATTCTTAATTTTGAGGTGGTCTTGTTATTGAGGTGGTATTTAAGTTAGGTTAGATGGAATAAAATTTAAACCACACCAGAACTCGAACAATGTGTTTACGCCAAATGTTTCATTCATACATGGTAGTCAGTTGACCTGATCAGCTGTCCTGGAATTAATTAATTACCTCCACAATCCGATATCAACTACACCAAAGGAATCAGAGGTGGAAGACAAATGGGTGTAGCCTAATATCACAAGGGCGTAACCTGCAATGTTCGGGAATCGAACCTGAGCATCCAGGAATACAGCTCATCTCTCTATTGACCGAGCTAACCGGGCGGGCTAAGTTCTAAAATGAGCGCCGCTGTACGATTTCCAACCTCTTCTTTAAGTGACGTCATTATCAGAAAGTTTACGTCACATGTGACGTCACCATGTACTGATAATAAGTAATAATTTCCCCATATGGCAATATGAACACGATGTGATCATATGGAGTAAATATTGTTTCTTGCTTGAACATATTGACATCGTTTTCTTGAAATGACGTCACTTACAGGAGAGGTTCGAACTCACATAGCAGCGCTCAAATAGTGTTTACATTTGCATGTAATAATCATAAGAATATACAAATATAGAGGTATGAAATTATTGGTATATTTAACATTAAGTAATATTTAACACTTCACATATCGATCAGATCGGTTAGTATTCTGTAACTGTGAGATTACATACCGACATCGATTTTCCTAATTTTGTTATATAGACAATTATTTCACTATGTGGACAATTTCGAATCTCAGGGGTGGTAAATAAATGTCTGCCCGTGACCAGTCTGTCTTTGAAATGAAAATATAACGAACTGGGCAATAAATCAAGTCCAATTAAAATAATAAATGAGCGTCAATTAAGACAAACACGACGGCTGTTCACTGTCTCAAGGAAACGATCGTGTCTTGGGAGTCTGTTCTTTTGTATTGAAGTTTTCCAACCTTTTATTTCTTGAAGGATTCCATTATTCTCGTTAATGAACTATGTATGCTTTCTTGAGGATTGGTTAGAGGTGCGCACTGAGTAAAAATAAATGATTAAATCGCGCAGGAAATGTCACAAACAAATGACACAGCAATCCCAGTGCCAGGGAGACATGAACATATAGTTTTTCATGCATGGCAACAATTATAAAAAATATAAAAGTAAATCAGGGCACAAGACAAACATAACAAATGGGTGAAGAAAGGAGTATCGCTTTGGAACGGTCTTTGACAAAAATGCCACCGAAAATTAAAATCTAGTTTAAGCCTCAGAACCAACCCTCTGCGGTCAAGCAGACAGCAGGTTATCGCATGATTATGGAGACCGCGAGTAAACGTACACGATTATTACGATCACCATTGGCGCATACGGGCACCGTTCGGTCGCCATACGGACGTCGCCAATACTTCTACGTTTTTTTTCCATCAGACCGCAAGAGCTCGTGCATTTGCCGTTCGTGCGCATACTGAAAACATTATATGACAAAACACTTTATTTTGATATATATAACGTACTAGTCAATGCAGCATAGCGAATTCACGCAGAAGAACCAATATGAGTTTCCTATATAAATATGTCTCCCTTATACCATCCTTACGTGAATTCGCTTATTATTCCGTTTAAGTGATTTAAGAATTCCAGACAGCAAACTGTTATCAACCCAACATCTATCATCAGGCAAATGTTGTCTTCGGTGAGTCTTCTCTTCTCGTAGACAAAATTTGACGGTGCACTGATCGACATAACAGACGAAGCGTGAAATTAAAATAATTCACATGGGAAAAGATATCATTTTCACAGACTAAATCACGGCCAGATTATTAAACATACCGTTGCATCAACTACGAAATATGCAATACGCTGTCATTCCTTTCTGGTTTGGTTGAAATAATCGAATTATCATTCTATTTATGTCTAAAATATGATTAAAAGATAGAGAATAAGTGTCTACTGTCCAGTGATAACAAAGTAATCAGGCGAGGTGATATCACACAGGCCAAGAGCGTAAGCGAGTCGCTCTGACAATATCGATGACGACAATGAAAACATAGTGCCAGCGAGACAGTAGTCAGATAGTGTACGAGCATTGCATATCGTGTCTCAAACAACATCGAGGACATTTTGTCAAACACCAAAACATTACAGAAATTGCCGAGTGTAATCGACTATGAACCACCCATGGTCACAATATTTCAATTTCAAATAAATCATGATACGTATAGTAGAGTATTGCAATGATACAATGACGCTTATGACTAAAGCTGGGAATCCAGTAGTTTCAGAAGCATATTCAGAAGAACTTAATACTGTACTCATTTGTTCCAAAAGGTTCAGAGCTCGAAATAATAAACAGTACGTAGAAAATGACGACCTATTCATACGTTATGCATGTACCCTCATTACAAGACAATATTACTCTGGCCTTTTTAGTTCATCATGTGTCAGGATAAACTATTTTACTTGACAACAGTGCTACCCCGCCAGTGCATCTTCGCATACATGTAGTTTCTAAAAAATACAGGATATGTTCCCTGTTGATTTTATTGCAATACGCTGTAAATAACTGATTGAACTGCCAAAAAGAGTCGATATAAACATGTTACAATCCCTTTCATCGTTTCAGGTAACTGTTGTAATGTAGTGAAGATTCTCACGAAATACGGTGGGTCAGCTCTTTTGACCAGTATATACATGTGTATGCACTGTAAAAGTTAACTGCCATTGATCCAAACAGTACGTCTGGGTTTGAAAGAGTCCGTAAAATGAGTTATTACAGAAATTATCTCGCTTTATTCTCGCTCTATCTGACATTTAAAGCAATGTACAATGACACACATAGTCATTAGGATGTCCTCATTCGTGAAGAAGATTTCATTGATTTCTTTACAGACAAGTCAGGCTGGTGTTCACAATAAAAATGCATACTATTTTTGGCGTTTATCCATTTTTATCACAAACGAGTTATTTCTATCTGAACTTTGTTTATAGTTACGCACGTTTATGTTCACTGAAATTTCTAAATTTAGATCATGTCTTACACGCTTACGAGTTTCGGCGCATAGACTAGAAGATAAATCGGGAAGATGTCTACAACAAGTTAAAGTACCATTTCACGATCGTAAATGTATATCTTGTGACACCTTGGAAGACGAATTTCACTTTGTTTTAGAATGTCCCGTCTATTATATCTTAAGAAAACAGTACATTAATAAATATTTCTGGAAAAATCCAAATTTGCAGAACTCTTAAACAGCGAAAGAAGTTGTCCACTAAGAAGATTATCATTGTTTGTTTATAAAAGTTTTGAATTGAGATCGCAAATATGTTTCTTATGATAATCACAATTTCCCCATTTTCAACTATCTTCTGTTACTTATTTATTAAACTACCAAGTTCCTAAGTAATGACTTTTTAAAAAGTAAATACACGCGCATGTTACTACATGTATGTACGTAGTTACATTCGTAAACTTTAGAACTCATAGAATTTAGAACAATATGTATTGTAAATCACCATTGACATGCTGTATTTATTGTATTGTATTTATCCATGTGGAATGATGTGGAATGATGGGATAATTGCCTTTTTTCTTAATAAACGTATCTATCTATTATAAACTGTCCCGTAGGCCAAGTGATACAGGGTCCGCCTAGAAAAGTTGCTGATTCGATGCCCGGCTGCGAATTCAGATATCAAAGTCGTTAGATAGAGTAAATGTTACCCTCAGTCCTACGATCAACATAAAGGAGGTGCTAGGACGTGTTTGCCCCTGTCATGTTATTGTGAATGGTTGTGGTAATATGACACGAGTCTGCGTAGTGGTATAGTTCCTTTACGACCTTTTGTGGCTCTCACGGTTGACCTTTCTTGATCACACTATCTCCATATCCAAGTAATTAGCTCCGCATCATTTTCTCACCGATGAATAACTATTGTACCATGCAATATATTCTTGCTGAATTTAAGTAGCATATTGTTAACAAATATACATATCTTCACATACACGAGTGCATGTATCTGTTACCATAATATACTAGTCACAGGTCAGATTCATACTACTGCACCACGCTGAACTTTGGGATCCTTGAAATGAATATTCAAGACCAAAATACCAGCGAATTGTGAAAAAATCGGTATACTAATTACAATGTGATATCACTTTATGAGGACCAATTAGACTCTGTCTCCGAATGGCTGGTCTCCGAATGGCTGAAAGTTGTTAATTCGACGTAACACCCAAACTAATACACAACGCACACAAACTCTTTTAACTGTTATGTTAAACACGATACACATGCAAAGGTTTCCATTTCAAAACTTTGCTAATTTATATCTGAATAATTCATGAGCGTATACATCTATACAATACATTAGTGTATTATTCATATTAATTTATCAATCTGACATGGGGCGACTGGACGTCTTAAACAAAGTACTTCATTGAATTCCGTTTCCTCTTTAGTTGTTTTGTTTAATGGAAATTTACCTTTTGGTACCCCCTGTCGCAGAAAGCGAGGCGAGAAACTCCGTATTAATTTGGTAAAAGTCACTTTCAATTGTATTGCACACAGTGTGACAACCTAAGAAACGCTTCCGGCTACAACAGATTGGAAGGCGACAGCATGACATACATAGTACGCGGTAGTTTTCCATGTAATCCAATGAAGGTCTGAAAACTAGCAAACTAATTTTATTGTCATACTGACGCTATTCAGACACTTTTATGAACACTTTAGTTTCTAATTGTAAAGAAATCGTTTCGGGAATTTGATAAAATGTAATTGGATTTTAATTGCATTGGCTAAATGGAAAACTAATTTAATAGAATTTATCTAACATTTTCAGTTTGCGAGTGTTTTTTTTCAGAAACTTTGTGTACTGTATAGACTTTTTATTAGGTTCGATAAAGATGAAAAATTGTTATTGTTCAAACATCAAAGAACTGACACGATAAACGTTTTATATTGTTCCTGAAAGTAATTATTACAAAAGTAAATGAAGATTGAATAAAGATAACATTGATTTTTACATGGTCTCGATCAAGCAATTTTGTTATCTTGCAAAAGTGATTCATAGTATCATAACCTCACATTAGAAAGTCGATAGAATATCAATCCATACAATTGTGAACAAAGACAAAATCATGTTTTATTCTAAGCACGCTTCATGAATGATCAATTCCGTTAATATAAGCAGGAAACGAGAATATAATTATGAATAAAGGTAAAAAGCCATCAAAGAAGATTCATGTCGTTTATTCAAAAACGCTCGAGATGAGATAAAGACAATGACTCAAGCCTTGTGTAACAATAGGTTCGCTTAAATACATGGCTGATTTTAAACACTGAAATATGATATTTTAATAACATTTTGCAATTCTCCAAGTATATGATTTCGACTGATTAGAAATAACGAATACCTTCTTCCCGCAAATAACGTATTATAGATTAATTCAAAATTGATATTTTTTGCAAATATTCACAGCAATACTATCATTTTCTCTTTTAAAGACAATAATAATGAAATCGGCTGTCGTACATTGAATGTAAATACAGATTAAATGACGGATTGACGGAACAGGTCTTTGGCTTAAAGCGCCAGTTATGACAGAAATTTAAAAAAAAACCATGAAATATCGGATTCGGGATCTGTATGAAGTCCATAAATAAGCGCATTCATTGTAAACTTATAAATATGTAGCTTTTCCGTGTCATTTGCTGGTAATGAGAGTTACCGATCGACATTGGAAGCACTGAACATATTTGAATACAGCACTTTTCTTTGGGACAATTAAGTGACTAGAACTAGTAGACGATTATAAGATACGACATGATAATGACGACAATCCTAAATATCTTGTTGGGTAATTATTCCATCCTTCAACAGTATTTCAGTTACGTATGACAATCAGTTGCCCGAAACAGAATTCCTAGATTACAAACCAGTACTAACCTGTTCTTCCAGAAGGAAATGTCAAGTTCGCCACATGAGTCAGAGATAGGCGGTAAATGACTTTAGATCTATTGTCTTCAGTCGAGTTATCACGAGGAACATATACCTGATCTACAATTCCCAGACTGACTGGCTGTCAATCGAATGCGCCACCGACTGAGCTAATCGTGTCAGCACTAAATATCTAAGACAGCGGTACATTTGGATAAAAAGCCTATACAAGTGTGTTGTGCTAGACTTTATAAAGTGAGTGCTTACTTTGTATGCTAATATCCTTACAGTGTGCATTGTATTATAGCCGTAATGAATAATAGCTTTTATAGATTAGGTACATCCTACTTATTCAATTTATGTTTATATGTTGGAAATCAATGTCCATGTAGCTGATAAGGATGAGATTAGTTAGGTGTTAAATCGATTTAAACCCCTCGTTTATGTACTGATAGTTCCAAGGTTGTAAATCGCTGTATGATTATAATTTCTTTTATGTATATTTGGTGAATGCTAAGTTCCCCTTTCCCCATATGCAGTTCCTGTATTTGTTCGCCCATTCCCCCTTCCCCCTTTCGGTCCGTGATCAACTGCTTTCTAAGCCTGTCCTGTGGTGTATCACACGAATACCATAGTTTCCCTTGTTATCGCATTAAATTTCCCATGGTTGTTTTTGATGGTCCTTACTTCCCCATTCCCTTAGATGTTTGCTTTTACATCTCCACAACTACTAATGTTTCGTTGGTTGCCGTTTCCCTGGGATCTGTGTGGCGAGGCATTGTCTTGTGTATGTGGCGTTCCCTGTAACCACTTATTATTATTTTGTATAGATGTGTATATGTCTCTCTTACGACTGGAAAATAGACTCTATAGAAATAAGGTCTAGTAATCCTTTATATTAACTTTTCAAATATGTCGAAGCATTGATATAAAACAAAACTGTACAAATCAAAAGTACTGTGTATGGTAACTGTAAATATTTTTCATAGTTGTCTGTAGTACAGGAAAATATTAACCAATAAACGTAGTGAAAACAATAAAGGTATTCTCCACTAATTTTAAATCTACTGTAGTTAACAACGGGTTTGGTAGAACTACAAACCCTTTTTATTTAAGATTCTCGGTGCCCCCTCCCCTTTCGTGATTTTGTGTTATGCCATAAGGATTTGTGTGAGGAAACCCTGTTTATGAATGTCGCTTTCTTGCGTTGCTCACACATTTATTTAAAAGGTTAAATTGCTATTTCGTTGTTCCTTGCATTTTTACGAGGCATTTCCAGTTTAGGTAAAATCTGGTTACGAATACCATAAATCATCCAAAAACGTATATTTGAAGACACAGCTATTAAATTGAACAATTTGGTGACAATAGAGGAATTGTATATATACATATTATCATACATTCTCCGGCAACAGCTTAATAAACCCATCCATTTTGACTGTTTTATGGCGTAATTGCGGGTTAACATTCACATTTCTATGTTCTCAGAATTTCCCTAAACAAATTGAATTTCGTACAAAATGTCTTACTTCATTCAAGCAATATGTAAATAAACCAAGACGTTTCTTTCCCGTTCAATGCATTTAAATGGAGATGAAGTCACGAGAGCACAGTAAGATAACGCGTGATATACTGATCTTATATTCGTTCTGTTAGCTTTGTATAATAAGTTTGGCTACGTATGTGAGATTCACGTTATGATCGAGAGGTAATATTGTATACCACATCGTAGATAATGTGCCAAGAAATATTACAAGGAGCATGGTCATGCATTTCTAAATATGTCTCAGAGGACGCCACCTCTGAATTGCTTCGTTACATGACAAAGTAGAACCTTCTACAAGTGTACTTCTGGTACCCGTAACCCCCAAAATGGTTAGGCTAGGGTCTGGGATTATATAGGATACATGCAATCAGCACTGAATCTCTGATCACAAAATTTACTCTTAAATCTGAAGTGACCGGCAATCCGTAGACCCGGGTTCGAATCCATTGACCGATTTTTCGTGTTCCTTAAACATGACTACATTTCATATTCAGTGTGAAAAATTTGTGATAATGTTAAAAGAGTGCTAAATATTCTTTATGCCCCATTTTCTTAGAGATTTGAGTGAAATGTCATATTTGGGAGTAATTATTAAGTCTGAGTGAGGCACAAAAGCCCAATAATTACTCCCATGTCTCATAATCACACTAAAATCAAAAATGAATATATAATGGACCAAAAAGAATATTCGGCCCACGTTTGAAATGTCCATGCATTTTCCACTCTGAAATTTTCAATATCTGAGTAAAAAGAGTATATTGTGTGATACGAATGCTGAGTGTAAGTATCCGTTATAATCCTGGGTCCTGTATTTGGGTACATATGAGTAGATCTCCATGTGCTGATGCAGGGATAGTCAGTCTTATAAGTAAAGCTACAATAAAACACAATAATTGTGTCGTTTGGAAAATGTTTCCGATACAGCAGCATAGTCTTTTTAAAATGAACTTCTAACATACCCTGTAAATTGCCTTTTGTTGAAATTTATACTGGAAATAGGCATTTTTCAGTTCAGTTTTAGCCCCGAAACTACAAGACTTACTTCTACAAGCCAACATATAGTACCCGTAAATGTAGTGAAAACTTGATATTTGCACATATTCGGCAAAACCAATAATTTGAATTTGTCTTGTGTACGTACATTTTTTTTTTTAGTAATTGGTTACATATGTGTACATTGTCATGTCTCTGTGTGCCACTGCGCGATTTCCAACCTCTTCTTTAAGTGACGTCATTTCCAGAAAGTTTACGTCACATGTGACGTCACGATGTACTAACAGTAAGCAATATTTGCCCCATATGGCGATATGTAAATGAAGTGACCATATGGAGTAAATATTGTTTCCCGCTTGCAAATAGTGACATCACATGTTGCATTTCTTGAAATGACGTTACTTACAGAAGAGGTTGTAAATCCCATAGCAGCGCTCTCGATGTGATTTTAAGCTAGTTGTGACCTTTGTATGACGCATTTACTGATCAACTTTATTATTATATTTTATTTACCAATTAGGCTTTTTTCCAAAATTATTCCTTTGAGCGCAAATTAGTTCTTCGCCTTAATATTAAATCGCCAATGCCTAGATGAACTCTTAACTAAAAACGTAGTGGGAATATGTAAGGGCGCTTGATATACAGTGTAAACGTCGCGACAGTTCTGGAGAAACAAAGGCTATCGATTTTGACCTAAGCACTTCTCATAACTCAAAGGTAACCTACCCGAGCGAAATCTCAAGATAATAACTGAATTTATGAATACCACACACTGATCGAAAATAAATTTCCACACAAATTTATTAACGATTAAAACATAAGTTATGACTCTGCACCAGCCAGGCACTTAGACATTGGAGTAATTAAACACCAGAAGTGATATAATACAATTTGCCATACACATCTCCGAACGTCATTTGAACGTTCGTGTAATATTTTAAAGTTATATTGTTTTAGATAAATCCAATCCTGGAAACTCTCGTGCTTGTTACAAACATCACAATCTGCACTATGCGTCTGCAATCTTTTCAATCAAATATTAAGTCTAATTGGCGGTGCACGAAATTACAGGAAATGTATTTCCACAGAGCGGAAAATTAAACCAGCGTTTGTGTGTTAGAAAGCACGTTTAAAACTCAAACAGAGCTATCTCCCAATAACTTGAGAAAAACAAGAGAAGACACTGATGTGTTGGTTAGCTTCGGGGAGATATGGTATGGTGTTTTAAAAACTGTTTTAATAACATTGGTACAGTTCATTAGCAAGATGATTGGTTGAAAATGTTTTTTTAAAGTTTTCTCACTAAAAAAAACGAACCTCATCTCAGATAAACCATCACTCATAACTGCCACTATCATGAAGTAAAAATGATAATTGAATAACACGAAATTTATGAAGTGGCACATAACTAAAATCTGAGGAAATGTACACACAGGAGTTTTTACAAATAAAATGAATATAGAATGACAGATAGATGGAGCGCGAGAGGGGGGGGGAGTAAATGTTCACAGGGGATTTAAAAAAAATGACAAGATGCATCGTAGGGAAGCCGACACTCACAAATCAGAAACTGTCCAGACAAAATAAAACATGGGGGGGACAATCAATCGTTAGAACTGACCAGGAGGTACATGCAAATAGGGCAGTCAAAACCAGGACATGGTCATGTGATCAGGCAAACAAAACACGTTTTGGAAAATATTGACATATATATTATATATATCATGTTCAGAATAAAGCTATTCTCAATTAGTTTGGATTAAGTTTATGTAATATTTCACTGAATAATCAGATACACTGAAAAGTAAGAATGGTTAAGAATAAAATGAAATGTTTCTGCCTTTTATCGTGCGTTCCAATCAAGAGATAAAAGACAGAAACAGCAACGAATTACCAAAACGCTACGTTAAGGGCATTGACTTTTTTTATAATATCATTCTTGTGCGTCATTAGCAGTGCGCAACACGTATAAATATAAGATCATTTCAAGGGCACATATTAAGGTGTCCTATTACAATGACAACGTATTCGTCTAATTACTTTAAATGCTAATTATCTAATAATGCTGTTGCTGTTGTTGTATCATTTTGGTGAGAACAAATTACTTCATTTCGTTCGAAATACCCATTGTTCGTCTCCTTAATTAATTTAATTTCAAAAATAGAGTACTACTAATGGCCATTACGAACATTGCGCTTATCTCAGCCTGAGGAAGAACCGTAATTAAACTAATTGTGATTGAAGCCATTAGTGGACTCAGTAAAATGGAGACGTTTTAATGTTCTTCTATGTATATATTTAAATACCTTCGAGACATTAGTTATTCTAACTTTGTACATGTGTTTTTCCCCTGCGAATTGCCAAATGATTATAAATGAATGTATTCTTATTCATTTTTCGAAACTTGTAAATATGATTAAGGAAATAGTGTGATTGGTTTTCTTGAGTTAAGAATCATAAGATAAATTAAAGTCATTCTGTTCATTTATGTGAAAAAACCATCAGCGGGAACTTTTTCATTTAGGGTACATCAATTGTGTAACCAAAAATGCAAATAAATACTACGATGTCAACATATTTACAATGCGCTGCGATGACATTAATTTATTTTCTTTGACACGGAAAGGTTGAACAACCATTTTTAGGCGCTTTAGCGTCGCATTGCTATCATCGTCAACAGGTTGGTCTACTTGTCGTACCGCCATATTAATCTCAAGAAAATAGTACATGTTCTCTGTTTTTTTATAGATTTGATGAGTATAATGGCTGATTTGTCAGGGATATATCAATTGTGAATGGCGGGAGTCTTAATGTAAACAACGTTTCTGGATTATGTGTGTCATTTTTACCGGAATAGTCGCGTAATAACTTCTAATACAATAATATGGAAAATTTCGCCTTGGAAGCGCCTTCCACGACCTTCAGTCCTTTGATTACAAATTGTTGTTTCTTCTTTGTTCTGGAGAAAATCATGGAAATACCAAATCGAATAAACGGGAGGGGAGTAACCTCAATATGTTCAAAGGGCAGGTATGTCCTGTTCCGTTTACCACCGCACTTTTCTGAGGTTAAGGCCCGGAAGTAGGACACTGTCTGGTAATGGATAGGAAGTATTTAGAAGAAGATTGCTTTAGTTATTTCAGAGAAAAGACTTAATAGCGGCGGAGTAGTTGAGTCTGACAGCCATAAAACATTAAGAGTAGTGGACTTGATTTAGGTAATATTCATCACTCGGTAGTTTATTCGACTGCAATCTCATCCATTGAACAAAGTGTTTATAAATAAGAGGCTCTTTAGTAATGGAGAAGAGCAACTGTGAAGTGTAAATACCATAGACTGGCTACGTCTTCAATACAGGTACCGCTAAGCAGATGTGTTACTTTTGGTTAAAACGTAACCAGAAGTAACTTACAATAAACGTCAAAAAGCGCCGTATTAATCCTGTCATCGTAAACGTAAGTTTAATTTCTCTTAGGTTTGCATGTCTACTTTTAAAGGTTAATTTGTACGTAGAGGGTCATTTTTGAGGAGCTTTAACGTCTCATTGTAATCACCATCAACCGGATATTCTACTCGAAGTACCGCAATGTTCATCGTCTCAAGAAAAGTGTACACGTAAAGTCCTTTGATTTTATTATAGATTCGACGAGTATAATGGTTGATATGTCAGGGATATATCAAATGTGGAATGGCGGGAGTCTTGATATAAACGGCTTTTCTGGATTATTTGTGTCATTTTTGGTGAATGAGTTTACCTAAATAGTCGCGTATTAATGTCTAATACGATAAAAGTGAAAACATGCAGTCTAACGCCTCCCAAGACCTTCAGTCCTTTGATTACATTGCCCCACTTCTGCGTTTGTTTAAATGACTGTATTAGTTGTGGTTTAATCTTACAAAATCAGGTATTTATTCAGCTGACATCTCCGTATGACATGGAAAACAGTCTGCCATTCGCATTTTTTTCTCTCAAGCACTTCAGGCGAGTTTCTATGTATTCTTACATAAAATATCTGTTTCCAATATGTGAAAAGGGCAATTCAGTTTATTTTTGGCGAGTAGAACTAAAACTGTCACGGGTAAGTTTTTGTTCTAGTTCACAGTTTATATATTGTATCCAACCAGACGAATCTCAATTTAAACTGTCTAAAAGCCGAAATCAATGAACACTTTATAAAACCCCACATCTGTCTCAAATACATTACTATCATCTGTCTTCTTTAAACCTTACCCGTGTATTCAATATTGGAATGAAATTGGCCTTCTAAATAAGATGAATATGAAGTTTATACATTTAAATGCTTCGATCTTTATAGCAAGAAATAGGCGTTATTGATGTCTAGGTATTTCACTCATTCTATTAATAGATATTAAACAATACTTTGTACAGGAATTATACATTTTGAAAGCTATGATCAGTTGAAATTATATTACAGAAGACAGATACATGCATCATCCTTTTCTAACACAGAACATTTTTCCCTGTAACGAATTACTCGTGGCAAATTTGTCAGATGATTGAATTTCACGAAGCTAAATAAATAATAGTAAGATTACTTATAAAATTACCTTCAAGAAAATAGATTGAAATTTCAAAATATTTTATGGTTGCTTACAAAATGAATACACTCGAACGTACTTGGACGTAATTATACATACAATAAATATTACACAAAACAATGAATTGGGTAACATAATTGCTTTGAGAGTAATCCATGAAATGTTAACATTTATATTATGGTTCAGAATCACAAACAAATGTTTTAGTTAAACATTTCGAAAGAAATGCACTTATGTCGAATAATACCTTTGACTATCATTTCCACATTACAAATGAAAGTCTGAATTTAAAGAGAAAAGCATTGATATTTTAAAAAGACAGACCTGTAAGTCAATATTTTAAGATTTTCATACACATGTTTCTCTCAGTGTATGTGTATCTTGCATTGATAATGATGGCTGTATTATCCATTCAATGCACTACTCCAGTGGTCAGTTTTAATTGTATAATTATAACAATGATTATGAACCTTGAACTTGATCTTTCAAAACCAACAGATTCATTCCCAATACCTTTTAATTTAGAAACTTTTGATAGTAGATATTTATTAACGTAACAATTATGTATTCGATTTTTATTCCATATTTTCAATATTATGTTTGTTGCAATTATTTTGACACCAAAGATGACAATGACAGAAGACACGCTACATATTCATGAAATATCTAAACACGTAGGTTTGTCTCAGATTTATACTTTTTTATACAAGGCAAAGACGCACCAAACATAGCAATAAGATCGTAATTATTAATATTGAATTATTATATCACTGTAATCTCAGTTCTTCATCTGTTTTTATTGCTGTTATACGCTTATGTACCCAGTGACGCATTCTGATTATCAAATTGAATGCAAAAATTCCCAAAAGTCATTATTGAAATATCCCATATGGCACTGTGGAATATATGATAACATTCGGCCAGAAAGGTCAGAGTAGGAGCTTCACAAACATCAACCGAAACTGTAATGGAAATCAAAATGAGTGCCGTATGTTTGTTGTATTAAGTATGAGCTATTAGTCTCCGATTTTAAGGACAACAACGGTCATGTTCCAAAAAGCAAGAAAATACCGAATCTACTTAGAATAACAGTGATTGTCTATTTATTTCAGCGCATCAGAGACAAATGTTCACGTCAATAATTATTAGTTTAAATACACATTGTAAAGCGTTTTCGTTAAGTCAGTTTAAATTAAAATATATTCGATATATACAATCGTTTAATGATTTGTTACAACTATCAACAAAAGACGTAGGTCAATCAATGTCTCATTCTGGAATTGGCAGAGGTCTTTAACAAAATATCTCATTCCAAACCAGTCTATTGATTAAGCAAAGACGTAGAAAAATGACCGAGAGAAATGTAACAGCTACTTTCGGACCGATGGAAGAGAAAAATCTCGTCACAGTGATCACTTAATCAAAACCATTCCGAAGACAGGCACAATCTTATTCTGTAAGCGAAGTGTTGTTTTGCAAAAGTGATAAGAAATTAAACATTTACTGATAGTGTTTTTCGCCAGTTACTACGGTAAACATCAAAAATCTATATAAAAATAGTTTTTTACGGAAATTGACCGTCGAAGCGTATAAATTTATTGACCTTTTGTGATTTCCCGCTTGAATCGATTTCCGAACATAAAAAACAAACGACTACCGAATGCTTTTATGTCTTAATTGAGCGTTCATTTGATGAAATGAATCAGCGACGTACCAGACCGATATCTAAGCTCATCTGAAAACAGTAAATTCCAATTACCGAGAGTTGTTCTCTCAGGGTGCGGTGTTGCAGAAGACGTGTAACTTACGGCGAACCTGACGAATAGCTCTTTGATGTATTGCATTCGAGAACAACTAATATTATTTCCAGACATTAAATATTCAATCGATTACATTAGAAGATATGAGAAATTGTAATGAATGAATTGTTCCTTACGTCTCGGTCCATATACGAACGTCTGCATGGCATTAAATCTTCTAAGTGTTCATTTACATGTGAATATAACGATTTCAGTCGATCCGAAAACTATTAAAAAAATTATGACGACGACGATGAACATTAAGTCCGTCTTAGTAGGTATCTCAATTGTTGTTTACTTTGTTTTTATATTGTAATTATTCCTGTAGTTTTTAGTCATCGTGTTGTTATTTTTGTTATTGTGATTTATATATTTTTCATGTCCCTTTGTTCTTTTGTGATGGTTGTGCGCTATTCCCCACTGTTGGTCCTATTTGATTCTCCTAGTTATCTCTTATAGTCGACCAGGTCATTCTTTGCGACCCTGTTCTATTATGTATGTACACATGCGCCTACTCAAATGCCTTATGTTTTAGGGATTGTTGTTTCCCGGAGGTCTGTGTGGAGAGGCATTGTCTTATGTATGTGGCATTCCCTGTAGCAACTTATTCTCTCTCGTTTGAATGCTTTTCCTGCCAATTTTATCATTGTTATTTATCATTATTAAAATTGTTATCATTTTTATTGTTTTCGTTTCACTTATTATGGCATGCCATAGCTCATTTACCAGTACCAATATTCAATGATTACACACCATTTGTCATCCGGAGAAAACCAGATCGACGATTTTAACTTTGCTTGCGTCTCTTTTCGCCATTCCATAAATTCTAATGTCTAGCTGTGTTTCAGCAGAAATTTGCTTGAATTAATTGCGTTAGTATCTAATCAAATGTAAAAGTACTCAGTCTAACGTTGTTTGGGGAAGAGAAGACAAGCCAATATCATTCTGTCCTTTGGTTTACACCTCGTTGTACATGCCAAGTGAATGACCTATTTACTACCAATTTGTCAAGCAAGAAATGTGGAAGATTTATCACTTTTCTTCAGGATGGTAATCCTAGTGAGGATTCCTCCACATGCTTCACGTTCCGTGTCATCCTAATTAACGAGCGCTTTCATTTAATGCAGCGCCGTCCACGGAGAGAAAAACGATTCATATCAAAATTTAATAAACTCCCCATAGTGTTCGGTATTGACTTAATAATTGTATTCAGTATTAGTACTGAATTAATGATTCTAATAAGGACAAAAAGCATGTGCAAGAGATTAACAATATCGAAGAGGAACTAGTTAGGCTTATTGAGGCCCCAATATTTTTACCGACAGTTCCAAGGCTGTCGGTCGCTGTATGGTTATTATTTCTCATTATGTTTTAGATGTCTGTTAAATTCCCTATCCCCATATGCTATTATTTTACTTGATATATTGTTCATGTTATTGTTTTCCCTGTTCGACCATTTGTTGCTAGCTCCGTGATGTTTTCCATCCATTAAATTTATCTCAGTGTTTGTCCTCCTTAATTATTATTAGTTTATGGTAGGCTAGGCCATTCCTTGCGCCCCTGTTCCCTTGCGTATTTTACCCTTGCATCTCCTCAATGCCTGGTGTTTTGTGGACCGTTTTTCCCCGGAAATCTATGTGGCATTGTCTTATGTATTTGGCGTTCAGTGTAATTCTCTTTTTAATAATTGCTTCATAAGAAAGGCACACTTCTATTTTTATTTTCAATTTACTAAGTTGTTGTCATTTAAATTTTAAATATATAATTTAACGCAGAAATGTATGTGACTCGTACTGGATTAGTTACAGTGTCTGTTCTTTTGTACGTTGCTTTTAATGATTAGTTACTGCCTACTTAGTCAATTTATGTATATATGTTGGAAATCAAGGACCATATAGCGATTAAGGGTGAGGTTAGCTAGCTGTTAAATCGATTTAAACCCCCAGTATTTTTTGCTGACAGTTCAAAGGCTGTAATTCGCTATATGATTGTTGTTTCTGTTTATGTTATGAATGTGTTTTGTATTTCCCTTTCCCCTATGCAATTCTGTCACTTTATACAGTGTTCAGATTGTTTCCTGCCCATTTTTGGCCTATTAAGACCAGTTGTCTTGACTTGTCCTGTGATCTTTTCCATCCATTAATTCCCACCTCCCCTTCCCTTACTGTCCACTTTGATTCTCCTAGTAATTCCTTGTGGTCTGCTGGGCCGTTCCTTAATATGTGTACCGTTTGACCTCCTTTAGTGCCTTATGTTTTGTGGATTGTTGTTTTTTCGGAGATCTGCGTGGGGAGGCATTGTCTTATGTATGTGGCTTTCCCTGTAGTTACGTATTCTCTCTCTTACATTTTCGACATAAGGTTGAGCATATGATTTGACATGACTTTCATTCATGTTAACGATTGTACTTGAATAAATCGAGTATATTCATGTTGTTCTGTTTCTGTCCCATGTACTGAACGTCTGTATTTCTTTCATTTATGTGTAAATATTTAATGTCGGAACATCGTAAATATTTAATATTTTACGTCTGTATAGTTCACATATTATAATGCATCAGTAGTTTCAGATTACACAAGTGCATAATTGAATATTACGAAATCATTATTTCGTACTATTGCAAAAATGTTCCTTAACCGATAAAAACGGGAATAACTTAGTGATTTTGAACTCGTTCATTATTTTTCTTTCCACTATATCCTCTTTGCAATATTTGCCTTATAGATGTTTTTCCGTATTAATCAGGTAACAAAGTAAAAAAATGCACATTCACAACTCAGAACTTTCCCTGGTAGATCCAAATGAAAATGAAGGAAGCACACAACGAGAGGGACACAAACTATGTTACAGTTAACCTTCAATTTAGAAGCTATTGAAAACGATTATTGCAAAACATTTCTGTGTTAGAATATTAGTATTTTCCCCAATCGTATGTTCCATTACCCCTATACCATTATATACTATTGTCTCAATAAACACGATTGAAGAGTCAATATAGTAAAGCCCTTTCGTTCTTTACAGATTCTGTAGAATATTGCTTAACAAAACGTAAGTATTGTAACCGTACTTAAACATAGTTATTAGACCATGGCGGTACTCCATTATATATGTAAGTGTCTCCTGTCCCTTTAACTTTTGAAACTGTTTACGAGTATGTATATTTAATGTCTCCGTGTGCTCTTCGAGTGAGTTTGCACTTTGTAGCTGGTATTTCGAGCTTGACTTGTTCAATTATTTTATCATCAATTCACTTAATAAATATTTATAATACATATTTTATGAAATACATAATTTTCATAATAGAACTCACAAAGTGAGATCGAAACAAGTTTATGGAATAATATATAACTAGTACCTTTATGTTTTTAATTCTCCCGACGCTAATGTCTGCTTTACAATCATTTGAACAACCTTACCGAGCACCAATGACACCGTCACGCACTTTGCTAATTTCAGGTCTACATTGTCTGCTCTTACCACGACCACAAAGGGATTGTTATATTCCCCTTAAGTTGTTATTATCACAGACAAGTAGTTAATCATCTTCTTGCCTGAATGTAGTGTTGTGTCTGGGCGTTTAAATCATTTAGCCTCATTGTGTTGAGATATGTGCATACATCATAATATTAATACGAATATGATTTGCGAGTTCTTATCTGCTATTCTTCTTGTTTTAATCACAATAAATTTCAAATCAGTTCTACAATAAAATCACTAAAACAATATTCAGTATCATGTCGTGAGACATTAAAAGAGGCACAAAGAAAATTGTCATTTTCCATTGTTCTATCGGTTGACAGTTACATGTGTTTTTATTGGCCTTATATCAAATATAACGTACATTATGGAGCTTTTCGATGACATCCTATCTCTATGGAAACTTGATTATTGCCAGTCTACTCGCAAAAATGCCATTGATTTAAGATGTCGAAATCTCCTGGGGGTAGTTTTACAAGAATCATTATTCATTCGCACGCAGTTTTCCACAATGCATATAGATAAAGATAAAATGGTTTAAACATGTACGTAGCTTTGGTATTTACGTTTGTAAATGCTCTGTTTGTTATTCTTATGAAGGTCTTTTGAATTTCATTGATTCCATAAATTCAGACAAAAGGTTTTCCGCACTGGGTATCCCGTTTTTAGTAGTCCATCATTGAATCCAGTCGGCTTTGTCACATTGCGATTGCTTAAGAATAACATATTCACTACATTAATCTGTTTTTAGAGACAAGTCTATGCACCGACAACTTGGAACGTTTAAATTTTATCTCATTCGCAAATAATGCAATCGAGCATAAAATGTCCCATACAAATCTGATAACAGTGCTACAGTAACTGCGTTCATATTTCATTGGGTATTGCAAGATTCTAACTGTATTTCAACTTAATACCATGATCAGTTGACTAAATCGGCGTTCCTGGATTTCAATATTGATATAGTAATTAATTTTACCAGCAACTGACAACGTCTTACAACAAAGAGGCAGTGAAAAACTATATACGTCATAACGAAGTTTCGAAAGTTAAAGCAACAACGGAATGTATTAACTGTGTGTTGCTGTCTAGAAAGTACGCCGTTATTTGATAATATTCGCACGAATAAATATGTGTCTGTAAATTCCTCGTCAGTGTTTATGGTCAAGCAATTAATATCAGCTTCGCAATTGTATACAGTTTAAGTATAGGAAATTGTCACACAAATACCCATTCATTCTCATTCGCGTATGCAATGTACTGTCACATATTATCAGTCAACATTTTGGAAACATTCTGCAAACCAATGACGTTGTAGATACAACGCATGCATCAGGCAGGTTTTTTCTCAGTGGGTAAACAAGTTGAAGGTCATTGGCTCCAATCCCTGAAGAGGCGTCTGGTTTCTGTGACAATTTGACTGTAAAAGATACAATCATAGGCAGTTGTCTTCCACTTCTGATCCAGGTAGGTAAGTTGTCATGCAGTTGCTTACGGAAGAGTGACTTAAAATTGGTTACATATGAATACGTGTTGGGTCAACTGACTACCGTACATAAGTCAAACCACAAGAGACCTAAACACTAACACCCAATATTGATATATTTGTTATTTGAAACATATTTCCGTCTATTCGTTCTGAAATCATAATCAAATTAATTTAGCGCCCATAATCCGAAGGAACCTGACGAAGAAGATATCATTAAGATGGCATGTTAGAAGACATATAGTCATATGCATCATGTATTATTTCGTGTCTAGATATCTGTGTCGATAAGATACCTTCTTGATAGTGCCTTTCCTGTTCTATCCAGTTTCTCATTCAACATAATCACGGTTCTAGATTTTGACATACCAAAAATACCAAATGGATTTTATCATCTTTAAAATCGGATGAATGGACCATTATAACTGCAATGTTCTTCATGTCTTCAAACTCATTGAGGTTTCATACAATCGAAAGAAACAGTTCGTAAAACAAAAACTCGTCGTCGTTTAATTTTTTAAATAAATAATTCAGAGTTTGATTAAGGATGAATCATGCCTAACAGGCTTGCACGAGATGACATAATGATAGCCAACATGGATATCTATCTTAGACTTATCCAGTCAGTAAAGCACGCGAATAATCATTAAATATTTTCGATTACTGTTCGATATGTTTCCGTTAAAGTAATTAATTATCCTCTGCTAGGAATGCGGGGTTTTATGTCAGCACACGACGCTGTTATGACAAGACAATACCGCATGGAACGACCGATTTCTCCGGAGTACGTTACATCACGTGGAGATTGACAGTCCTGGTGTGGATATTGATGAACGCATAAAAGAAACACAGAAGGATGTGGAAGAGGTATGTAATGTGAATAATTAATGGAATATGTGTCAATGGACAGAGTAGATAATCACTATAGTAATTGTAAATACTGAACATGTCGTAAATATACATGTTTCAACAATTGTAAGAAATAAAACGATCATTGAACGCTCCAATACATCACTAATTAACTATAGGAACCCTCCAATTTTAAATATAACTAGATTTGTCATGCAATGAATGACATTGATTAGAAAAATCTCGTTGTAATGGTGCCTGACACGGACCACTCCTTGTAAGCTGATATACTAGTTAGGTATATCTATTAATGGTTTGTAGGAAACGTAAACAACAGTATACATCTTTTTTCAAACAACCTTTGGAAGAAGTTCACTTTTTTATGAACTTCACTTCTTCATGAAATTACCAATTTACGAACAATGTTGTCTACGGATGACGTTTTTCGCAAATAATTCATCTTTATATAGAGAGTTTTTAGACGAAGCATTATGATACAAGTCAAGGAAAATGAAACACATTTCTGTATTACTTTACGGTTGTGTATCAGCGGATTCAACAGTGTTTGTTTTTATAGTAATGCTTTATGTCAGCCATATTTGAGTGTATTATTTACAGATAAAAATGACTCGCTAGTTTGTGAGGATCAACTTTTGCATGAAACGACCATGTGAAGGGGTTTGGGCTTGCCAGTTAAGGTGGCTTACTCATTCATGTTTGTTTTTTGTCATTTTGCCTTTGTATTTGTTCAGCTTGTATGTATATAGTTTTCGTGTTTCCCTACGCTGTTGGGGGCTTGTAATTTCTGCTCCTTTTTTCGTTAACGTTTTATTAACGAGGGACTATTGCTGTTTGCAAAATATTGCTTGATGGACATTTGGTAACATTATTTATTCAAGGCTCCAAGCATATTCGCTTGTACAGAAAAACCTCAATAATAAGACCACCCTTGGGACCCTTGAAACTAGAGGTCTTCTCATTTGAGGTGGTTTTAATATTGAGGTTGAATAAAGGGTATAACAGTGAAAATGGACATGCAAATCGTGTTCTTAATTTCGAAGTGGTCTTTTTATTTAGGTGGTATTTAAGTAAGGTTGTAATGTTTATGAATGAGGTTATAGTGTTGTTGCATTTTACATAGATAGTCGGCATATAAACTTGATGAGAAGGTGTTTACATGTTTGCTAACAAATTCAAATTCATTGTACATTATAAGAACATCTTAAAAATGTCGGATGTTTCGGATACCCTTGCCCACAAAGTCCGAGTCGGGTCGGTAGCTCGGTTGTTCTCAGAACTTTACAGCCCTACAAGGAATGACCAAAACTAATTTGACTCGGGGCCTATTTCGAGGAGTCTCTCGTTGTACCTCACATGCAAATGCACAAACATTAATTATTGATTTCTGACATTTAAAAGTCGGTTAAATAGCTTAAAGGATTGATTTCTTTTCAACAAATACTCTTGATGCTCGAGTATTGGTTGCATTTCATTATAAAGTTGATAAAAACGCTTCAAACCATATTCATCATTCGGAATTTTTAAATGACAATTATTAATTCTGTAAAAACTGGAAATTGCATTTTGAAAGACATTTTAAAAAAGAAGGGGAATCGACAAATGTCGATAAAAGAGTGAAAAGATGAGTGTTGCTTTAAGCGTAAAAAAGATAAAATCAATTTACATTGTATGTCTCAAAGGGAAACAATAAAAGTATGTACGTATTATCTCAACATCGAAGTTCGTGCAAAGGCTGTTTTCCAATACATAGTTCCCACATTTACAATATTTACCTCCCTTGTTCTGAATAGTCAGCCATAGTAAGCCATATTGATTGGCACATTTCCTTAAAGTTTATAGTGAATATAATGCAAACGATGATAAAGTAATCAGATATATGAAAACATTACTTGTTCATTATGCCCATGTGGGCAAATGGCTCAGAAAGTTAAAGAAAACATGATTGTGACTTACAAATTGTCTTGGTATCTTCTAAAATTATCAAATATTTGTGAATTACTCATATAAGTCCTTATCAGTTTTGCCTATCATAATGACTGATACACAAGAACAAGGGAGGTAAATATTGTAGATGTGGGAACTATCTATTTACACTCATCATTTATGTTCGTTTCATGTGTCTCTCTTTAAATGCATTTTTATGTTTCCTCGTTTCTTTGTGCTTTTGATGTGGCGGTGTATTAATTGTTTTCTGTTCGACGTTTTCATTCATAGCTTTTTGATTGCCTAGAAGAGTACCCATGCATATTGGTAAATTACAGCGCAGTAAAAATGAAAAACACTTTTCATTTTAAGTTATTTATCGTTTGCAATTCTGACACAGCCGACTTGAAACTAGAAGTTAATTAACTTAATGAGATCTTAATTAACATAATTACAACAGTTGTGTTTAATATTTGATGATTATTTGTGCACCTGTAGCCGAGAATTACCAGCAAATAAATCGAATCTTGTAAGACAATGCAATAAAGTGTTCAAACATGTTCTTTGTTGCTGAATATGCAATTTTCTAAACATGAGCAAAACATCAGAATAAGATAATGAACGTTTACTGCTTAAAACAAAATTATTTCAAATAATGCTCAACAACATTTTCTTCAAGAGACATTTAGGCGTAAATACCTCACAAAAACAAGATTATAATCATTCCTCTTTTGTCGTGTTTCCTATAATTTCACGACAAAGAATTTTTTTTTTCAACCTGGCAATATGTTTATTAAGGAAAAGTGCGTGTAAGAAGCTATAATTCATGGTGGTACGCCTATAATTTAATGTAGTTAAACAAGCAGTTCTATGACTTACGAAGGCATCTGAAAACAAGATTTCCCAATTTTATTCTTGATATTGCAAATTTATTCCGCCTCTTTCTACGGTTTAAATATAAAATCAGAAAACTGACATCCAATAATATTAAAAACATGCAATAGGGCGATTGATTTATCTTCCCTTCACGCAAATACGCCACTTGCTTGGGAAGACACAGCTTATGGCGATTATTTATTACAAAGCAGGAGCATTTCGACAGTTCAAATGACTTGGCTCACTTGTTTTCGTCGTTTCTGTTGCTGAACATAGGAGCATGCGATGTTCTTCGGTTTATGATCAGAATTACGCAAAACTGCTAAACAACAAGAAGATGATATAAACGCTAATGGTTTGTTGTCTAGTTTATATATTCTGTAAATAAAACGATCGTTGTCTGACTAGAAAATCATAATATTTATACAACTAATGCAACAGGCAGACGGTGGCGTGTGTATTGTGTAAACATCCCACATTATATCAGGACGCATCGGTTCTATTGCCACCTTGGGCGATGAAATACGAGTTAATGGGGAGTAAACATCGCTTTGGGTTTTAAAGGTATCTGGCCTTCAGATGCGGAAACTATTTTTACGTCTGGAGATTAATTGTCTGCAGACCGTATCAAAAGCCAATTGTGCATCTATTTCAGTATCTGCCCTTCCACATTTCTATTTGTTTTGGATGTACACATGAGTTCATTAAGCTAAAATGTATATTATGCATTTTTAAATTACTGTTGATATTGTTAGAAACTGACTTCAGTAATGCCTTGAGAGCATAATTTACGACTCATTTCCAGACAAAAGTAGCAAAAACATGGAGTAAGAAATATTTAATGATCACTATGTAGTTTGAAATAATGGACGCTTTCCGCTTATAGTAAGAACATATATTTATTTATTTTAAATTAATGTTTGATTTAATTTAGGTTATGTAGAAATAATACGTTCTTTTTCACATGTAAGCATGTTGTAAAGGTATTAACTTGAAATGTTTGATGTGTTTCCGATGCAACTTTTTGACATTCTAAAAGAGATAAAATTGTTCCAGGGAACGCCACATGCAAAATACAATGCCTGCCCACACAGAGCTCCCAAGAAAACAACAGCCTACAAAGTATCAGGCACTGAGAAAGTGCACGGGTAAAACATGTATGAGAATATTGGTGCAAGGATGAATATAATTTATAAGGGAATATGGGCGCAGGGAATGGTTTGGTCGACCATACAGAAGAACTAAGGGAAATTAATGGGGACAACAAGGGGGATTATTTAATTGATGGAATACATCATGGAGCAAGTCGAGATACTCAGCAATAATTGGCCGAAAGTGAAGGAACTGCACATATGAAAATAACTTACATTTGTAACATACATTTAAAACATAAATAGAAATAATCATCAAACAGCGATTTACAGCCTTGGAACTGTCAGTACAAATACTAAACCGATATCTTTAGATATAAGATTTTAAAATAGTTTTAAGGCTAAAAGTGACATTTTTATAAAAAAACGTGTGCAGAAAATACTGAGGAATAAAAGCAAACTTGTAAATATAAAGGGTTAATACTGCTTTCAATTTTGGACAAAAATATAAAAGATGTATCAGTCCTTGTTTGACAAATGTATGGGGAGTCATGACCATACTAAGACACTTCGCCCTTGGTCGCTTCGTGGGTTCAAATTAGGCGTAAAAATAAAACAGTAGTGATCACTTTACGAATGAGCGGGATAGTCCTGAAATATTGGTTCGCGACCATTTATTGCATAAGGAAATATTTGTGTCTTAGGAAAATTGTCCCGAAAAAAATAATTATAATCGGAGTCGACATTAAGCGAATTGTTTTATTAATCTGCTTGGCTTTTACATGAACTTTTTTACATTCAATATGTGTTTTGAATTTTGTCTAAAATATTTCGATCTGATAGTCTGGCTAGCTTAGAATACCAGACTGAATAAGTGAATCAGACGTATGTGGCGTTCCCTTTAGCAACTCAGTCTCTTCTATTAAATTAGAAGCATACGCTAAATTTCTAGAGTTTCATTTTTTTAAATTCGACCACAGAAATAACAAAAAAATATATTGGACTTTCTAGTTACTGTACTATTTTTGAGACATTAAATTGTTTAGTCGTTCGTTCAAGAAATGCAGTACTTTTCTTAATAAAAAACATATGTAAGCGTTTCATTGAAACTATCACGTTTCAAAACGAAATAAATAGTTTTGGTAGTTAAAAGATATGCACATCAATGCTGAACAACTCCGATGGGACAGTGTGGCATTTCAATGCAGGTAAGCGAACGTTTATGTTGAAAGGGAAATTAAAAGACAGTGTGTCTTTAATAGGTAGTCGCTAATTCTTACAGAAATATAAATGCATATCAGGCCCCGATCTCCCGTAGCATCTCAATCCGAGCTAAATCTCTGCTCAAAATTGTCTCAAATCGTTGAGACTTTTCTCATCTGAGACTGGAATCAAAGTCGGTATTACAAAACGAAAAAGTATCTGAGCTTTTTCTCAGAAAATTTTCAAGATGTCCAAAATGAGATTTGTCTCAAACCAAGACTCTGATTTGAGAAAAAACTTAACATTGAGCTGAGATCTCTATTTTAGTTGCTTTGGGAGTTCGGGGTCTGATCATATTTCATTTCAGGTATTAATACGCTACTAGACATTTTTTATTCAAACAAAAAAATATATTGAACTCTTGATGATAGATAATCAAAACGTGATAAATTAGTCTAGAAAATAGAATATAAATTCTTTTTTCAATATCCATACTTCCAAAATGCAGAATCCATTTAGCAGATCAAAAGGTTTCTGACAAAGAAATAATTCCAGCGCACAATGTTCCGAGGATTGATGCCTGGCCTGTCGGAGTCGATGTCTCGTGAAATTAATCGGTGACCGTTGATACTGATTCATTACGTATTTGCACGAAATGTTACATTGCCTGAGCAAGATAATGAGACTATAGCCGCAAAACAAGCACTTGTCAAATGAAACCGATATAGCGCCATAAATGATTTGCCTATTCAGAACGTACAGTCAAACATCCCAACCAAATGTATCACAAAAGAAATGAGAAAATAATTGTCTATGGCTGCCTGTTTGTTATATAAATTGGTAGATGTAATAAAAGCGATTAGGACAATGTTTCGGCTGTCTTGCGCTAGCTAAGTATGACAATGGTCAGATATTTGATTACTGCTTCGAGACAACTTAATAACAAAAGCAGAACTGTACAGCTAGAAGCAATTTATCAAAAATGTGTTACTAAAATCAATTTGAGAAACAAACTACAAAAACAAGTTTCTACGATTCCCGGTGCCAATTAATTACACGCCTTGTGCCAACCCGACTTCGCAGACCGCTGTGTCCTGTATTGTACGTATTTCATTTTGGTCTCGCCAAATTACAAAATCAACTAACCGTCCCGACTTGAACTAAGCAACATTATCACGTAACTGAATAATAATGGTTTAGAAGGTTTCGGTCAAGCAATCGGTTACCATAATTGATAGAATATTAAATATTTTGTCGACATTTCTGACTCATGTTTGGAAGGTGAGTATTGTCCATAATCATCTTGCCATGTAACCACTCAGCTCTGGGAATAAGCCCCTCCCAACACATTAATACTCAACAATATACATGTATAGTCTCAAGAAATTAAATAGTTGTTTTGTTGTGTTTAATACCATGATAAACACTTTCAATTTGGCATGGCAGTCAGTTGATCGAACCAGTTTTCTTTGCATTAATGATCAACCAGTACAAACTAAGCCCTAGCGAAAGCAGCTGACACCAACTCAATATGGATCAGATGTGGAGGACGAATGACTGAAGCCAGATGTCACAGGCAGACAAAACATGCCCAGTCCTGGAATCGAGTGCGCATCACCCGGATGACAGCATATATCTCTACCAACTGAGCTAACCGAACGGGCCTTCTGACTTGTTAACAATTTCACGGTTTCATACGGATGCGTTCTGCATCACTGGTAATACTTAATTTGTTTCATGTCTATTGCACTTTTTGTCAATATTTGATTTGGAATTGATGTTGCTCCAGAACAGCCCATAGAATATAATGCGCATGAAGCAATTAAACCGGTCAATGCAAAGCGGACAAGTATAATGTTGCACTAACAATTTGCCGCCTACAATCTTATCAGTTTCAAGTGCAATGCAGTTTAGCCATACTTTATGACTGCTCCTATTTGACAAAGCGATCGATGTATTGTTATGATATGTTTTTAGCTGTATATTGTCACGAAAATAACACGTAAATAGTCGAAAATGCCTCATTTTTTGTTTTGAATCCAATTAAAACGTCAGTAGAACGGAACAGCTTTGAGTTATTTATGACTACGTTACACAATGCCATTAAACTATCACAAATCGGTTCGAACGAGCAATTATCTCAAGTTCAAACATTTCGTCGATATGTTGATGCAGTTGTTAACATTTTAAGTGCTGGCTAAAACTTTTCAAACCAATTAGTTCACAGTCAATATACGAGCCGCCTAGCTTGTTTTAATGTCTGATTGATGTTCAAAAATCAGTGTAAAATATTCAATTAAGAGTACTGCATTTGATACATAATAAAATAATCATTATCGTCCCATTTAAAGAAATAAATCCTACCCAATACAAACAATATATAAATGAAATGGTAAACAATTTAGTAATGTATATTGTCTTATATAATGTCTTTTTGATTGGTAAATTGTATAACATATACAGTTGGTAATAGGGAAAGGATTTTTTTTTTTTTACTTGCAGTCAAGACATTCCCATCCTCTATGGTCGACCAGGCCATTCCTTGCCCTCCTGTTCCATTGCGTATTTGCCCTTTGCTCTCCTCAAATGTCTGATGTTTTATGGACTATTTTTTTCCGGGAGGTCTTTGGAGGGAGGCATTGTCTTATGTATTTGGCGTTCCATGTAGCAATTTATTCTCTTATTTACTAAATACTGAAGCAGTTTCTGTCGTCGATATGACATTTCTGTTTAAATTCTGGACATTAATATGATACATACATTCCGTATTAGGGTAAAAAAGGCAGTTTGCGTAACTGTGCCACGCTGTATGTCATTAGAGACGTATCAAACATTTCAAACATGTAATCAGACATTCAAATTCATGATGATTCATGACATCGACCCCTGTAATTATTTGTATAGAGTAGTTTGGTGAATATTGACATAAATGTGAATAGTTGAAACATATAATCCACGAATGTTGTCAAATATCACTTTTTTCTGCCATTATTTGATCAATTGTCAAGAGTGGATCATACTTTATTTATCATGATAGACTTAATATGGCTTTATAACTGGAAACGTTTTGTTGGATGTAAAATCCAACTAACACCTAAAACGAATGTGTGGTTAGTAGCGTTCACAATTTTGAAGATTTCTGCAGTAAACAAATGTTAAGCACTGGCCGATCTTATCATTCGTAAAAATGTTAAGGATAACATAGGTCACAGTGTTAAAACTGTTCTATAAATAATTATCATTAAATGACTACAAAGAAAAGCAAAACGAAAAACGCGATATCATTAGCTTAAAAGTGATATAACTTATAAAAATGTAACCTTATTACATTTTGATACATAACACAATGACATTTTCCCTAATTTGAAAGCATTATAAGCCGAAATATCAAAGGTATGCCTTTTAATTTTAGTTCTGATTTTGACCTCAGCACAGAATCATATAGGCTGATATTATTATACATGCATAAATAACAACGACCTGGGTGGTTGATATGGGATATTATCAAAGTAAGAAATGTAATATCACCCTCCAAGGTCTCCTGTACGCCACATCCTGATACATTTATTTTATTGCAAACAGACCGCAAGCGATATTATCATAATGAAGTACTTCACATATTAAAGCTACAGAAAAGGCAACTACTATATCAACGCAGTATTTGCAAAATAAGCGTGGTTAGAAGCATTGTCTGAATAGTTAACGGTTTCCGAGAGTATCACAAATATAGTATTACCAAGGACAAAATCAATGTCAACTTTAAGTGACTGTAGTACCAATTGAAAATGTATCGGTCATTGCGTAGTATTGACCAGTAATACGATGAAATGAAACATATCTTTTATCGGTGTTAGAACTAAATTGTGCCCCCCACCCACCAAAACAAAACAACTCGGTGCTTCCACTTCCGCTTTGAAATGAAACGACAACTTAGCATTCCCAGACTAATCAGAGAAATATAGACATATAATGTTTGAGTAGATGAATTTATGTTTGTAATTTGATATAACTGAACTATAGTGTGTTCCAATCTACGAGATAACGACATGGTATTGCAATAATATTGCACATCTGTCTTCTTATTAAATTCAGACTGAATTAACTATGCACAGAACTCGTGACTCAGACGAAATGAAGCAGCCAGATACGGCTTGACCAGTATGTACAAATTCGAACCATGTACCGAAGGCAATATTAAGGCCAACAATTAAGAAAATGTGTTTTTGTCGTCACCCTTGCTAGTTGCTACCAACAAGAACGGTTGCGCTCAAAAATATTTTATTGGCCAACGATATGGAAGTCTTGATTAAGAAAAATATAATTAACATTTTTTTTAATAAATTGCCTCCCTACTTAACCAGTTGTACAATGTTGGGTAGAAAGACATTAAACACAGACGTTTTAATGTTACCTTAGCAAATTGTTATTTTTGCAATTTTGGGTTTCAATAAAAGTGGAATGAAACACCCGGATTAAGTCATGAATATTTCATAAATATAAAAATCAACTCTATGTAGCGACGATTGATTTCTAATGTAGTGTAATAGATAATTCATCGATTCTCTGCCTATTTTATATCTACAATGCATAAATATTTGATGTAAGGAAATAAAAAAAAATATGTTTAACTGTAAGACGCGCTTGTCGTCTATATAGAAATACGTAAAATCAATGTTTGTTACTTTCGTCATCTGGCCATAAATACAATCATACAAAAAATGAATAGTAGCTTAATATTAACTATATTGGCTTTATTACTTCTGTTAAAACATCTTGACTTTCTAAGTATAGCATGTTCCTAAATAACACAGAACCGATGCATGTGATTATAGCGAGTAAAGATATGATTGCGTTCTTCGCTCGATGATTTGTTCCAGATTATTTTATAGACAGATAGATTTATATCAGTATCAGATGCACATGGTAATAAGAACAACATGTTTCATTAAGCACACATGAGTTATAAAAACCACGCCACACACACATCTGTACTAAGGATTAAACAATAAAGAAAAAATATCCCTTATTTCCATTGTGGTCCATAGAGAGGCATGGAACTTTTTATCATAGGAAAAGACACTGAAACTATATCGCAGACAAAAATATTGAAACAAATGTTTTGAAATAAAAGTGAAAAGCTAAAAAAAAACTTGCCTTGGGGTTACTGGAAAGCGGGTCCTTTCTGTCATACGTTGGTAAAGCTTCACGCTTATATCGTTTCTTTATTGCTTTAATGTAAGAATTTTTAGCACTTTCATCATCATTCAACACACTTTGACGTTCTTTTATAATGTCCTTAAAAACAAAATTAAATTCTTTATTCCTTTCTTGTTGTCCATTTATGTTTTTCACATTCGATATCGAATCTAATATCGACTGTGTCGTCTGCTTCAATTTGTTTATTTCTATGGCACACGCCCATAGACCAATTGTCAATAAAACTAAATATATTATACACAGAATATTCGAAATACTGTGGAAATTCCACTTCCGTTTGTTCTTCACTATCGATACAGTATCATCCTGACATTTCCCTTGTGAAGACATCTTGCATGTGAATAAACGTTCAGTTTTGGTGAAAATTGTACAATAGGTTTTCTTTCCTACATAACTCTAAATTCACAACTAGAGTTCTTAATCTAGTTTTAAATATCCAACTCACTGGTATCGCCTCAACACACTTTTTAGTCTGTCAGTTAAAACATGGTTTAAGATGTAACGCCTAGAAAATTGTGTTACGCTTTAGTATTTTATTGAATCTAACACCATTATTCGGTATTCGTTAGCGTCATTAGAACTGGTTACAAAAGAGATCAGCAGTGTCCCGAATTCCCCTGATATCACTGTTCCGTACAGTCAAAGTTCTCGTTTCTTCCAGGATCTAAATTTGAAGAAAAGAAGAAGTTATACAAGATCTTTGCGCAAAATTGAGCTAACGGTAGTGTTTCTATGGTATAAAATTATGCAACAGATGTCGTAATTCAAGACTAAGGGTTAACGGTAAATTACTGAAGATTTGTTAACGCCTTTACGTGAACTATCAATCTCACTTATATATTACAACTCATCAAACTTACTATTGTATTTCCTTACTTTGTCAAGAGTTGTCAAATTAGCTTGAAGAAATTTGTCACTCGTCACCTTCCCCATGACATTTTATCCCAGAATTAAGCGTGATTCCCTGGGGAACATTAAACAGAGATAACAATAAGCTCCTTAGATTTAATCCAGCTATCTCCACAAAATAATTTCACAGAAAATATTTGTCTTAATAAAACTTTAGTTGTCTTAAGTAGAGGGAATTAATGCTCCCAGAAAAGTCCTAACATTTTCCTCTTTGTATTCCTTTATCAATTTCATTTACCGCTGCAGTCCCGCGCTTGCAGAGTCTCTGTATCGTTATGATTACCTGTCTTCGACATATCCCTTACTCGTTTTATTTCGATTGATGTACGGAGAGAATTTTGTTACCAATATTGGCTTGCGCAGAGAGAACCTCTGGCAGAGAAGTTCCCAAACATCGATGTAAGATGATAACTACTTTCATTAATGTTGGGTAAATAATTTATACTAAAATAATATCTGGCAAGATTTTGTACTAAATAGATAGATATCTTTTGTTTTATGCATGTAAACTATATACTGCCGATAGGATTTAGAAATTATGAAATATCGATATATATCGGTATAAAAATTACCGTAAAAGCATGTTATTTCATCTTGATTTTACTATACTTTTACTCAGTTTTGAAAAAAACAACATTGGGCTATAATAATATAATCATAAACTTGAGAAAACATTCAAAGTTCGCCTTTTTTAAACCATCATCTATTATAAATGTGCCTCATTTGCGACACACACGATTACCATTACGAACACTTATTCCGGCCTACTCCTTTTTTTATGGCATTGTTACATGGATTGAAGACAAATGTGTGATCTCTTGTGAAACATTTCGCTCTAATCAAAATTATCCAGTCAGTTAATCCGGAAAACCAGATGCACCAAGTTTAGTCCAAGATCAGATGTTTGGACAAAACACGATATAATGCATTTCCCGAACTGAAAATGTGCATACAAAGCAAAGAAAGACGGAGAATAAGTTGCTACAGGGAACGCCACATACATAAGACAATACCTCCCCACACAGACCTCCGGGAAAACAACAATCCATATACAAAAAGGTTGCATACGAAAGTGAACAGAGGCGCAAGGGATGGCTCGGCCGACCATAAGGAATAACTAGGATAGTCATAGAGGACAAACAGTGGGAAGTAATTGATGGAAAGTCAAGACAGCTGGCAACAATAGACCGAAACTGGGGAGTAAATAACATGAACACTTTATAAAGTTAAATAATTGCACAGGGGAAAAGGGACATTAAAACACAACAAGAAATAATAACCATACAGCAATATACAGTCTTGGAACTGTCAGTAAAAATTAAAACATGACTTACATTCAAGTATTTCCGAAAAAAACCTTTGAAAGCTAAAAACTTTTATAACTATTCATTTTTATGTAACGTCAACTGTAATGGCTTCTTCATTATACCATCAATTATACTAAATTCAATACATTTAAGATAAAGTTGACCGCTAAACACCATTGCAGAGAATAATGAAATAGGAAAACATGTTCATTACACTGATAAGATCTATTCTGTCAGTTTGTTTTTCCATATTATACAACACACATTGTGAAAGCCAATTCTACTACAGCAATTAATATGTTAGCACTCTCATTTGATAAATGACTCATAAGCGTTTGTCTCGAGTATGTAGTCTCATTCGTTCATTATGCTAATTGTTTGATTGCAGACCTGTTTTTGTGTCAATGTTAGTTTATTTCTAGAGCAGATTAGTGCCCTTAAGGCTATTTGCTTCACGAACAGAACAAATACTTGACTGTGCTAGCGATGACGTGACAATACTCTCATACGAGTCTTGTTTGGACATTTTCGCTTTAAAAGGATCCATCTATTATATAATTACGTTTTCAGAGAGCTTTTTACACGTTATATATGTATTCAATCATGTCTTTATAAAACAATCATACGTTATACTGTTGTCGTGTTGCTGTTATTTTTTAATAAAACGTATTCTTAAAAACTTTTAAGAAGAGAAAATACTATTATATGCCTAAATATTTTCCACAAAATTACGTCAAGGTAATTGATATATCATAAAATAAATGTGAAAATAGTGCAAATCAACTAGTACTAGCTAAATTGTTTTTTTAAATCTAATTTATATGTAATGTGTATTTTATTCAATATTGTTTGCCATTGTAACGTTGCTATGGTAACAGCGTTTAGTGATTAATTGTATTTGAGTCTTTAAATATTAATACACTCTCTTTTAAGTGAACATGCATCTTCATCGGTAATAGAAATATTAAGTTTATGTCTTATCTAGTATGCATCGGAGGTTGATATATGTTTTTAAAAATAGTATAACCAATGTGAAATTAATGTCTTTTTCCATGCCTTCAGCTATACTAAAACTGTTTGACGTCAGGTATTCTTAGACGATTATTGTATATTGTGGGATAATGCAGTTACCTTTAATAGCGTTATTTTCCTTGTCTTTGCTACACCCTACACAGCAAAATACAACAACAACAACATATTTTGCGACACCAGACGAGCTGTATATATTTGGCAGTGCAGCCGGAAAGGTAACTTTATGTAACAACAAAAGCTATGGATGCGATAATACAAAACATGTTGGAAATAAAGCCGAAAATTGCGATCCGACTCGTCCAGGAAAAAACCAGAGATAAACCTATTTAGGCTAAATCCTCTGGAAACTGTGCCCGTTTGTCGATACAGATGACCATGACATTGTATTTTACCCGTCGGATCGCCTGAATGTCGGGCCACATTCTTTTTGAAAACATTGTATGAAAAACATCTTGAACAACATATAAAATGTAAATTTGCCTTGAATGAAGTCGTCCGGTAGAATGACCTAATATATCTATCACACATAGCAAAATCATTCACCGTAACATACACACGACTGACCCTCACTGTATGATATATAGTACGCGGACTTTCAATAATTTCATATCAAAACTCACTACTGTGTATATATTACGCGTAAGACAACCATTTCACGCTATACTAACGAAACGCGTGAAATAAATATTACTCACGCCTACTCATTTCAAGGCTTAGAATAAAGTGTTCTTAGTCGGAGTTTTACCTATACCTTCATCCAATTATGATATGACACAGCTGTTAGAATGATATCAAAACGTTGTAAATAAGATTCTAAGATGACAACAAAACCATAATTAACATACATAAATACAGTACACAACGGAAACGCCGGAGGGAGAGTTTTGATTTAACAGTTTTTACTTTCGACTAACGATTTATGAATTAGTCCTGACACTTTTTCAAGATTTATTTATAAATACAGTGCATATTAGACTCATAGAAATGGGAAACATTAGCATTTCAAACAGAATGACATTACGGTTAATATCACGTATAATAATGGAACACGGCTATATTAATGTAGTTAATTTACAAGCGTAATGTGTAGCATTTACTAACGCTACATTTTGAAAATCATCATTTTTAATATCGGAAAAAGAAAGAAAATGAAATATATGTCAGACAAACGAAAGCGATCACAAATATATTATATATATATAAATGTGCAAAATTGTGTATGTAAGTGTGCTAGAACCCGACTACCTTCTTATTCGATTCCCGTCAAAAAATAACAAATTGGACGATAGAAGAAAACGAGTAAGTTGCTACAGGGAATACCACATACATAAGACAGTGCCACCCCCCACAGTCCTCCGGGAGGTGCTACAGGGAACGCAACATACATAAGCCAGTGCCTCCCCACACAGTCCTCCGGGAGGTGCTACAGGGAACGCCACATACATAAGACAGCGCCTCCCCACACAGTCCTCCGGGAGGTGCTACAGGGAACGCCACATACATAAGACAGCGCCTCCCCACACAGTCCTCTGGGGGTGCTACAGGGAACGCCACATACATAAGACAGTGCCTCCCCACACAGTCCTCCGGGAGGTGCTACAGGGAACGCCACATACATAAGACAGTGCCTCCCCGCACAGTCCTCCGGGAGGTGCTACAGAAAACGCCACTTACATAAGACAGTGCCTCCCCACACAGTCCTTCGGGAGGTGCTACAGGGAACGCCACATACATAAGACAGTGCCTCACCACACAGTCCACCGGGAGGTGCTACAGGG
The DNA here is from genome assembly GCA_032209605.1 of Mactromeris polynyma. Lineage (NCBI taxonomy): Eukaryota > Metazoa > Mollusca > Bivalvia > Venerida > Mactridae > Mactromeris > Mactromeris polynyma. The sequence continues at coordinate 1,103,000 of JASFXZ010000034.1, read as the reverse complement.
AACAACACATACATAAGACAGTGCCTCCCCACACAGTCCTCCGGGAGGTGCTACAGGGAACGCCACATACATAAGACAGCGCCTCCCCACACAGTCCTCCGAGAAAACAACAATCAATAGACATAAGGCACTTGATGAGGTTAAAGGGTACACACGTTAGGGAACAGATGTGCAAGGAATGGCCTGGCAGACTATAAGGAATAACTAAGAGAATTAAAGAGGACAAACAGTGAAATGGGGGGGGGGGGTTAATGGATGGAAAAGATCACGGAACAAGTCGTGACAGCTGGCAACAATGGACCGAAACTGACACTTTATAAAGTGAAATAAGTGCACCAAGGAAAGGGAAATAATCACCATACAGCGAATTACAGCCTTGGAACTGTCAGTAAAAATACTTAGGGTTTAAATTGATTTAACAGCTAGCTAACCTCATACTTAATCGCTATATAGTCATGACTTTCCAACATATATACTTATTATAAATTGACTAAGTAGGCAGTATCTAATAATTAAAAGCAATCAACCATTACGTACATAACAACAGACACACTGTAATTGATCCAGCACGAAGGAGCAAGCAGTCTTATACTGACCTTTCTCCCATTAACTAAATTCTTAATATCAGAATGAGAAACAACCATAAAATATCAAATTAAGACAGAAGTATGTGTATCAACTTCTGCTAAATGTTAATTGGAAAGTTGTAACATAACTTATAGCATAACCTGCAACATGAACATGATTTAACACCCTGTATTCGATAATTGAAATAGTAGAGAGATGTCCTGGATCACCAAACTCGTATAACTCCATTCATTCGAGTGCACTGATTGACATTTTCATAAGCGAGCCTGCTGTGCTTAGTCATTAAGATTTAACATAATTGGTTCTACCTAACTTGTCTTATTACGTATTTTCAGCAGGTGGGGAACCAAATTATGCATGTTAAGTTGGTTCAACGACTTATTGAAGTCTGAAAGGCAGTCTCATCAAGAGAATGTTTTCATGTAATATTGGAGGTCATGTCTTTTGCTAAAAAGTTAAAATCTAAATGCATTTTAAATGTGTATCTACAACGAAAACCGTGGTGTTAAAAATGCTTGGTTACCTTTTTGTCTAAATTGTAACCTTATAAATAATAAGTCATGATATTTAAGATCAAAGTATTTAGTTATAAGTCATAACTCATAACATTTTCTGTAAAGTCATAACTCAATATATTTAACTATTAAGTTTAAAGTGTTAAGTCTAGCGATTAATGTATCAGCATATAGTGTAAATACCAGCCGATAATAAAATTATAAATGAGCCCTCCTGTACGAGTTTCGACCTCTTCTAAAAGTGACGTCATTTCCAGAAAACGTCACATGTGACGTCACCATATACTGACAGTAAGCAATATTTGCCCCATATGGCAATATAAAAACGAAGTGACCATATGGAGTAAGTAGTGTTTCCGGCTTGTACATTGTGACATCACATGTTGCATTTTCTTGAAATGATGTCATTTACAGAAGAGGTTGTAAATCACATAGCAGCGCTCAAATTCTAACAATATAGATGGAATAAAAGAGTATGTCAAGAAATAACTATCAATGAACATGTTTAATTGGTTCCCTACCTATGTATAAACTTATGTAGCTGACATGAGATCAAATTCTTTCATGAAATACAATGGTGTGATAATTAATGCGACTCGGTGTTTTTGGATACTTTTATTGATGTTTTGAGAACACTGATGTATAAAACTTTAACTGTGTTTAAGGTATATTCGCATTTTTATTTGCGTATCGACAATACATTGATGTAAGAAACGTTATGCAAGTGCGTGATGACAAGATTCTTTTAGATTGATATACGCATGCCTATAAAATAGACAATTTTAATAGTTTTCGTGGATGTGGCTTGTGTACACAGATGTAAAAGCGTGTGGTATAGATTCGTCTTATACAGATAACAAATAATGTGTTTGATAATAACTTGTAATTAATTATGCATTAACGTAGAACATTCCTAATGGATTCCCGCCAAAAAATTGAAACATCAGCCAGTATCGGTTAAAAATTGTTTCCGATTACTTTCGGGCGTTACCGAAAGCGACCGATTTGCAACGAAATAGTCACGGAATTTAACGATATCGGCCGATGTTTCGTTTGTTTCATGGAGGTATAAATATCACAGTAATACGGAAAATCCAGAGCGAATGTAAAACATTTGCATGTGAAAGCAACGCCATTTGTCTGATGGGTAATAATTATCGCGGCGAATAACTATAAATACTTAAGTTATAAGTACTTAGTAATAAGTACTAAGTACTAAGTACTAAGTAATAAGTACTAAGTACTAAGTACTAAGTCATAAGTACTAAGTCATAAGTCATAAGTCATAAGTACTAAGTAATAAGTAATAAGTACTAAGTCATAAGTACTTAGTCATAAGGACTAAGTAATAAGTACCAAGTCATAAGTACTAAGTCATAAGTACTAAGTCATAAGTACTAAGTCATAAGTACTAAGTCATAAGTACTAAGTCATAAGTACTAAGTCATAAGTACTAAGTCATAAGTCATAAGTCATAAGTACCAAGTCATAAGTACTAAGTCATAAGTACTAAGTCATAAGTAGTAAGCCATAAGTCATAAATAATAAATAGAAATTAAAAAAATTAAGTCAAAGCTTCCGTAGTATACAGCACCATGTATGTATACATCACATAATCTCCCACGCAACATCTATCCATGTTAAAGATCCAAATAATATACCGCTTAGACGTTATCTCTAAAAATGACATTGTAATGTTCAGTTATTTAGACAGTATTGACTTAATGATTTCATATGTGTCTCAGTTTTCGCTGTAAACGTGTACAGGAAAACCTCACCTAAAGAACACCTTAATAATAAGAACGCAATTTTCAAGTCCATTTTCATTGTTTTGCCTTTTATTCAACCTCAATAGTAAGACCACCTTATTAAAAAGACCAGTTTTAAGGTTAAAAAATGTTGTATTATTATTGAGGTGTTCCTGTATGCAGTTTTTAACGAAAATTGGTTTGCTCTATCACATCAAATTTAACAAAAGCGCTTAAACCACAGTAAAACCGCACCTAACGACCACCTTAATAATAAGACCACCTCAAAATTGAAACCACAATTTTCGAGTCCATTTTGACTATTTTACTCTTTATTCAACCTCAATATTAAGACCACCTCATTTATAAGACCAGTTTTCGATGGTCCCATAGGTGGTCTTATTATTGAGGTTTTGGTTTTTTGCCGTTTCTCAACAGTTGTTCGGTGCTGTGAGGCGGTTAGTTGACCTATCCAGTGTTCCTGTACTAACCTGCTCCCCGCAAGCAACTGACAACTTCTCAAAACAAATCAGAGTTCAGAGGTGGATTACATTATTAATGATGTGGTCTTGAATTTGAGGTGGCCTTTAAGTAAGATTTCTTACTTAGGGGAGCAATATCATTGTTGGTAAAGTGTCGGCAACTCCACCCCAAGGACCATATCTCATCATACGATTGCCGGTACTGTTTTTTTTTCAAGAAGCGGAATGGAGAGAAATTTCGTCACAGACGAGCTTAAATGTATATACTTAATATATATAGAACCTAATGATAAATTAAAATAATTTCATAGCTCATCATACCACATAATACTCGCCAGAGAGCCCCACGTTGCGAGGTTAAGTATTTACCCTTTCTGTTACGACATAATTCCTACATACATACAGACCATCATTTGTCAAATTAACCCTGTAGTATATCTTGTTATCTGCGATTATTGGCATATTCTATTCTTTAGATAATTACGACACAATGCCTGTGATTTCCTATCCGTTGTGTTATAACGACATTGTTCCCCAAGATTTGCGGTATTTCTAAGATTTCGGCTTGTAATTATCCTCATTGTTTGTTGCCTAATTTAGAATTCAGTATTGCCAGCATATTCGTTGAAACGGGTTTCAACTACCGAGCCCATTAAAGATGTATCTGGCTCATCTGAACATAAAATCTTTAAATTGGCTTCATGAATGTGTTTTGTATTTCTCTTTCCCCTATAAATCTGTCACTTTATACAGTGTTCAGATTGTTTCCTGCCCATGTTTGGCCTATTAAGGTCAGTTGTCTTGACTTGTCCTGTGATCTTTTCCATCCATTAATTCCCACATCCCCTTCCCTTACTGTCCACTTCGATTCTCCTAGTTATTCCTTGAGGTCTGCTGGGCCATTCCTTGCGCCTCAGTTCCTTAATATGTGTACCGTTTGACCTCCTTTAGTACCTTATGTTTTGTGGATTGTTGTTTTTTCCGGAGATCTGTGTGGGGAGGTATTGTCTTATGTATGTGGCTTTCCCTGTAGTTACGTATTCTCTCTCTTTCATCAAGTACTGTTGTTACATTGGCTTAACATCTCTTATAAGAACCATTGCAATGTATAACCGATTGAAAAATTTTTTTTACCATATTACTAACAGACAAAACTTGTAAAATAGCCTGAGTACTCAAAAAAACTGGAATTTGTTTTAATTTTATGTTGCTCAAACATCTTTCTTCAACAAATATGGATCAATACTTTATGAGTTCAGACTTTTTACTGCATGTGTATCGATATTTTAACTATATGGAATATATTTTTCATTTTCGTTTAGGTAAACAAAATTAACAAAAAATGAGCATTATATTCAGTGTGAAATGTAGTTATTAGCAAATGTCAAAATATATGTTTTGTGTTGTTATGTAAACGATGTATGTTTATTTTCTATGTTTACAAATTGCTGTTTGTCTCGTTTCATTTGTCCCTACAAAATGTTATATCAAGCGAATCACTATATATTGTACACCTTCTCCGCCCTCGCCGAACGATTTCGCTTTCTTATTTTTCTCGTCTTCTCGTATTCTTTAATGTGACTCAAAATCTAAAACATGTAACTTTCGTTTCACTTATTTCTTACATTAAGATACATGTATAGGTTTTCTTGATATTGACTAGTTGCCACTTGTTACGTCTGTTATGTGAAATTGTATGTACATGTATTTATGTTCACATGGGCCTTTGGCTTACTGAATTTGCGATAAATTATCCATCTATCTATAACTTTAAATAAAAGGGTCACTGTTGAATAATATACTTCACAGACAGAAATTATTCGAACGGGGGAGGATTTCGCAAGAATACTTCACAAACATCATCTGAATATTTTGAAATGTGTGGGTTGTTTTCTGTCCTTAAAGTAGTTACTTATTATTTATTAAAAATACAAAAAATAAATCATTTAACCGAAAACGTCACGTGGGCACAAATATGGGAAAATACAAATTATGTGGGGAATTAAAGAAGTTATAATTGTGAACATCAGCACAATGACATTTTGAAAACATAATTCCCTTGTTATTTCACAATCGTATCAAAGCACAAAAAGCTATTTTTGAATTAAGAAGGTATCTGTATAGATATACCAGTATTATCGGTTGTACGCATAATGAGTTTATTTGATAAATTAGTGAAACCGGTTTTATTTTATGGTGCAGAAGTTTTGGGATTTGCGCAGTATTCATACATTATTTTGTAAGTCAGTTTTTGGAGTTAAATGCAGTACGCAAAATGATTTCATTTACGGAGAGTTTGGTCGTACCAGTTTTCACAACCAACGTATTATATTTATTGTAACATGTTGGTTAAAAATTGTCAATTATTGTGAAAGAAAGTATGTTTATTGTGCGGAAAATGACACCGGCCCCGCTGGGTTGTCTTAGTAACGCATAGAATGTCCATTGTGTTTTTCTCAAAAATAAAATTCGGGTTTAGATCAAGCATAAATAGAGGCGTATTTGTAGAAATTTTTATTTCTTCATTATATAAAGTAAAAAATATACAGCTACAATCCGGTTATTTCTGGATCACCCCTCGAATGTATAAGGCCATGTTGAATGAGATCCACACCAAGTTAACACAATTGGGAATCTTTGGTTAAAGACACACTATGTAGGATTTTATGAAGCTTGGAAAGCACAATGTGTTGGAAATACAAACATATATTTAAGTATATTTAAACAAAGAGTTAACGATATATTTGTTCAGAATTGGACTGCGATAGTGAACGATTCAACTCGTGCTAGTTTCTATAAAACATTTTGTAGTTTTCAATTTCAACCATATTTAAAGCTTCTAAATATCAAATCATATAGAAGCGCATTTGCTAAAATAAGAGTATCCTCATCGAAACTGGCCGTTGGAGTAGAACACCGCGAGATCTTAGACACTGTCCTGTATGTAACAAGTTAGAAGATGAATTTCACTTCCATTTTGAATGTTCACTATATGAGTCTATCAGACATATCTACATCAAACCGTTCTATCGTGTGAAGCCAACTATATTTAAAACCATTGAACTTTTAACCATTAACAATTGTCAAGTGCTTCGCAATCTTGCCGTTTATGTCGAGAAAAGTTTTGATAAAATAAATTTGAATTAAAGTATATTATTGTAGTAAAATATGTTAAATCAAGGAACCCTGCTGACGTCCTTGTATTTCGTTTCGATAAGGAATCAGCGTTAGGGTTGATGTATAAATATGGTACCCAAACATTTACTTGTAATATTGGGAATAGATTCATTATTATTGTATCATTGCAAGTGTACATAGTTAAAAACTTAGCTCTCTTCCGTGTATATTGTCTCTATAAGGACACAGTGTTAGAGTTAATGCATAAAGTATCACTATAAAATATTATCTGTTATAACTGAAATAATATAGAACTAGCATTTCAGCATATACTTTACACTTATGTGCACTTATAGCAGATTATTTCAACACGGTATATCTGTACTTTAAAACCATCATTTTACAATGTTCATTATTTACTTTTTATCATCATTTGATGAACACATTTGAATTAAAGTATATTAAAGTATTCATGTTAAATTGACTGTCGCCTATTATGTTAATGAAAACTGTACATATGTTTACTTAGAACATGGATCATTACGGTATATTTCAAATGTGTATTGTATATAACTATGGTGTAAAATAAAACTTCTTCTATATCGCACAAAGTAATCTATAGTTAAGTAAAAATTGTTAGCAAGAACTTAACTCGTGATTATCAGTGAAACGCTTTTCACGCTGGATACAATATGTCACCTGGTAAGCATACTTCCATCTTTAATAACTTTTTTAACTTCTAGTTTGATAGCTGAGTAAAGTTCCTCCGATTTAACAAAACGTTGTTTGTATTAAGTTCTTTCAACTATCTCTTATAACATGGTAAGAAAAAGTTACTTTTCGCTTCACGATATCTTTCTAAAATATCAGAATAGGGAAATTAAAACTTTTAGTATTAATTCTGTGTAAACGAAGTAGGCGGCATGATCATACTTTGAAGTAGTCAATAATGATTTAGTTCAATACCAACCTATTAACGCGGAATTGATACATAGTCACATACACTGGAACCTATAAAAATAAGGCTATTATTGAACAATGTCATCCTCGAGTGATGAATTCAAAATCATATTGTCAACAATATGGTCGCATTTATATGTTATTTTCCAACTTGGGAAAATACATTAAATGTGTCTAAACAGATCTAATTGCCTAATTTGAATTCACTCGCTGCGTAATTTGTAATCAGTATATGAGAAAATGTCGTGGAAAAGGTAGTCATTTCACAAAACATGCGGAACCTGTAAGTAGTGAGAAATCCTGGCCAGACTGACAGAGCACTGAGCTGTGGGCAAAAATTCAAAGGAAGAACCATAGCAATTGAAACAAAAGTCAAGAACCATGCGTTAAATCACTGTAGATGGAATGAATGGTTGTTTGATATCTAGAGAGAGACAGCAAAAGACATGTACGATTAGGTTAAACAAATCATGGTATTTCAACTCAAACCCAAAAACTGAAAAAAAATCAAGCGCTGTAGGTACAGATATGTTCACAGGTCAAGAGAGCAGCGGGATATTTGGAGGGGGACATGTAGCGGTTGTGTCCGACAACAACAGTCGTATGTTTGTTTTCATTATGTCATACCAGCTTTACCAGTCAAGATCACCACGAAGACGATAATTTCAAATTCTGACGCTATTTGAGTACTCTTAGCAGATTCTCATTTTGCTTTGATTTATGTCTCTTTATTAAAAGATTTACATCGTTTGTCTTCATAACATTGAATGAACGAGGCTTTTAATCGGATTGAGCAAGCATATGCAAAGAACCCTTGATAAATTGGAATTATTTAATGTTGCAAGATTTATGATAAATATGAGACCCAGTATCGGAATGTAGTTTTTATGCATCACTGCTAACGCAGAAAACACGATCACAGTTGAAATCATTGGTCTAAGTTAATATGGACTTGACGCTGCTAAGAAAATTACAATGTTGTTCCGTGCATCTAGAAATGCTTGACATTGAGACATTGGTTGAAAAAAAACCAAATATACTTTACCATAGAAGTACAAAAATCCACTCTCGAAGTTTATACACACCATAATAAATGCAAAAAGTATCAGAAATAAGGTCCATCTAAAATGTGTGAACATTGAAAACGTGATGAGACATTGAAGCAGCACATGCCCTTCTTGTGCAAGCTGGTATCTGTGTATCATAAATCATGATATTGCTGCACTTATAAATGAATCATTTCGTACCACAACTATTAATACTAATTACTCAGATAAGAAAATAATTAGTCGTTACAGGAAACGCCACCTACATAAGACAATGCCTCCCCACACAGATCACAGGGAAATATAAACAAACGAACATCAGGAGTTGAGGTGTCAGGGCAATATCTATGGAAAGTTAGTTGGCTTGTTTCCGTAATTTAGTGCATTTGCTCTTGGTTCTACCTATTGATAAACAGGATTTTGTAAAACTTATTTTAGTAAGAAACTTAAACTTAAGGTGGATCGTACCTTTTTTGGTAAGAAGTCGGCGTATTCTGATGACATTTTGCATGAAAAAAGATTATTTACTTCTGTTGAAACTCATGTTTTTTAGAATACGTGTCGATTGTCATGAAATTCAGCTTACATGTTGCAAACACATGCAATATCGTGTCAATTTATTTTCTAGTATCCTAAAAAAGTAAATCAATGAAAATTTAGAAATCCTTCATTGTGCGTTTTTAAATATAATGAGTATATCTTAGTCTACGAAACTAGATTACGTAACTGACTTGTGTACATACCCGTCTAAATATTTAGAGACAAGAAGACTATGGGCTCAACAGTTACCTCAAAATGGTAATAGATATAAGTTTTTTCCACTAAAAATTAACCATGAGCAGAAACTGCCACAAAGTCCACATCCATCATAAAGCACAAGAAGACATGGAACACAAGTTAACACATTCCAAGACAAAGGGGACAAGATACAAAGCCAAAGCAGATCTTTTGTTTAAACAAAACAATAGGACATACAAACAACATTTTTACGCAATACCGTGCCAGGTGATGGCAACAAGAGCAACATTAGATTCAAATAACGACTAATTATAATTTACTGCACCATTACCTTAATCGTTATCGAATGCATGAGGTTTTTTTTAATTAAATGCCCCGAGAACAACTCTACCTACCAATCTAACTTCACTACACTGTTTGTCACATTGATTAAATGTAATGACATACAGTAAACGGTGATATTTAAACAATAATGTAATGTCTTTCATTGTATTTAATCTTGTGATAATGTTATTAGGTATGTGGCAATGTGTGATATCTTTTTTGTGATACTTTTATATTTCTGTTAATTCAATTAAATAAATTATTATGCTCCTCTATGTCAAACCACCTAAACGTTGGACCACAATTCAAATTAGAGTATTTGTGCTGTCATAGGGGTTGGTGTGTATGGCATTGTTATTATACACTTATCATACTTATTATTCAATTGTATTGCATGTCTTAATTATCCATTTATCATGTACTCTACTACCAAAATAAATAGTATTATTGTTGACTAACAGAAACATTTATCTTTCCTTGTATGTAGGAATACGAGCGTCATATAAGCGGGGACGTACAACAATGATGCCTACATTTAACAGCTTAATCCTAAATCATATACTCAAATATTTATCATAAAGTACATCGTTTCTTCACTACGGGGAATTTTCTAAGGGAACCTACATTTAATGATCATTACAAATAATAACGTTTCTTATACGAGTTTACATTTAGAAAGTGTAAAAGAACTGCAACATTACCGAATACTTATTCAATTACCAGTAACATTTGCAGGGAATATCGCTAATATATTGGTTTGAATGCATCCTGCAAATGTTCAAGTATTAGAAGACGGGTAACCATTGAATTAGTGAAAGAAAATAAGATTAGTTTTACTAAAGTTAAATATTAGGTAAATATATTCCTAACAAGATGCTGCATGATCAATGGGGACTTTCAAAAACATTACGTTTGCAGTTTATTATACCTCAAATCTTAAGTGAATGATAATTCAACATGAAATCCCATGCTAGTTAAATTATATATATTTTCTATGTGATTAATATATGTTTCATATTAAAGGCATATTAAAATGTTAGAAGGAACGAAACATACACAAGACATTGCCTCCCTATACAGATATCAGGGAAATACTAGCTTACGAAAAATTAGGCACTGAGAATGTGTAAGGGGATTTATCTATGGGCATAGGGGAGTAAGGAATGGAATGGTTTGGCTATCAAAACAAAATCATTAAGAATTTAAGCGGACAACAAGGAGGAAATGAATTGAATGGATGACATACACCACAGGACAACTTAAGAAAGTCAGCGACAATGCGCCGACATGGGGGAGAACGAAGACAAAGGTTAGATCAAATCCAGCAATTGCGCATGGAGAAAGGGGAACGTACATATAAAAACAAAAACTTAAATAATAAGCCACGATGTTTTACTTTTTTAGAAATATTAAGTTGTATCATGTACAAACTTTTAGTTTTCCGTTCCCCATTTCAACTGTTTAAGGTTTATTCCACACCACTTATCATTCTTGATTTTATCAAGTACACTTGCGAACATGTATGGAAATACTTATGAATATAGACACTCCTAAGCGTTTCATACTTCATACACGTGACAATGCCATGCTAAATTTGAAAACAAAAACATCTACGACAATAATCATGTTGACAACAATCTTAACCGTGACACCCGCTTGTTTTTACACAGAACTTCAGTTAGTGCATGTCTGAATGTGTGTAGCTGTTTTTGTGAACATGTTATAAACTATATCCAGCTAGAAGAAACAAATAAACGAAACAACGAAAGTCCGAGTAATTTACAAAGATGGCTGATGTGTCCTTATATCCTCTCCTGGAAGCTATCAACTTGCTATTTCACGAAGACGTATATTGTATCTCAGTTTCGTGAAGATCCAGTCAGGAGTGATATCATTATTTTACAACCAGGTGACTAAGTGTCTCAACTATTCGGTCCGGTTTCGTATCGATCAAATTGCATATGTGACATCCAGAGCGTTATCATGATTATAAGGCTATTCTACGATGTGCCCAGGTATCCCTGAAATTGGCCAAAAGTTGATCCAGTGTTAAATCGTTTAAAATTATATTGTATTGAGGCAATCGTCCTGACCAGGTTTAAGTATTGTGTCTGATACACAGACGGACAAACCAGAAGACAAGTTTATCATAAGAGTTCATCCGATTTTGGCAAACTGATCCTGATTTGATCTAGATCAGTATAAGTCATAAGTATAATTAATTAATTTCTCAACATTATGGTGTAGTTTTCACAATGGTAATTATAAACGTTTAGGTACTTTGTGTATGTTTATGAGAAGTACTGGAAAAGGTGTTCTTATTACTTCATAAAATTGGCAAATATTTGTATGGATCATCTTGATCCAGATGAGCTAATCCTTTGTGAACATTGGGCCAGGGTAGCTATCCGGCCTTATACTTTGTCGGCATCGACAATCCATTCGACAAGCGTTATTCGCCGCGACATATTTATATATATATACTACACCAGTCTTATAAAATCAATAACAATGAACAGTTCCTTCACCGACTTGGTGACAGGGCATTAATCTTACAAATATTATTTACTACTGAAGGTTTTCCGATAGAAATGATTCGAAATGTTTGTTTAGACAAGAGAAACGTTTAATTATGATTTTGTCACAATTTACAAGAACACTTCTTTTACGGCCCATTACAAAAAAGGATTGTGCCAAGACGATATCCAAAATTGCCATGAATTTGTTCCATGCAAAAAATGCTTTCAGATATATAGAAATCAATGAAGAAGCCGACCTTGAAAGGACAAATGCAACGGGCACAACAACCCCTAAACACGAAGACACGAAACCTTTACATACATGTAAACAAACACAGAAGAGGCTCGAGACAAACATAAATGTTGAGTGAAAATCGGAGTACCACCTTGAAACTGCCAGTGGCAATCCAACACAGGGGGGGGGGGGGGGGGGAGAGAGAGAGAGAGAATACGTAACTACAGGGAAAGCCACATACATAAGACAATGCCTCCCCACGCAGATCTCCGGAAAAACAACAATCCACAAAACATAAGGCACTAAAGGATGTCAAACGGTACACATATTAAGGAACTGAGGCGCAAGGAATGGCACAGCAGACCACAAGGAATAACTAGGAGAATCAAAGTGGACAGTAAGGGAAGGGGAGGTGGGAATTAATGGATGGAAAAGATCACAGGACAAGTCAAGACAACTGGTCTTAATAGGCCAAAAATGAGCAGGAAACAATCTGAACACTGTATAAAGTGACAGAATTGCATAGGGGAAAGGGAAATACAAAACACATTCATAACATAAACAGAAACAACAATCATATAGCGAATTACAACCTTGGAACTGTCAGCAAAAAATACTGGGGGTTTAAATCGATTAACAGCTAGCTAACCTCACCCTTAATCGTTATATGGTCCTTGATTTCCAACATATATACATATATTGACTAAGTAGGCAGTAACTAATCATTAAAAGCAACCAACCATCACGTACACAACAACAGACACTGTAACTAATCCAGTACGAAGGAACAAGCAGCCTCAGTCTGACCTTGCTCCCAGTAACTAAACCAGTAACATAAGAATGTAAAATAACCCTAAAATTAAAATTAATAATGCAGTTTAAAGTAAGGTCAACTCGATAATGTAGTTATCCCAAATAATATGGTACACCCAAATAAAAATGTCAAGATGGGTTTTAAATGCTTATTGAATGATACTACTTTTGCTAAAACTAGGTAAAGTGGTATAAAGAAATTCTGACATAATAATTCACGGCTTGGTGATGTTATGTTATGCAGTCTATGTAATGTGTATTTTAATGACGATAGCATTCAATTCTGTCGGTATAAGATAGATATATGAAACCACGAGACAGATGTGAAACCCTGTGTTATCAATGCACGAAGCAATATTTCATAAATCTTCTTAGAAGTATTTGTTCAGCACACCAGTGTCCATTTTTGTAGTACCATTTCAAACCTGTTTTCCTGAAACGTTCTAAATTTATGCAAGTAAGATGGGGAAAGATTTATTATGTATTTATTTTCTGTCTAACTATAGAATACGAATAGCATGCGTCTCGCGTAAGGCTCTAACTTAATATGTGGGCGTATATATGTATTAACTTTAGGAGAAGCGAGAGAGAAAACAATGGCATGGAAATGGCTGTTCCGAAAGTCAATAGTTTTGTTCAAAATATTTTGTTATATAGGATGTCCTCTCTGGATTAAATTAACCCATAGTATTATGAGTACAAACTCTGTGTTTACTTTAAAGGATGCCTTAAAATTACAATTTTTAAACAGTCGATATTAGCGTTTTTAGTACTCTGATTCCAAGAAAACTTATATTTGTTTCATCATTGTTTATCTATTTTGGTAGCGAGTGTTTTTTCCTTTTAATTGTCATACCTGACATATGCCTTACCGAAATAAATATTATTATTATTAAACTGTTAACACATAACTCATTTGTTGAAATAGCAAGTCATGTTTCCATGCTTTTAAGTCTATACATAAAGAATGTATACACTTCAAAAATAAAATATTACGCGTAATACATAATTCGAGATTAACAATTAACAATGTACGTACTTGGACCAATTTATAGACAACAATAAGGAATACATGTTTGCAAAGGTTCTTTGATAACATAATGAACATGATATATATAATCCGTTTATAAACAATTAATTATTAGTCATATCCAGAAACAAGTCTGAAGTAAGAACAAAAATGGAAATGTGCGTTTACTAGTACGTACACCTGTAACATTAATCTATCGAATTAATCCATATGATTTAAGTATGGTTTAATCGGAATCTCGAGAGATGTTTTGCTAATGTGAAAAAATACACTGCTTAATGTTACAGTGTTATAATGATGTGCTAATTCTACTACAGTGATACCTCACCTAAAGAACATCTCAATAATATAACCAACATCATTTAGAACACCATCTTCAAGTCCCTTTTCACTGTTTTGCTCTTTATTGATACTAAGAGCATCTCAATAAGAAGACCAGTTTTCAAGGGTCCTACAGGTTGTAAAACTGTACATTCTATCAACTTCATATGTCCATAACATGCAGTATTTCCTTATCTTATCATTTTTGTATCTTGAATGTTGGATATAAAAGTCATCAAGAGTTGTTTACACCAACATTTCCATTGATCGGTTGTCTATCAGTGAATAGTCGAGAAATGTGTATACCTATTAAAATTCCCGTTTAAGTTTTTTATACAAACGACATGCTTCCAATCACAAACGAAATTTTCTAAATTTAAATGTCTAGCTTGATAGAATTTGATTGTCTTGCGCATCACATTAGCACATATTCTGAAGAAATTATTAGACTAAAAGAAACGCACATGGTCAACTAAAATTGTTTTGCTGATGCAAGTAAAAGTGCGGCAAACCGTGTTCCCTTGAAGACGGAGGAATAATGAATTCACAAGATTTAGGGATCATTTAATGAGAAGACTTTTTATAAGGCAATTCCTGTTGGATTTCAATATTTAATATGTAATTTTAATACACAAATCACTTCTGTAACTTTAATATTGTAAAAGTAATAATATTCATGATGTCAAAAATATTACCCGCTGTTCGCTTAAATAATATGATTTCCATTCCATATTATAAATCTACAATCAAACAAATAGGTTTCTGAAACTTCAATTCAAAAATACCCAATCGCCTTTAATCGTGTGTAAGTGTCTTTACCTGCAATTTTAATTAATAATTGTCAGCAAATGTTCGTAGACTACATTAATGTATAAAGTACTATTATTAACACTGGAAGGACAAGTATTTTGTGTACCGGACAAGGCATCATTCGATACATGCCCGAATGTATGAGCCACGACAGTAAGGGGTTCAATATAACTCTCATATTTTCTAAATTGCATCGTCCTTGGCATTTGGAAACAATCTCTAATTCATGATGATTGTTCTAACGCGTGTTCTATGGTACTTCAAGCTTGATAATTCTTTCAAGTCGAAAGGGAAGCTTATTCCATTATTGCGTCTGCGTGAAGAAAACCGAAATATTGACATGTCTAGTGTACATTTGATATACCTTCAGTTATTCGTTAGCACGCATCACGCACGTCACAGTGCATCTGAATAGGTGCTTATTTTAGTTATTCAATCCATTAACACCGTTGTTGTCCAAAAAGCAGGTGACTCCGTGTATTGAGGTTGCTCTAGAATTTGACAAACTATAATATATGGAGCTTGCACGAAACTGTGAAAAAAGAAGCAAACAAAACACTTACATCAAAACCCTTCGAAAAAATGATATTTGTCTTTATGTCGGGCTTTACGTCGTTTCTTAACAGTAACTCAGTCATATACGGCGGACAGTTGACCCAATCAGTGATCCTAGGTTACCAAACAGTAGCAACTTGCTCAACAACAAGCAATTTACAACTTATCCATATACATCAGCGTTCAGAGGTGGAGGGTACTCATTTTGGACGCATTTTTGTTCAGTCATATTGTCAAAGAAGAACGTATGCATCGTCCACTAGATTAACAGTCTAGCTCTCTGAACTAACCGGACATATGTTACATTTGTATCATGAAAAAGTTTAAATTATCTGAGAATTAAAATATACGCGTTGAAATGCTACATAAGCGGACATTATTTTCATCACAATCCGTGGAAATAGCACTTTAGTATTGGGAAAAAATGTTAAACCTCACTTAAAGACCACAACGGTAATAAGACCACCTCAATAATAAGAACACAATGTTCAAGTCCATTTTCAGTTATACTCTTTATTCAACCTCAATATTTAAAGCAGTTTTCAAGAATCCCAAGGGTGTTCTTATTATTGAGTTTTTTGGTATTCTGCATAATCATCCGCATGCTTATGCTTATGCTAAAGTGATTTCGCAAAGTCAAGATGTATGTTTGAGAAATATTTGTGTATGTAATACCACGTAGACAAATTTGGAAGAAACAAAAAAATATGGTTCAACCGTTTCATCATTAGTTCCTCCATTGCGTCAGTGTATATGTCAATTGAAGAGAAAGAGCACTGGAAATGTCACATTATCAAAACATGACCGCCTAACTCAGACCCCTAGGATATAAAGCTATATATGAGTGGGGCACTAAACAACTAAAACGTATGGGACTCGCAACAATTAAAGATGAAGAAAACGGGAATTCACAGGCTTAAACTAGTTAGACGGCACGCCAACCTCACATTTATTTGTCAAATTACCGAAATTTCCCGCATTCACACAAAACTGACAAAGCTGGTACAAACAAACTAAACAAGACTACAATACCAGACGCTAAAAAAACGACAAGTACCTTAATCAATGAAGATGTAAAAGTGAAACAAATTAGTGCAATTAGCAAGGAAAATGAATACTTCAAATTAAAGTAATTAAATAACAACAGTCGTAAATTATGAGAGAACCAAAAACAACAATTAACTTAGTAAATTACACTAAATAATTGAATGCAAAACTTAATGTCGCAAGCGACTGAACAATACATCGCAATAACGAGGAAGACAATAACATTATAATTGAATTGAAAACGAGGAAGCGTAAACATTTGGTGCTGTATATTCCGTTTAACTAAGACTATGCCTAAACGTAACAAGACTTCATAAATAATCGACACGCTATGCTTGAACACAAACACAAATAGAACAACGTATACACCAAAATGGATCCGACTACAAACAATAAATATTCAATTCAGTACAAGTTAGATATAAACAAACCGTATTAATTACTAAAGTTAACAGGAAATATGAGTGCACCAAAACAATAGCCATCTACACAAATAATATAAAATAATTAACAAGTGAAAGTTGGAATCCAAAGCGAAGTGAATATCACTTTCACAAAGCCTTGTCACAAACATGCACACTTATCCGAGTGTCTGTAAATGCTTTAGACGTTAAACGCTTTTGGTTCGATTCAGTTCTAGAGCTTGTGAAGCAATTATTCTTAAAAACGTTTAAAATACTAAAGAAAGTATACCAAGGAGCTCATGGAACAAAGGCTTCTAAAACATTGGTTACGTACAAACAATCACTTTGAACGCCATTCCAATACAAATGCTGTCGCCTTTTTAATTGCCAACTAATACAGCATTAGCCTAGGGACTTAGTTCGCGGAATATTGGCGAAAAGATGTCGGGCTTACTCTATAGCGAGACTGAAAATTCAGTCTGAAACATTTATCAAAATATCCGCTTCGCTAAAAGAAACGATTTATCATATTTTTGACATGCTTAAAGTAAATGGAATAACGTGATACGCTCTTGTCCGTACTAAAAACTTGTTATTTTAAGCAGATAAGTATGAACTTAATAAGGAACTTTCTAAACATAATGATAATCCATTGTCTGTTTAAACATGATGAGTCATTTACGAAAATGTTTTCGTATCAGCAAATGATTTCTACAATACAATGAATGTTAAAACGTATTTCACTAGTGACTGCTGTTATTTAATTATCGCAATATTTAAAGGATGCGGGATAGCTATTAAATTCACTGTCTTATTCAACTTTCAACTAAATTTGATTTAAATCCAATGTGGTATATTCAATTTTGTTTTAGACATAATGCCTATGCTTTGTTTTATTTCATTACTTAGATCATGTTTTGTGAATGTAATCTTCCCAGTCTTACTCATACACTGTACACCAAAGTTCACCATGCTGATGTTCTGGTAAATGCGGTTCAGTGATCTTCGTACATCTGTTGATGTTAAATAGAACTCATACTAACATTTCGTACAGAAAACTATGGTATATATTTTAAATTAATGAATAATGTACATGATAGGTATCTCCAACCACGGAAAAACAGTGATCGTGAAGTAAACAACGACAGGCACTGTACTTAAAGTGTTCAAGCCACGCACTTTACTTGACGAGTAAACAGCGCTTTAATATTAGAAGACAGAATATGTTGCTACATGGAACGCTACATATATAAGACAATGCCTCTCCACAAAGACATCCGGGGAAACAACATTACAGAAGACATTAGCCGTTTGATGAGGCGCAAGGGTACATACGTAAGGGAACAAAGATGCAAGGAATGGCTTGGCCGACCATAAGGGATAACTAGGAGATTCAAAGAGGACAAACAGAGGGAATTTAATGGACGGAAAATATTACAGGACAAGTCAACACAGCTGGCAACAACAGGCCGAAAGTGGGAAGAAAACAACATTTAAACTATATAAAGTGAAAGAATTGCACAGGCGAAAGGGAAATTTAACATACATCTAAAACACAAATAAAAACAATAACCATACGGCGATGTACAGAATTGGAACTGTCAGTAAAATACTGGGGGTTTACATCGATATGACAGCTAGATAACTACTACGTTCGTAACAACAGTCATATTTTGCATAATCCAGCACGAAGCGCGTCTCTAATTGGCTATTTGTCTTCACTGTCTTATATTGTAATGTTTTCCGATTGAAATGGTGGTTTTAGAGGGAATGAGCAATTTTGACAAGTTTTGTCTGTTTTAATTATTATACTGTATTTAACCATCCGAACAAGGCATATGATCTTCTTAATCACTGACTTGTCCCCAGGCAGTGGGATACTAATTTGTATTGTGTTAGAGAGCCAGGATGACTGGTTAGTCACCTGATTGCTATGCATTTATGTTGTTGGATAACACTTCAAAAAGGCGTTAAATTAAATAACATACTTCCAAAACAACCAGGAATCCATTGTGAAACACAGAGCAACATATCAGCATCTTTTCCTCAGATTGTTAGAAGTTCACCAGTTCGTGAGTTGTCTTTGGCACTTAATGGCATTTCAATGTACGGAAGTCGAACATTTTGTTTCATTTACATTTGAATGGAACACGAATGATACTGTCCTTTCTGGATACATTGAAAAAAAGTTTCTGACATTCTTATTTTTCCCCCATATCAATTGATACGGTGTTCAGACAGATTGAACATGTTTGTGTTGTCAAAACATTCGTGATTAATGTTCGAATAATCACTTTATATCTCAATTGTTATCAGAAATCGCTGACTGTTTTTACGTCTGTAATATGAATAACTAGCATTGCTTTTGCCATTGATGAACAATGATTGTTGGCAGAATCTGACACACCAACCGATATTGTCGTCGACGTAAATTATACGGTGGCTCTTTTGAGCGGGATTGCCTTTAGCGCTTTCGATTTAATATATAATAAATCGTTATGAATATTTTCCACAAACATTTCGTTAGAGTAGTTGCATCGGAAGACCATTTTAGCAAAACATAGCTAATTCAAATAAGTTACGAAATAAAGCAAAGAACAAGGAGAGGGCGCAACACAAACGGACTTAATGATCAATATAGGACTGCATGATAACTTGACAAAAAGAGAACTTATAGGACACAAGAAAAATTAGTAGCTAAAAATTAAACCAAAAAACAGTTCTGATATATTGACGTCTAATGTATGTGCCGTCGTATGTACGCATTGTCTTATGTACGTGGCGTCCCCTGTAACAACATGTTCTCTCTTTGATATAACAACGTCATGATTATGTTTTAAATCGGTTTGAAAACATGTCAGTATCAAACTAATAGAAGGTATTCTTGTAACATAAAATGCAATTGGGTGGTTTGAAACTACCATATAGCCATCTTAGCAGAGAAAACGTGTAATGCAACTTTAACACTCACAAGCGTTGTAAAGCTACAATATCCTAAAACAAGGCTACAGAACTGATATAACTGTTTATTATTATTATTATGATAAGCAAATTTGCTATCTTAATCTCTCCGAGTCATGTATGCTCGTATATAATGGATACATCTGCAACAAGGAATTTCACACTAGGGGTATACGGTGATTCGTAATATCCTTTGATAACATTTTCTAAATTATATTAGCGAAACCCTCCTCTATGTATTACGTACAATGATGTATAGCGTCTCCAACAACGTACTTCTATCGTCCGTGTCATCCTAGTACAACGTATTACACTATCTTATGTTAATTATCCTAATTACATCATTAGTGTAATAAACACATTATCAACGACGACTGTATAATTAATGTAAATGCGAAAGGGAGAAATAGAATATTGGGTCAAAATAACATGTAATGCTATAGAAAGATAGATTTATTTTAGCGTAAGATGCATATATACATGGCAGATAAGAACAAACATGTTTCATTTATAATAAAAACACATGAGTTATAAAAACAATGCCACACACATCCGTACTAAGGATTATACAAAACAATGTGTTCCTTGTCATGGATGGTGTGACATAGAGAGGCATGAAACTTCTATTGAAATTCTATCACATACAATAATATCGAAAGAGAATTATATTTTGAAATAACAGTGACTATCTAATTATAATGCGAAGTAAAAACTATAAAAGAAAAGATTTACTGAATACTGCTTTTGATTTATGAATTGATTTGGAACTATAACATAAAATGCTTAAACACACATATACACACATGTATTGTATAATCAATAAAAAAATACTTATTATATAATTGCTTAGCAAGTGTCTTTTTATGGTAACCTTAAACCCGCTGATTGTTTATATACTTCTTATGAGTTGGTTTAGCTTGTTCCAGAGACTACATCATATGTACGAGAATTATTTAAGTCCAAAACCTTTAACTTTTTGGACAGAAAAAGATCCATTTTCTTTAAACCTAGTTTTATGAGAATGAATAAAATCAGGGGCTAAGCCATTTTTTCTTTTAAAAACATGACACAAGATAATTGTTTCAACTCTCTTATTCACTGGTAACCAATTTCGGGCTTTAAAATGTTCAGTTTCAATGTGTGACCTTTGTCCAAGCTCAGGACAAACCGTATCAACTTGTTCTGTGTTATCTGGAGTTTATCTTCCCATATTTTGGCTATACCATGATACCAGAAACAACAGGAGTAATCAAAGTGAAAATGAATAAGGGCCATAACCAAAAGCCTTTTGGTATGTATGTTATGTTTCCTATAAAGACATTTTAACCTTGTAATAGCTTTCTTGATAACAGAATGGGCCATGGACTCACAAGATATGTTTTCATCTAAAGTAGCACCTAGCTATTTGACTGATGAAGTTTGCTCAATAACAGTGACATTACAAGTAATATTTAAAATGGGTTCTTATCTTAACTTGGGCTTGGAACCAAAAAAGATAGACTCTGTTTTCCCCAAGTGTAAAGACAATTTATTATCAACTAACCATGGACTAACTAATTAAAGATTATCTGATACATGTAACTCCTTTTCAATAATTATTTTTACCTGCAACAAGTATATCAGAATCATCTGCGTAAAGTAAAAGTTTATATATTTGACTATCGCAGACATATCATTCACATAAATAAAAAATAACAGTGGACCTAAAATAGATCCTTGAGGAACACCACATGTAATATTGGAGGATGATGAGAAAATTCCGTCAACACCCACAAGCTGGTGTCTATTTGATAAATATGATTTAAACCATCTGATAATATCTTGATCAATCTCTAACGCTTCAATTTTCATGAGAAGAATGGAGTGGTCAACAGTATCGAATGCTTTTGGAGATCGTGAAGAACCATGCCCACACAATTACCCTTATCCATTTGAAACCAGTAAGGTGTATAAGACAGGTGTCTGTTGAATAACCACTTCTGAAACCAGACTGAACTTTATATAGTTAACTTTTTTTCTTTAAGATACTGTTCAACCTGGACATACACAACCTTTTCAAATATCTTGGAAACAATACTCAGTATGAAAATAGGTCTATAATTTCCAACTTCAGTTTTATCATTTTTCTTGTAAATGGGGATAACTCTTGCCGACTTCAAATGAATTACAGATAAATTTATTATATGTGTAAGAAGGCACGCAATTATAGTAGCACTGTCCCTAACAAACCGGAAATGAATACCATCTTAACCTGCAGCTTTATTTACACTTAAATTATTCAAATACTTTAAGACTTTATTCTCAGATATGACAGAAAAAGAATAACTATTTTGTAAGACACCCTCAGCACTGCAAAAAGAAGATACATAATCCATTTCAAATGTTGCTAATACAGACTTAGGAATGAGTTTTATCAAATCCAAATATATATTGACCAAATAACTTACGAGAATTTTATCTGTAACTTTCGATATCTAGTGTACATGTTTCCTTGTACAAGCGGCATAATACCAGCCGTATCCTCTCCATTTCGAGATAACTTAAAATAACTGTACATTACACCTTTATACAATGATTTAAGATTAGTTCAACATACCTTCAAACAGCAATATTTTTTAGTGTACGACCTTTTGAATACCCTTCAGAGACCAGTGAAACCTCGAATAAATTGTATCAAGTTCGTTTCCTTTATAGAAACCACCAAAGGGTGTCATGGTTAAAAAGATAACAATTCGCGTGAGACCTTTAAACACCCGCACCGAGATGAATATAAAAGTTCGTTTCCCCATAAAGGAACCATCTCAGAGGCAAATAATTTGAGATTTTTTAGGCTTATTAACATCAATTGCTCGGTCGATCATGTTGTCAGTACATTGTAATTGACCAAACGTGTAGAAAATACAAATCAGCGGGTGACTTTGGACAGAAATAACTAACAACACAAAACAATAATTTGAAAAAATCTTAATAATTTCTAGTGTGTTTTCTTAAAAGGGCACGATTATATTGACAAAAATCAGACTTAAGTTCGACTATTATCCATTATTTCTATTTGGTTCAATATCGAACTTCCAAACAAAATAAGGGCACTTTCTGCAAATTTTAAACCGTGATATTTTTGCATATACTCTGGACTAAACCGCTTCATTGCGATGCAGAATAACAATGAGTTTGTTTTGGGAAAGTGTTAATGGTGGGCTTAAATATGATAAGAATGTACGCCGTATAAAACTATGTTCATATTGAAAATGTGTTGTACTATGACTGTGTTAGCTACAGAAAAAATTATCTTGTATAATTATTAGAATGAGCGTTTATCCCTCATATCGCTGCAGAGATATCAGCATGATGCATTAAAAACGTTGATCTATTTAAAATGTGTTGAGCTCGCAAATACCATAAAATTGCTTACAGTAGCAAAACCTCGATTGGCAATTTAAATAAAATACGAGTAAAAATCCGAACATTTCCTAAATGGCCACGGAATATTAACTAAGATACGCAAACAGTTTACGAACAATTACAGCGTCCAATTCCTTGTAGTTAACAAAAGAGACACGATAATCGAAACTCTCAACTTACTCATTACACGTAATTTAAACGGTTGCCAATATAATTGTTATCACGGCATCACCACAATATCGTTTACGATGCTCATGGTGGGTTTGTACACACACATTATTTTATTAAGCTTTAAACATTCTCTTGATGGGATATCAATAAATATGACGTCTTGCTAACAACAAACAAATCTTACAAATGTCTCGGGACACTGTCGATGAGAAATGTGTAGAAAACATAACTGAAGGTTACGTCGCACCAAATATAAACGAAATTATCTCATAGTGCATTAAGTAAATACTGATAAAAATATACAAAATGGGATGCGATTGATAGTTTGATAATGTAACACAATCGAAAAGGTATGCAAATGCACAGAAATCAACGCAAATAAGATATAAACATTTATATTTATCACTTTCTACTACCGATTGCTTCATACTATCAAGTATTCGCGCCTAATTCAAGGACGGCAAAGTTCGCAAATCAACCTCGCCAAAGACGGGGTTCGAACGACATACGGACATACTCCAAGACCACATTGCATCCCTCTGATTGATTGTGTTGGATCTCTAGTAAAAGACATTATAAACTATTTTCACCCATCAAATAGTTCTGTGTATTGTTGGCACTTTACCATTGAAAGTGTTTATGTATATATTTTTATGCTACTGCAAACTTTTGACATACCTGTCCATTTTTCGTGTAATTACAAATCGGTTTATCTCAACTCAGTTGTTACTGTACAAGTATTGCTTTTCATTAAAAAGGCCAAATATTGGAAAAGCAACAATATTTTCTTCAATTTCCTGTATTGAACTATCATTAGGTCTTGTTTGGTTGGACATATTTCGCTAGCATGTTCATGGTGTCTGTATACGTACAACATCCATTTATCATGCTTCCGTAAGGTGCCCTAATTATACTAAGTCTTGTGCATATTGCATCTTCCTGTTTTATCTAAATAGCCCATAAAAACTGATTCATATTCAATAGGCGCAACAGCATTCAGCATTTTTCATTTGGAGATAAACTTCTTGTTACGTACAACTTAAGCTTTTGATCTATTAAAGGTAATCAATTTTACTTCTTCTTTCAGAATTGTATTTCTTAAAGTCGAGATAAAATGTGATCTTATGCCAGCAAGCACATGGTATTATCTGTAAATGACATTAGAACACATAACATTCGTTCACTTGCAGAGTGAACTATAACATGCATGTGAAGTGGACAACGTTCAACGAATGTTTTGAATATTTCATGTTAATTTTAAATATGTTCTTTTCGTCTTTGTGTTACAGTTAACAACCAAACAATTTATTTAGCTATAAATCTTTACATTACGGATATTCAATAATGCTTCGAAGTCCTAACAACAAAATAATTCCAAAACTGTCTGGGGTCAAGCTGAGCACATTAGCAAGTTAAGACAGTCTCGGATTTATTCAAATTATGTTCGTCTAAACGTTTAAATGGAATTCACAATTCTCGCTTGTAGACATACGGAAAAGTACTTTTCCTAAGACTTGAGGTTCACGTACAATGTATTCTTGGAAAAATAAGACACACAATTAAGTGAGCTATTTGAGCATTGACCGGACTGAACCACACAAATGAATACACAAATACATTTTACTATATGAATATACACAAGAAAGCGTTTACATTTTCCCAGTTTATTGAAAAAATTGATTTTATCGACGATTTGAAAAAGGGCTTAGACTATAAACAAACATTATAATCCAGTTTTACATGCTATTCTTTGCAGACACATATAACACTTGTTCGTATTAAGAATAAAAGCATTTTACCAGATTGAGTTGCAACAATAATTATTAATCTAACCTCGATTGGCATAAACGTGCAAGTAAGGTTTCATACGTTGTTGTATAATATTCTTCTTTTCAGTTCCATTTATTTATTTGATTTTCTTTAAGCTCTTTATTGAGTAAGTTATTCTTGTGTAAGTTCCTTCGAACAACTGAATTTGTTTGATATGTTACAATGCCTTTCTAATGGAATCTTCAATTTCTCATGAGTTTGCAAAGTACATACAACAAGAATTGATGACACAGAGTTAGAATATCTGAGTGACTTTCTAAATCAAATAAAGACAAACCATTAATTCTAACGTACGTACACGCGAGATTATTTGTACACGAAGTAGGTAATTTGTCATTCTTCGAGTTAGTTCTAATAGCTTTCTATAAAGGTACAACAAACGACGGCTATGTACAAAGGAAATTTCGTCGTTGTAAAAATGTGTCCTTCGGCGATGTAATCAAATTTAGAGTACGCTGTCACCTTCTGGGGTTCGCTGTACTAACAAAAATGCGTAAAAGATACATAATAGACACTTATGTCTGAAACGAGTTTATCACCTATGCAATAATCCGCTGTTTTAACAAGAAAGAGTACAATCAATTATTTTGACGACACACTCAGGAAGAACAAATTGAAACTTACCATAAGCACACCAATCATTCCATTTGAAAGTCAAAGTCAAAGTCAAAAACCTTTTATTCTCTCATATCACATACATGATAAAATGAGGTGACAAACCTGAATATGAGTAAAAATGAGGCTCATAAAAATAAACATAGGTACACAATACATCATTATACATATTCAATTTTTAATAATACCTTTGAATTGTAAAACAAGTATGTGGAGAGTCTAATATTTTTATATAAGAATACTGGTATTCTTGAACAATAATATTAATTAGACATACCAGTACATCCTGGTAATATCATTATTCAAGAGATACAGAATCATAAACTTTTAGTAAGCAAAATATATTTATGCATTTAATATGAATTGTAATATAACAGAGACTAGTGTTTTGTTAATTAAAATTATGTACCTCTCTTATGTTCAATGTCCTAATTATTTCTTAGCAGGTGCATTGGTACACTAGGATACACTGTTTTATTACTTGACTTGTCCAGTTTAGCGATTGACCTTAAAGAAAGGCCAGGGATAACTGGACCAGTAATTGAAAATAATCATGACATGTGTATGTACGTCGAGCTCTTATCGAAACGAAATTAAAGAGCTCAACAACACATTGTTATTCAACTATACAATTGTTCAAATATGTATTTATGTAATAAAGTCACATTCTATTTACTATACATTTGACAAATTTGGATAACTTAAGAAACTCTTGCTTATTCTTAGTGTTCATAAGTTCATTTATCTTCAAAACATTTGGTCTTCTGAAATAATATGGTTTTAAAAATCTTCTTCTTTCATTATCAAAAAATGTGCATTCAAAAAGATAGTGATATTCGTCGCCAAGCTTATTACATGTATTACAATTTCTATCATTTATGGGAATTCTTGCCCAGTTGCCAATTTCTACAGGTAAACGATGGTTACGAGTACGAAAACGAATCATGGAGTAACTTAGTGATGACATATTTGAGGATAAAATTGGTTCCATTCCAAAGTTGGTATTAATTATTCTATAGAAATATGCTTTACTGGAGTTTTCCAAAGATGTATACCATTCATTAAGGAAGAGATCTTTTAGCTTTTGTCGAATTGTTAATTTTAGCCATTTACTATTGGGGAATATGTGATCGGTCCATATATTTATCATTCCGCATTTAATAAAAATTTCTTTTATATTATAAAACCATGGAAACTTTGTTTTCATTGTTTCATTGTCGTTAGTATTGACAATTGATAACATACTTTTATAGACAGTTGCAGAAAGTTTTTTGGGTAATGTATCAGGGTTAATATGGCATATTCTAGACCAAAATGCGATGGATTTTTCATCTATATCTAATGAAAGTGGTGCACAACCTGTTTCACCATAGACCATGTAATTTGGGGTGGATTTTTTAAACTTTAATATATATTTCAAAAATTTTAACTGTACACGTTCGATCATTTCTATATTTCCAAATCCCCATATTTCGGAACCATAAAGTAGAATAGGCTTAATTGTTTTATTGAACATGTCAATCTGAATGTCTATTGGAAGGCTTAAACGATTTGAATTTCTAATTAAGCTATACATAGCTCTAGTTGCTTGAGAGGCTAGATGTTGTTTGCATTTATAGAAGGTGCCGCTTCTGCTGAAATAGATGCCAAGATATTTGTAGTCTTTTACAATCTCCAATGTATCATTTTTAAATTTTAGGTTATATTGGGGTATCCTCCCTTTCGAAAAAACTAATATCTTTGATTTACTTGTATTTACTGTGAGTTTCCATGTGTCACAATAATGTTCATATGTGTTTAAAGCATGTTGTAGCTGTATTTCACTATCAGCTAAGATAACAGTATCATCGGCATACAATATAATGAAAAGTTTTAAGAATGTTTGGATTTCATCTGTGTTTTGACTGTTAGGTATAAGTATTCCATTTACATGTGCGTTTTGATAAAAATATTCATGTAAGTCATTTAGGTATAGAGAAAAGAGTAAAGGAGAGAGATTCTCCCCCTGACGAACTCCAATGTTACAGGGAAAAAAATTTGAAACCTGGGAATTTGCCTTTACACATGATTTTATATTACTATACATGTTCTTAATTAAATTGAAACATTTGCCGTTTATGTTGAGGTTATGAATTTTCATCCACAGGCCAGTTCTCCAAACGGTATCAAAGGCCTGCTTCAGATCAATAAAAGCACAAAAAAAATTATTTCTGTTATTGTTAAGATATTGTATTAAGTGCTGAAGAATAAACATATTGTCTTGTGTCGAAAATCCTTGCCGAAAACCGGCCTGAGAATTGTGCATAAGGTCATTTGATTCTATATAGGTTTTAAGTCGATTATTTATAACACAGGTGAACAGTTTACCGAAACAACTAAGAAGCGTTATGGGCCTGTAATTTTCTGGTTTAGTGATATCGCCCTTATTTTTATATATTGGGTTTATAGCTCCTACTGTCCAGGATTCGGGTATAATTCCCTTGTCGAATATTAAGTTGAACAATTTAACATATATGTCTTTCAGGATAGGATATGTATATTTAATTTGTTCATTTACAATCAGGTCAATACCACTAGCTTTGTTATTTTTAAGTGATTTTATGGCTTTAGAAATTTCATTTTCGGTTATAGGAACATTTATAGATTCATTTGTATCTGTATTTTGAGGCTGAGTATGTGGTTCCGGTAGATCTTCGTTTACACCATCAGAGAAATTATTATCTCTAAAGAACGTGTACAGATCATTTATATTGCATTCTACTTTATCTTTGTTATTTCCTTTCAACAATTTCCAGTATTTTCTAGGGTCATTGCTCTTTATTCTTCTCAGCTTATCAATATTATTTGATCTTGATTTGTTGTAAAAATGATTCATCGTTTTTTTATAATTTCTACTAGCTTCTTTCAAATTATTTTTGTTAGCTTCTGATTTTCTTAATTTATATAGATATTTTGCTCTATGAAACCTTTTACGTGCTGTTTTACATTTATTTCCGAACCACACGGATATATTTTTATTCTTTTGTTCACTTTTTAAGTCTCTATTTGAGTTTACGTAACCGAAAGACGTCTCCGATGTTCGCAAAAATAACGTCTCAATTTCCGACATAATATTATCTGCAGTTAGTTGATTAAATCCATTAATGGTGTTCAAGTTACCTAATTTTTCTGAAATTCTTTCCACTTCAGAAATATCAATATTATTCAAATAATCGTTTATTTTCCTGTTATCCCAAAGTTTAACATTTGGAGCATCAACTATATTATTTTCTTCAGTTTTGGGAACTTCAAAATTAAAGGTCAGACTTACCGGATTATGCGCGTCAGAGAGTAAGGGACAAAACTGTAGAACGTTCATATTTTCTATTGAATTAAATAAAATGGAATTACATAAAAAATAATCTACCGTGCTAGCACCTTTACATGTTTTTGCACCTACAGTATTGCCATTTGTTCTGCCATTTAAAATATAAAGGTTATTAAACTGAAGGAATTCTATAAATCGATAGCCGTAATTATTTGCAACTCGATCACAGTTTCTGGCCTCTTCAAATTTATACATTTCTGTGTTATATTCATCACAAATTTCATGAAGATTTTGCATTTCAAAAAATTCAGTATCTAATACTATAAAGTCATTTAGCTCTTTTGTTCTAGAATTGAAGTCTCCAAATAAGCAGTATGCTGAGTATTTCGATGTCATATTGTTCAATTCGGTTTGTATCTCTTGAAAAGGGGCTTCTGTTGAATACTCAGAATTTTCAGGTGGTATGTAAACTATGCCACACAAAATATCAGATTCTGTTCTGCTAAGTTTCTTCGATATCGAAAACCACAATACGAGATTAGAATTAGAGTTTATGATTGTTATATAATTTGATAATTCATTTTTATAAGCTATAGCAAGTCCGCCCGATTTGCGCCTGCTAGCAGATTTTCGATTTTTTACATGTAACTTGTAATCTTTAAATTCAACGTAATCCAGATCGTCTAATTTAGTTTCTTGTAACCCTATAATTCCGTATTGATTAATTAGTTCAACAAATTCTGGACCCTTCAATTTCGATTTCAGTCCGCAAACATTTAATGAAAGTATTGACAGAAGTAAATTATTATTGATGCGCTTTTTTGCTTCATTAGTGTTGCCAAAATTATTATTGTCATTATTATTATTAAGATTTGTATTATCATTATTACTATTGTTATTGTTGTTGTTGTTGTTGTTACTAGTGTTATGCGTATCGGTAACATTATAATTATCTAAATTATTGTTATTATTATTATTATTATTATTGGGTTTATTGTTATTATTATAATCATTATTATTATTATTACTATTGAGTTTATACGTATTGAATATTTCATTGGTGCTTTTACTTGTTTCTGAATTTCGATAGTGCGAATACATATTCATATTATTGAGCTGAGAATTCGTTTCGTACATCAAACTACATGTATACATACATTTACAATTATAAGTGTATAACCAAAATAGCCTAGGATTACATCCACTTTGAAGACATATATGGTGGATAAATAAGCAAGCATACGACAAACACGTACACACACCGACTATATACATGTACATGTAGATAAAGTACCAACTTAAATAAACATTACTATATATACAAAAACAATCTACAGTACTATAATAAATACCAATAGTTGCTAAATTTTGCTCCGTTTTATCATTAAAACCCCCATCTATGCAACAGAAAGCAAGATTGCACGGGATATAATACGTTGGAGATAATCCCTTTGGACTTGACATACTTTTATTGGTTAATGTACTATGGCTATAGACATTCAATAAAAATCCTTGCAGAAAAAATTTAATTTCGTAAATTGCGTTGATATAAGTTTCGCTCAAAATCACATAATGACAATTACCCTTAGGAACAACCGTACTATCCATTCCTTTCGAAAGTGAATGATAATCTTCACAATATTTGTTCGCTAGTAAAACCTAGTTATGGCTGATTGGTATAACATTATACTATAATATAAAATCATGCATGCATAGAAATAGCAATGACCGAAAACACATTTACATACAAAGTCAACATAATACTTGTACCGGCAAAGAATACAGTTATAATCTATAGATACATTGCAGACACTACACAAAAAATCGTCTGCCGTTTTACATAGCTGATCACAATGTCTGCTCGAATATGGGTCACTGAATTTATCACATGACTCTCCACATTTGTCCTATACCACACCTAACTGAGGCGCGGTCGGGGATATTACCGGCATCATTCCATTGAATGGATCTTGTAATAATGAGTCATCCACTAGAGAAGTTAATGGTATACAACGTCCTTCACACTCGACTATTTTGGAGGATATATCTGGGGTAGTTTGGTCGTCATTTACTCTCTTGGTTGAAATGTCAGTGTCTATTGGGGAACGTTCTTTACGTTTTTGCTGAGCTGCGCGGTCACCTTCCGCTATTGGTTGAAAGCGGTTTGGGGTGGTAAAGTCAAGCGGTCTAGCTGTATCAACTCGGATTCTATCTTGGTAGCGTTGGTCTTTCATTTGTGACGGTTTCCTAGGTCCGTTTGGTACGGGATCTCTTGGTCTAGGTACCTGTGTGTACAGGTGCCGATGTTCGCCATACACCGGGGGTTGGGGCTTTAGTAGTGTGCACAGGTTTCCATGTTTGTCGGTATATTTGTAGCTATCTGGATCAAACAGTTTGTTATTGACATATAATCTGTCTTTGAAAAGGACAACTTTCTGATCTAGTTCTGAAGGATCGCTGCAGTATCCAAGTCATCACAGACGTGTAATAAACAACATTTGAAGATTCGCTGCAGAATCCAAGTCACCAAAGGCGTGTAACAAACAACATTTGAAGGCTCACTGCAGTATCCAAGTCTTCATAGGCGTGTGACAAACAACATATGAAGGCTCGCTGCAGTATCCAAGTCATCACAGACGTGTAACAAACAATATTTGAAGGCTCGCTGCAGTATTCAAGTCATCACAGACGTGTAACAAACAACATTTGAAGGCTCGCTGAAGTATCCAAGTCTTCACAGACGTGTAACAAACAACACTTGAAGGCTCGCTGCAGTATTCAAGTCGTCACAGGTGTGTAACAAACAACATTTGAAATGTTAAATGCGAAACTCATAGTCCTTGAAAGTCGGTCCATGCGCGACAACCTCATATTATATGGCATCAGTGAATCATACGACGAGTGTTGCGAAACAAAACTGAACACATTTATTAAGGATGATCTAAAACTGGAATCAGATACAATGGAACAATGGAATTCGACAGAGTTCACAGACTAGGCAACGATTATTCCAGGAAACCAAGACCAATGATCGCAAAGTTTCATTATTATAAACAAAGAGAACTCGTACGGAAAACAGGTTTCGAACGAAAAGATACACTGAAGGCGTCCGGGAAGGGCGTCAACATCCAGCGACCGAAAGCAGAGAGAGACGAACGCAAGTCCCTTTACAACAAGATGATAGAAGAACGAGCTCTGGGCAAGGACGCGAACCTCGTCCGTGGCAAGCTCTACATAAACGGCACGCTATACAGGTCAGGAGCGACGACGGCAGATATGCGTAGGGCGCTCAGGAAGAGAACTTACGGTTTACTACCTGGAACATACATGGACTAATAAATAAACTTGCAGACCCTGATTTTCTGGATCACATCAACAACTATGAGATAATAATAACGACAGGAACATGGATTTCAAAGAATACTAACTATAACCTCGACATCGAGGGCAACTATTTTTGTGAACATTTATATGGCAACAAAACACCAAACACCAGAAAAGGACGTTATAGTGGAGGAATATCCGTTTATATAAAGAACAGTTTAAGAAAATATGTAACAGTAGTAGAAAAACATCAATGTGGAGTATTATGGTTGATACTCTCTAAACATTTATTTCAGTATGACACTGACAATTATATATTTGTATTGTATATATTCCACCTAAGGAATCCACTATATTACATCAGTTTGATGTCGATATCTATGAACAAATAGAAACTGACATAGAAACATATAAACGACTAGGAAACGTTTTTGTAAACGGCGATTTTAATAGCCGCACATCAAATGAACGTGATTTCATTATATATGATCATTACATAGATAATAATTATGACCTACGTACATATTTTAGTGACATCCCAAGTAGAAATAACAAAGACTTAATACTAGACTCATTCGGGAAAAAATTAATTTTGTTATGTAAATCAACTGGTCTTTTTATAGCAAATGGTAGATTGTTAGGCGACCAAGGGGAGTTTACGTTTTGTTAACCAAAACGGATCTAGCACGGTTGATTATCTTATTCTAAACTAGGCAGACTTTAATATTATTTCGCATTTTTGTATACAAAGTCCTAACGAATTCTCTGATCAGTGTGCCTTAGAATATAACCTTATCCGAAAACATCAACAACAATCACGTGATGAAAACAATTGTGATGAAAAATACATTGCATGGGATAATAGTAAATCCGACTCATTGACAAATAACCTGCTATCAAAACAAAACGAGCTTATCTCATTGACTGAACAATTACACACAACCGTCTAGACGATACAGTCGAAAAATTCACATCGTTCATGCGTGACAACGCACTTTGTTCATTTGGCAAAAATCGATATGTCAATAAGGACAGATATAAAGTACGAACTAGCAAAAAATGGTTTAATCACCAATGTTACACAGCAAAGAAACTATTCAACAAAACAAGAAATATGTATAATAGAAACAAAACTGAAGAAAATAAATTAGCATTTTTAGAAAGTAAACGAGTATATAACAAAACAAAACGCGGACGTCAATACCAGTTTAAGAAATCAGAAGGAAATCGCATAAGCAAACTTGCAAAATCAAATCCAAAACAATTTTGGAAAAACATAAAACAGCAATACAGCAGACCAACTGAAAATAATAACGATATCAATATTGCAGATTTACATGCTCATTTCCAATCACTATATGATCGACAACCACGTGCACAAAATGAACAATCACATAATGCAAACAACGAAATTACGCATAATGACTATCTCGACTCTCCTATAACAGAACAAGAAGTTCGAGCTGCAGTCTTTTCACTAAATAACGGAAAGAGTGCGGGAAACGATTTGATTATCTCAGAAATACTCAAGTGTACATATAATATAACTTCGCATTTTCTTACAGCGCTATACAATAAAATCTATATAAGCGGTGAATATCCAACATCATGGGGACAGGGACTAATTGTGCCAATATTTAAATGTGGAAATAAATCAGAAGCAAAACGTTACAGGCGAATTACTCTCATCAACATTCTAGCAAAACTATATATTTACGGATATAATCCAAACGAATAACAACATGGTCAATTGAAAACGAATGAATCATGGACAATCAATATGGTTTCCAAAAGGGAAAATTCACAGCTGATTGCATATTTATATTAAATTCAATTATTTCTAAAACCCTTAATGATAAACAAAAACTGTATGTAGCCGTTTCAGACTGGGAGAAAATGTTCGACAAGATCGATCGCGTTTATTTATGGCAAACATTAATATCCGAAAATGTTAGTAACATGATGGTTCAGGCGATAAAAGCTATGAATGGTTGCGTAAAATCACAATGAAATTTCAATCAAACAAGTCGGAATTCATCAATTCTACGATGGGCTTGAAACAAGGAGACCCATCGAGCAGCTTGTTATGTTTAATCTTCCTCAATGACATATTACAACATATTAACACCTATCTTGACGGTATCGTCACGTTAGATGAATTGCAGCTATTTTTGTTACTATTCGCAGACGACGCAGTGGTAATCGCCCGGTCACCACAAAGCTTACAGTCTATACTTAATGGTATCGAGCACGATTGTATAACATGGGGACTGAAACTAAACATAAACAAAACAAAAACTAAGATATTTGAGAAGGGGAGCCATACAAATTATAACTTTTATATGTATAACACTTTAATCGAAAACGTGACATCGTTTAAATAATTAGGTTTACGCCTATTCAAGAACAATAGTTGGTATCGAACCCAACAGCGAATAGCGAATAGCGAGCCATGCATCATTTGCTTTACACAACCTATTTACAATTAATAACCAAATTGAATGACCAACATCACAAAAATCCAAACTATTTGATTCCCTGGTAACTCCTATACTTAATTATTGTGCCGAAATATTGGCATATTGCGAAGCACCAAACATAGAAAATATCCACTACAAATTTTGTCGAAATTGCTTACTACTCGAAAATCTACAAACCTATAAACACTGTATGGTGAATTAGGAAGAATTCCGCTAGCTATCCATAGACAAATACTAATGATTAAATACTGGATCAAACTATTAAATTCAGATCCGAACACATTACTCTTTAAAATATACAAAGTTCTTAAAAATGACGCCGGTAACGGTAACAACTACCACGGCTCAAACTGGGCTTACCATGTCAAACACACACTCGATTTATGCGGACTGTGACCTTTATGGATTATTCAAGGTCGAATGCTCATCACACTGAATCCAATCAAACAAAGAATACTCGATATGTATCAAAGTTGGTATAGTAAAATAAGTAATTCAAATAGGTTACAGTGTTACAGCATCTTTAAACACCTAGATTTCATTAAAGACAAAATATATCGAAATGCTTATACAAAATTTAGAATTTCCGCACACAGCTTACAATTTGAAGTAGACAGACATAATAATATTGAAAGACAAAATCGTCTGTGTCAGAATTGCAACGGGAATTCTGTCGAATCAGAATTTCATTTCACTCTTATTTGTCCCATATATAGAGAAATCCGAATAAAATACTTAAAACGGTACTATTGCCAATGGCCAACACAACAAAAGTTTGAGCAATTACTGACAGATTGTAATAAGAATACAATATTACACCTAGCGAAGTACATATACTATGCTAACTTAGAAAGAAACTGATTTTTAACTTTACAATTATCTCTTGCCAATGTTTGCGTATAATAATAGTGTACACTTGTTTATATTCTATTTATACTTACAATTGTGTACCATAGTAAAAGTAACTGTATAATTATGTCATCATAAATCAAACTAGAAGCTGGCATTCTTCTGTACAACTATTTCTAAAGAGTAATAATGTACTAGTTTTTATTATAAACCACTATGTTAAATACATGATCTATTTTATTATTTTTTTAGTAAAGTATCTTGACCAATGATTACACTTATTGATTAATAACACGATTAGAAAAATCAGTATCCATTTGTAAAAACAAAACATAACTATTACCTTTAAACCACATGAAATATAATAATCCTTTCCTTGTATAACTTAGAAAATCACTTTCAACACTCGTTGTTGTAAATACATGTAGAATGAAACACGCATTTATAGTATGTATATATCAGGGAATCGTTATCACAATATTTCCGTGGACGACTTATTCAGTTTTTGCTTAACTATTTAATTGTAGGAATGTGTATATATGTTCAACTCAGACCAGCGCATTTATTTTGTATTTATTTTCATTGTAAATTTAAGTCATGTTCCATATTGTGAGCTAACTAAGTCTAATGTTGTTATTTTGCTCTTCTGTAAATACCACTGCCCATTGTGTTTTCGTTTTGATGTACATTATGTTGCTATGAAACATGGTATGTTTTAATGCAATAAACTATTTATATTGTATTGTATAATTAGAATTTGGTTAGTTCTGGTCAAGTTAACATTAACTAGCTATATTTTGTTAGAGTGAGTTTGCATTCCCGTTTATGTTTAGGAGAATATTAGGAAGAAAGATGATGCATGTGTTTAACATAAACGGAAAGGGAATATAGAGCAATAACAGTAAAAAATGGCGGGAAAGGAGGAATACAATTGCAAATAATACAATACTGAAGTTTATGTCTATTCGCTTAAAACTCGTTGTAATAATTCATCACTTTTAATGACAATATTCAAGACATTTAAAAAAGTTTAAAATTATTAAGTAGCCATTTCACTTGACACTTTTACAAAGAAGCAATAATTTCGTCATGGGAGCTCTCCTTGTATTGAATTATAATTTATAGAATGCTAAAGCTTTGAATTATTAATTACTATCTCTTCGCAATAATTTAAGTCTATCATCGTGGGAGTAATCACAAGTCAAAATGCATTTCTGCAGACATCTATTATACAGGACTATAGCACATACATCGCTCACAGATCGTACTCAAGACTTGATAGAAAACGATACTCGTGTGTTACCCTGAAAATAATGGTAATGCCGTCTCATCATAAATAATAGACAGAGTGTATGTGTACTATGGAGCCGTTAAGCAGTGTACATTGTAACTGCATATCGTACCCGCCATGCGAGAAATTAATCATTCGTATATTACAGACAATATAAATATCACAAATCTGAGATAAATTCAATTCAAAATAAGTGTACAATATTTAACATTTGTTGTATAATTTTAAAAATCAAGGCACCTACGAGGGTTGATCCAGAATTAGGTGGACATTTTTAACTAATGATACATTTTTCACATAGAACATTGAAATGTTATGTACATAACCTTCTAGGAGGAAAAAAATCTATTTAAGTTGTATCTGGCTTATCTGAACCGAAACTCTTTTAATGGGCATTAACCAGTAGTGTTGGTACATAGTTTAAAACATTATTAATAAGAACCATTACCATGTATAACCGTTTAAAACAAGCTTGTTTAATCTTATTACTAAGAGAAAAAACTAGTAAAAAAATATGTTTCTTAAAAAACTGGAAGTTTTTTTAATTATGTGATAATACAAATGTCTTTCTTCGTCAAATATAGAGAAATACATTATTAATGTATTCTGTGATAATGCATATTTATTGAAGTTTTAACTAGAAAAAATATATTTTTCATAATTGTTTAGATAAACAAATGAGCAAAAATGAGCATACTAAGTAATATATCTTTAACAAGGGTGAATATTACAGTCAGCTTATCGTAATATGAAAAATACATCTCGTTCCCTTTAAAGTACACGTCGTATTTCTGATCTTAATGACAATAATTTTGTTAGAAGTAACAGTTATTTAAACTCCATATGACATATATTATATTCAAAAGTGCATTTCCTTTTTTCAACCGATGACACCGTCGCCACATTTACCAATGCATTCAACTGCAAGGGAAGCAATAATTGTGTAACCGATACTGTATTGGAAAGAACTATTATATATCGACAAAACCGACATTAATGTCAATTTAAAGTACGATTATGTTATCGCAATAGCACTATTCGCCATTCATCATGAAAAAGCACGACCTCAATCATAAACAATTTGGTGTATCAACATGTACGCCGATCGCATGAAAATGATGATATGATCCATTTTTAAAACACCACCGCACTACTTTGTTTGTTAAAAATTGTCAATATAGATGTATGGGACTTAAATCATTTTGACTACATAAAAACCTGGCTCTAAACCGTAATACAGCACACAGTGTCACATTTAACCCAAAAAATAACTTCGTTTCGGTAAATATTCCGTCAAATATATTGAAGTTTTATGGATTAGTTGCAGTCGAAATAGTCATATTGTGTGTTAATCAATATGTTAGAATTTAGTGATCATTTAGCGATTAAGTGTGAGGTAAGTAAGCTATTGAAGGAATTTAAGTACCCAGTATTTACCGACAGTTCCAAGGCTGTAAATCGCTGTATGTTTTTTTTCTCCCCACGTTCGGCCTATTGTTGCCAGCTGTCCTGACTTGTCCGGTGATATTTGCTATCCATTAATCACCCCCTTTTTTGATTCTCCTTGTTATCCTTTATGGTCAGCCGGGCCATTCCTTGTACCCTTACGTATGTACCATATGAGCCTCCTAAAATGCCTTATGTTTCATGGATTGTTGTTTCACCTGAGGTCTGTGTGGGAAGGCACTGTCTTATGTATGTTGCGTTCCCTGTAGCAACTTATTCACTCTCTTTTAATCGCACGCACTCTGCATGCATTGCTATTTGTGCTATTATAGATCTTACACCATCTGCATTACAATGTCTAGTTGTTTGATAGCATGTACTGGTTCCATTTAGCGAGTCTCGGGTATAATTCTGCAACATATTAAATTTCTTTTCTCGTTAGTGCGATATAAAATGTACTTGAAAGAGAAGTTCAGTGAATGATATATTGTTATCCACTACCTTTTTAGAGTATGTGGCTATTATTCTGTTGTATACATGTATTTGGTTGCCTCAACACATTCGTTTATTCACAAAACGCATGTAGTACACGTATTAAAATGCTTCCACAAACCTATACGAACTTCAAACAAAACAAAGTCTCCCGAGCATAAACATACATGCAAAGCATGCCAGGAAATCATGCATGCTTTATAATTATCCCTTGTGGTAGTTAGAAAGCAGTATTAAACAAGACATATCTTGAAAAATATGGTATGCGCAGTTTGAAGGTTAAAATCTGTTGCGCAACATAAACAATGCCGAGATGTTACGATTGCTGGTCACTCCAGATTCAAAATGTATTTCGGTAAATTCACCGAAATTCAGCGCATTTCGGTAAGGTAACGTACCCTTTATCGAAAGGTTAACCAATCCGCGTCAAGGTTACAAACGTTATTAAGGTGAAGAGAAATTACCTTGGTGGTTAACGTAAGATTTAATTGGTTTACACAACACATATATGCAAATAGCAAAACCATGTTCTTACGGCACCGCCAAAAACGAACAGTTGGATCTCATTATCCGTGTTCGAAACTATACGTGATAAGCTTTTCATACTGTATGTTATCAATCAAGAATTACGAAGATACATCAGAAGACATTGTATCACTTTTAGGATACAATTTGCTGCCATTCAAATGTTGTCAGTGCTATGACTTGATAAGGAAACCCCAATCTCTGATTTCCGTTATTTCAATTCAACTGTAATTATGTTTTTCGAAGCTTACAAACAAAGTAAATGTTCAACGCATTTTGTTTAAGTGTGATTGTATGAGAAATTCACTCCATTTTGCAACTATATTTCAGGTATACAAGTTGATCTTACCAGAGTTCCTGTGTAACCTACAAGTATTAACCTGTTGTTTTGCAAGCTAGTGGAAACTTATTCCCATTCCCAAATTGTATAAGAGATGACGAGCTAAACACTTTAACTGCAGTACGACTGTCAAAGAGAACATACATCTAAACCTACCTACAACTTCCAGACTGGTAGTCCAGTGCTCTACCAACGGAACTAACCGGGCAAGCTTCGTTGCTTTAACACGCATCAGCTTTACATTCTTTAATTTCGTCGAATCTCAATGAAACTCCTACACAATTATTTTACTTTGATACTGAATTAACAATCTGACAATGAATGCTAAATAATTCATTCTAGCTACACGCAATTAACGCATTATCTCCTTAATTTGGTTTATTGCAGGAAACCAGGAAACGTATTCCTAAAAGGACTCCGTTGATTTAATGCTTCGAGTTGTTAAACATTAATGCTTGTAAAGGCTATTATTTCATATTAAAGAGTATTACGGCTTTTTGCAAAATTTTGTCATTGAGTTTCAATGTTTTATTTCAATTCTGTTCACATTATCACTATTCTGTCATTTGATAAAGACCAATGTTTTACTTTTGAAAAAGAAACATGTTCTGAGTATTTCATCAAAGCTCCACAAACTCTACTACATTGTAAGCAATATATATAAAGCGGAAGTGCTCCAGAAAAAATATTCCTTAGAAGAACAAGCTGAAGACGTGAAGTGTGGTTACGTTGCAAAATTTGTTCAAAAATATTAAATTCTGAAATGTTAGAACTAACTTTTAAACAGTCATATTGCTTACACAGTTTGACAATCCGCATGAGGCAAAATATTCTGAAAAAGAGATAATCGAGTTTATAGGGAACTATGAATATTATATATGTGTGACTTCTATAAAGATAATGAAATGAATCAAAATTCTAGGTTTTCAGATAATACGTAGCCATACGTAGACAGTTAACTAAATACAAGATGTATAGAGGGCTATGCACTAATATATTTTTTGTGCTTTCGAGTTAGTTGGCATATGGGAACATTACTGATGGATTTATCGCACAGTCTGGTTTTTGACGGGCAGTCGAAAAATAAGACATGACGGCCATTTCAGTTAGGGATTATAACGTCCAGGTACAACTCCGTGTCGGTACCATTGATTGATAACTTGACATAACGTCCCTTCAAAATTTAATTGATTTAAGGTGTTTATTGTCACAAGTTTAAGCATCAACAGTTTTATAAGTATAAAAACATTTGAATAGCTTTGAGAGACCATTGATACCTCTACGAACATTTAAGAAAGTTGTTTCCCATTACAGAACCATCTCAGAGGAAAAACATTGTCTGTGGCTTATTAACTTCCATTGTTTGCCTTCAGATGCAGACAAACATGTTGTTAGTACATGGTAATTGGCATGTGTAGAATACCGTGGGGTGGTAATAAATACACATAGAGAAAACGAGTTAACAATCAGATTGAAAATACTGGTGACTATTATATGTTACTTCATTCTGCTTCTCCCCAACTTACAATCAAAATAAAGGTCCTTGGCTCTTAGTTATTTTTATGGCTGGACGAACCTTTTCTTAGACCCCTATTCCCATTCATGGTTACCCTTGCACCTCCTTAGTGCCTACTATTGTGTAGAATGTTTTCCCGGGTATTTGTAAGGATGCATTTTCTAAGGTATTTAAAGTTCCAACTTATTCTCTTTAATGTCAAGAAAACTGTGAAAATCGAAACTCCAGTTACCAATTACATTTAATGCAAAGTTTCAAACAGTCATTATGACATCAAAGCCATCACAGTAGCATTCAAGATAATCAGGGCGATATGATAGACACAAATAATTCATAACGCTATAAATATTCACTAGATGCGATATCAATAAACGTGCCGTCTTGACAACAACAAACTAATGAACAATTGTTAAAGGACACTGTCGATGACAACTGTGTAGAAGAAAAAGACAAAACTGAAGGTAACGCGATTCAGGTATTTTTAAAACTTATATAAACTATCCCATCGTGCTGTAACAGTAACACATAATTATAAAATTATCAAAACACCGGATGTGATTGATATAATGATAATATTATACAAGTCAAAAATCAACGAACAAAACGCATTAACATACCTTTGTGATGTCTGAAAAAAATTAAAATAACCAGCAGTTGAGGCTAATTCATAGATTGTTAACATCGCGAAAGTCCAATGTTGTATTCGAACTCATGACTGATCAGGAGTCAGGCGATCTAACCATCGTTTCTGATAATGCCTACAAGTATAACTCCCATTTATCATTTAGTATAAGGCACTATTGTCATACGTGTGCATATTGCAATTTCCTGTTCTATATCAATAGCCTATGTAAATTGATCTATATTCAGTTAACTAAATATCTTTACATTTTTCATTTCGAGATAAAATTCTAATTACATCCTGTAGTAACCTGTGATCTGTTATGAGAAACTCGTTTTACTTCTTCTCTTATCAGAACTTTATTACTTCAAGCGATGATAAAATGTGAACTGCGTGAATATTACAATAACGAACACTCATATTATAAGAATAAATTGCGTCAGCCGGCTCGTTGCCATTGTCTATAAATAAAAGTGGAACACTTAGCTTTTGTTCACTTACAAGGAAGTACATCATTTGTTTTAAAGGAACGCCCTACATCTAGAGCTTTAAATGTTGCGGGTTATTGTAAAAGCTATGTTTTGTTTCCTCTGCGAATTAGCTTACAAAATATCTACATAACCTATGTTATTATCAATATTTACATCATGGATATTCAATTATGTTTCACAGTCCTACTTAACAGAATAA
Source organism: Mactromeris polynyma (assembly GCA_032209605.1). Classification (NCBI taxonomy): domain Eukaryota; kingdom Metazoa; phylum Mollusca; class Bivalvia; order Venerida; family Mactridae; genus Mactromeris; species Mactromeris polynyma. The sequence continues at coordinate 1,059,887 of JASFXZ010000034.1, read as the reverse complement.
TTCCGAAACTGTCTTTGAGGTCAAACAAAGCAAATAAGCCAGTCTCAGAACTAGTTTTGACTAATGTGTTCTTAGACTTAAAGTCAATGTGACAATGTATGCCTATAAGAAGAAACATCTGAATTGTAATTAGTTAGGTGAGCTGTTATGGTATTGACTGGATTTGACTGCACACAATCCGTTTAGAATGTAAATATACCCTAGAAAGCATTCACATGTTTTTGCTTATGAATAGATATATGAAATTATCGAAAATAGAAAAAGCTAAGACAATTAATAAAATTTATCAAATGTATAATTCTTTTTGCACACATATATACAGTTGTTAATATTGTTAAGATCTATCATTAACATTGTTGCTGAGTGTCAGAATCCTGCATGCAACAAGAAGTATTCTTAGTTGTCCTTTATGGTCATTTACGGACATTTAAGATTATTTGCACATGAAATAGTTTATTTATTACAATATGTTTGCAATATCAGTCTATGTAGGTGGACCAATTACGGTATTTATGTTCAAAGGGAATTTTGAACGTTGTAAAACGATTTTGTCCTCCAGCGATGTAGTATTATGATATTTTGGTGTACGCTGTCACCTTCCTGGATACGGCGTTCTACGAAAAATGCATTAAATGTATATGTCTGAAACGAGATTATCACCTAAGCAATAACCCGTTGTTATAACAAGAGAGAGTAGAATCAATTATTTCGACGACACATTCAGGAAGAACAAAGGGAAACTTATTATATGTGTATTCAGTACATATCGGCAATAATTCTATTTGAATGCATGCTGCAATATGCAGGTCGTCATAGACGTGTGACAATTAAATTAGCTGAAGAAAACGAGGTTTCTGATGGAACTACATTTGAAGTCATTACATACCAAACTAGATATATCTACAATGAATTTCAAATTATTGTTCACGTAAGCACTCCATCATTGTTCTCTAGCACATGATGAATGTTAACACAGGGAGAGAAAAACGGCGCATGAAAGTCTACATACACAAAGCATTGCCTCAATGCACAAATCCATAGGGTATGAAATTGAAATAACGAAATGGGATGGGGCATAAAGATGAACATTTACAAAACATTTCTTCCTCATTACAAATTCATATGATTCGAAATTAAGATTCAGGACAATACGACAATAAGTAGTAAATATTACGACCAGTTTTCAAGGGTCCCAAAGGTGGTCTTATTTATTTAGGTTTTACCGCTGTTAAATAAAGAGTATGTCTACTTATCTACTATTATATTTCATATCGACTTTTCACTTTTAATGTACGATGTGTGTTACGTGAACATCTTGAAATATATTAAATAACCATCTCATTTAACATTATTTTATGTGAGTAATTTCGTCATGGTGGTGTTGTGTGTTTGAATGTATACTGCCTGGGTTTGGAAACTTACATGGCATTGTAAATTATTTTATATGTCGTGTTTATGACTCCTTGAAAAATACAAAATGCTATACATGAGCTTGTGAATAGAGCTTTCATTTCTTATTTGAACTTCACTAAACTTTGATAGTAGTTCGATATCCATGACACCTTGGTTTCTTTTAAAAACAGACATATCCGCCGATGTTTGACTGCAATTTGACCAGCCACTAGAGCACATGCCCTCATTGGACTCTTGTTGTTTAAGACTGAAAATGTTACCAGTCGTTGGAATTTGCTTCTAAGAAAGTTATGACATTAACAAAACAAACCAGATTCGCTATAGAATATTTCACAACACAATAATTACGTATGGAAATAATCATTGAAGCTCCAGAAACGATTGATCATAATTTTGTCACACATCAGGAGAAATGGATTTTTTGGACGATTACGTACATAAATTGCGTTCTGAGTATGACAAACTCTTACATATATTGGATCTGTAGACATTAACTTTGTTAATCTAACGCATGGTACATTGTATGTGTTTCAAAAGCGGTACCTCTGTTTCACCTATCATTTCTGGCTCTTGTCCCGTTTGACTTTGTATTTATTTTTGTGTAAGTTTTCATGTTCCTTCGTGCTTTTAGGTGCGCTTTGTATGTGGCATTTGCTGTTCATCACTGACGTTCATTTGTATGGTTCACAAACACAACTATGAATATAAAATATAAATGTACAACATACGATGTAAACAAACACGCATAAACAATTTATTCAATGACCATATTATTAAATCATAATAGCAACATATTCAAGAGTAATTGGAAATACGTGAATAACTAAGCGAGACAAATAAGACTAATTAAAATACGTTAAATGTAATGATGTAGTTGTAGTAATCAGAATACCAATAGGGCATCGACACTAGAGAATGTACGAATACAAATATTGATGCTAAAACTTCACAGCGATTCAATGCATGTGAAATGGAAATAATAAGGGTTAAGTGGAAGTGTACATCCAGGTTTGTTGTTCTATAAAATGAGAAGATAAGGCCACACCATACTACAAACGATATCGCATGCTGCCTCCGACATTGCTTTTTGATTTTTGTCGTCTTTCTTTTGTTTTGATGACATTTTGTCAGCGTTGATATATAGCACTGGCACTTATATTATTTTCAAAACTGTATTATGTGGGCTTCGTATTAATATTAAACTAGCTCTTTGGAGCAACTTTAGTTTATATATTAAGAGCCTTTTCCCATTATAAGATTCTTTGGTCTGACACAATGTTGATGTTCCGCGTTTTATTTGTTATCTAAGCTTGTCCTGTAATAGATACCACCCCCTTGTTGTCCCTTCTTTCTACTCTCCTTAATTGTTTTCGGTAACCAATCTGACAACTCTTAATCACCAAGACCCATGTATGTTTGCATTGACACCTTATCAACTCAAAGTATTTTGTAAGCTGCTGATGTTTATCTAGGTACTGTGTAGGCAAGCATTGTCTTGTGAATGTTCCGTTCCCTGTACCAACTTAATATAAAACATTCGGCACTGAGGAGGTGCAAGGATGAACTTGCATGGGAACTGGGGCGCAACGAATGGCCTAGTCGATCATAGAATTTGGGGGGACAGCAAGGAGGGAAAAGTTTCAAGGATGGTAAAAACGTTTTTGATGTAATGGAACCTTTTGTTGTTCCACGGTCGTTTAAGTAACCGATCTTTGACAATCCCAAATTCGTTTTGATAAACACGTATCAATATCAAACAAGTTGACGATATATTTTGTGAAATTAAACTCATTTTGTGTGGTTCTAAATGACAATATAGCCATCTGGTTAGGTGAACCGGCCGCCGTATATAACTGAAATATTGTTAAGAAACGGCTTTAAACCCGATGCGATGAAACAAACATGTAAACGCATTGTCATTATTGTGTCATTTGCTTTAGATAAATATTGCTTCTTGAATCAAAATTGCTCAAAATGCTTGATCTAAGCTTAAAGCATCTGATTTCGATATGATTAGAAACAAGCATGGATTAAAAATTAAAACTACTTATTACCAATAACATGAACTAGACCACAACGACATTTCGTGTTCTAGCGAAATATTGTTCACGCGATTGCATGTCATACCGTACTAAGTGAAATATCTTCTGGTACAAGATTCAGATAATGAGATAATCGAGCTTATTGTGAATCATCAATACTATGTCTGACTTATTCGTGTAAAGATAATGAAAAAATGTACCTGTTGTAGCGATATTTATGGTTGTTTGTTCGAGACACACATATACACAATGTAGTATGCTGTAATTAAATATCACGTAATAGACTTATTGCTTGTTCTTTAAGATTAATATAGGGACATTGTTCAAAACAGATGAGCTTGAAACGAGTCCATCAAGGTAATAAACGTGGTGTGAATATGATGTTTAGCTGCATGGAACAACCTTTTCATAACCCTCTTTACCTCACTCGTAGGATGCGGACAAAATGTTTTTTTAAATCTTTTTCAGGGCGTCAAATGATTTTTGGCAGAAATATAGGATGCATATTAAATCATATATATTTTAGAACTTAACTATATGATTTCATAGGATTATAAGGAAACAATAATCAAGCTCGGGAACCATTTCCTCAGCTAACTGTTCTGTCCTTTAATTAAAACATATGAAGAATTTAGTTTCACATAAAACAGGACCAAATTAAAACAAACATGGTATGAACGGACTAGAATTTGTTTCTGACTAAATCATTGAGAGCCATTTCTTCCTCAGAATTCAAGAGGCATTTGTAAGTCGTTATTAAAATATGCATACAGTGGATGCTATCTTATATGGTAAAGAAAAAGTGCACATGATTGTGCAATTATAGTATTGTTAAAAGTCACAACAGTATTATAGAATTGTCACATCAAAGAAATAAAAAGTCTGAAGGAAATTGTGGATTTAAGAATACACCAAATGGTTTTCAATACATAACTATTTCATTCCTTCAGAATACTGTGTTTCTTGCGAACCCACTGGAAATATAGAGTTTAGGAATTTACGCACAATATAAAGGAAAGTATAGGACTGACCATCAAAAAAGGAAATCACCGTCTCCAATAGTGGGTCACGCTATTGATAATTGTTTGAATAAATGTTCTATTGTTAAAATGTAGTCGTGAGCAAATATTGTGGTTCTTGAGCACCATTTGCCTTCGGCTTCTGCGTTTCGAATACTAGTGCTAGTGGTTTTCTCAAGTCCAATTCTTCTGTACTAGTTGCCTTTGTTGATATGTGTATCAAACCGGAAAAGTAAAATGGGCATACTCGTGTGTTACTCAGATAAAAAGTATTCTAAGTAATAATTGCATGTCGAGTTCTCCATTGCAGCTGTGTGCAATTGCAGAGCTACTTAACCGCGACGTCTGTATCATGACGACGCGATATAAATTGTGCAGTCCACTGGTAAGAAGTCCACATTTTAATTAATACAAGTGCAATACATATATAAGGGTCCCTTTCAAATTGAAAAGAGATTTGAATTAGACATGAGACAACCAAACTAATAAGTTGGTTAGTGAACATGTTTATGTGATTGCACCTAAGTTCAATGTTATTTTGAAAAAAAAACAGAGACGTTGTTTGCACATATTCACATTCTCATCCTATGCTCGGAGCCATCATACTCTCGACGAGTTAACGGCTGTCTGTAATTATGAACTTTATACATTGATCTTTGATAAAACGTTATCCTACATGCAATGTATAGGCAACTGTGTGCAGTTTGTCATGTAGATATGTGAAACTTGTTTAACTCAACTTTATTAAATCGAATATAAAGTACAATCCCCTCGTGGGACAATAGTGCCATTAGAATGGGGTATTTACTGCTCGAATTCATTCCGTTGCATTACCTCTACATATGGCATTCGAGACTTGTATGAATATGTACTGTCACATAATTTTGTTTAGTGCTTTTCAACATGGTTGCAAGAAATTATTTACTAATCATCAAGAGAGATTAAGTTGTTAGAGGGAACGTCACATACACAATACAATGCCTCCCCACAGATACCCACGGGAAACAGCAGTCTACAAAACATTAGAACTGGTCGACCAGAAAATTAACTAAGGACAATTTATGGGAAAACAAGGATGAAAATGTATAAAAGATGGAATACATCAAGAAACAAGTCTCGGAACAATACATTACGTATAAGAAGTTCCGGGAGTATTAATACAAGGTATGCGTCCATTCTCGACAGATCTCGGATATTTCCGTACCACTACGTTACTCGAACATCCTCTAGTGTATGTCAGGCGGCACAATGTGGCAAAATTCAACATTTTGTGCGGTTAAAAATAGTTCTCGTAAAACGGATTTAACTTCAATAAATTCGATAAATTCATATAAGAAATGGACTATCGTTGTCATTTCTAGTTACAAACTCACATATTGCAGTCTTCATATAGCTTAAATTTGTGATTCTAATACCGTTTCATCAGCACTCCAGCATTCACGCCGCCATATTGTTTACATGATATTCGAATGGTATTTCCGAAAGTAGTGCCTTACGAACATCCGAGGCACTGTACGTAGTTGGCCGAGATTTTCGGAAAGATCATGGACTATGATAAACATTCGTGGTATGCAACATGCGCTTTATTTCACACTGCGATATGTGCAGGTTAAAAATGTATCAACAGTATCTGAAGACTGAAATATGTGAGTTTTTAACTAGAAATGACAACGATAATCCATTTCTTATGTAAATTTATCGAAGTTGTTAAATTTAAATCCGTTTTACGAGAACTATTGTTTGACCGCACCAAATGTTGAATTTTGCCACATAGTGCTCCGCCTGACATACACTAGAGGATGTCCGTAGATTAACGAAGTGGTACGGAAATATCCGAGAGCTGTCGAGAATGGATGCATGATCTCAGTGAAGACTTGAAACAATCAAAAAACTTTTGACATTTAAATTTACAAATTGTTCAGCTTGGTATTATTGTTTTATTTTTTCTAAAGAAAATGAAACTACTACAGCCAACATTGAAATATATTTTTTGCCAAAACCAAGATAAATTATACCCCCTACCTATAAAATAAAAATAGCAAGTATATCCTACCCTCCAATGCATATTTTCCTGGATTTCTAAACGTCCATGTAATAAAATACAAATTTAAGAAAAAGATTTCATATGTCGTCTTAAAATTTGGCATTCTAATATTATACATAGTACAATATCGACGTTCACAAAGAAAAAACCTAATAGACATGTGAAACCCGAGATCGGATGAGATGGTGGACACCGGAGTACAGATAAAGTGTGGGGGTCATCTCACCATTATGAAATTGTATTGTTGAAAGGACAAACATAACGCTGTTTGTTTCTCGTATTTATTCAGTACTTTTACACTCAATCTGAATCAGAACTGTTGACCCAAATGTCTCTAAGAAATTTGGGTATCTCTTTTACGAAGAAATTTATTATAGAGCTCGTGGTTTTCCCTGGCTCATTCGGCAAGTGGTCGCCTTGGTGGCGGAGCCACAGCCTCCTTTTCCGTGGATTCCGAAAGTTAGGGGAGGGTTGCCAGTGCATCGATACGCATGTTCCTGTGTTGTGATCCAGCCTCGGTGCAGGACTAGGGACATACTCGTCGGTCTTTTGGGGAGCTTGAAAAACAGACGTTTCAACAAACCTCCTTTCATGTACACAGACTTACCCAACAAGTAGTCTGAAACAACGTTTTAGTTCAGAAATAGTAAAAGTGGTAAAGTTGTTTAGTGAATAGACTTTGCCACATGTTAGAATAGGTAACTATTTGAACATTTAAAAATTTATAAATAGTACTTGTTTTCACCTTGCAAGTTATATTTGCATACGTGGAGGTAACGCGTGTAACAAAATTTTACTTATCTCGATTATTTTCTAGTGTGCATCACTTATGGAGTGTATGTCTTTACAAGGCTAGACATGTATTTGATAACAACTTATACTTCGTGCACGGGAATCGCGAGCGCTAGGTACACTCATTAACAATATCTCATAAATCAAATTCGATTGTGAAAGTGAATTCTAAAGCGTTTCGTTCGTGTTTTATAGGGTAAGATATCGACAATTAACTTCGTGTGCAATTTAAACAAAATGCATGCCTCTATGATAAAAAACTTAAGAAATCCATAGTAGGGCTCTATTGTTAAACACTATTGAAAAGCTTTGCAAAATATGCGACGAAATGCGTTAGTAGACTAAAAAAATAAAGTATAATGTTTAAAGCATATATTTACCAGTAATTCGAAAACATTGACACTTACAATTAGCATTTGATGTATGTTTGGAATAATCAGTTCATGATCCAATTTGTGGCATCACAATTCAGACATGAGAAACGTAAATAGGGTTTGTGCCTTTAAATCAAATTCTACGTTAAACTTTTGAGAAAACTCCCTGTTTAAGTACCTATTCCGATGTCCACATTTGACCTCGGATGTCCGTTGCACATGTCTAATATTATTGTCATGCCACGCGTGACGGCGAGTACGATTATCAACTTTTGGCACGAGGATCATGTGCACTGTGTATGTAGTAAGCGGTAAATTTCATTTCAATGCAATCCACGTTGTATGTCCAACACGAAAAATAGAAAAGATAGCGAGAATGACCACTGTAGAACGCGCCAGGGCCGTCAGTATGATTGATGCTGGTACTCCGATTCGTCAGGTATGGCTAACTTTATAAATTCAAATAGAATTTTGAAAATAATTATAAAAATATATAATATTTGTATTATTAACCTATTTTGGTTAGATATATTTACACTGGTCAAATAAACAAAGTTTAAAAGAAACTCTGCGTTAGAAAAAATGGCGTTATTGTAGGATACGACTTTAATGAAAGATGCACCACTTGAGGTACCGTGAAGTTCAATGTCACAGTTATAGGTTCCATGACGTTCAATATCACAGTTAAAGGTTCCAAGGTCACAGTTGTAGGTTACGCGAAGTTGAAGTATAGGTTCCGTGACATTCAAGGTCACAGTTATATGTTATATAAAATCATGTAATGCTGGCAAGTACCTATACTAAAATATATTTTTTTGTACTTTCAGGGTATAAACTAGTGAGCCACGTAAGCCTGTGAACCGCGGATTTCTATGAGCTGTGTAATGCTATGTTACATATGAACCAGTAAACGTAATTCTATGAACTCTGTTAGTCTATGGATCGTGTCACATATTATGTAAATAAGTGTGAGAATATTGGGTTAAGATTTGTACTGTGCGGACTAGCATGGTCGTTCTACCTGGATCTAACACTCTATATATATACATATACACAGATAGTTTGAGGATCGAACCTACTGCTCCTACATACATGGCCAGTTGGAGAACGAGAGAAAGTTTCAGAGGAAGAGGAATTCTTTCTCGAAGTTTAGGACATTTGTGTACATGTGTGTAATGTTTGAAGATTAGGACATTTGTGTAAATACGTGCAATGTTTGAATATAAGGACAGCTTTCGAGTAAAATTTGGTAAACATTGTGACTGTACTTATTTATTTTGAATTATGTGATTTCATTGGTGCTAATGGTCAGACAGATTGATATTGTCATACAGTCAACAGACACGTGAGTACACATATATTGATAGATAAACATAAACTCCAGTTACAATTTATGCATACTACTCGTACATGTATATGTTTTTAGTGCAACTGTATCAATTGTAATGTTATTTTGTTATAATTGCTTACAGTAACTGCAGTTCGTGTTAATTATAAATGGATAACATGTATTTCATTGTATATTCAGTCATACCTCGTTTATTCGACAGCCTTCTATCAGAATACTTGGTATTATCCTAAATAGATATAAGTCCCGATGTATCCTATTATATTCGTCGAATGGAAATGGGTTATTCGAAACCATGTATTATTCCGGATTATTTCCGGACCTGATTGATTCGAATGAACGAGGTTCGACTGTATATTGTTAGAATATTAGAGAATTCACTTTTGCATAATCATACTAACATCACATTTATTTGGTGGCGGTATGCTGTTACCTATTTCCCAACTTTCCTGTCTGAAAACTTATCTTTCAAAATACAGTTCTTCCATTTAAATTTAAAAAAATTGGAAAATGCCGAGCTGAAAATCGCTTTTGAGGTACTTTTATGAAAAAAGAGCCAATTATCTTTTTTCCTTATAAATGTTCGCTGCTTTGTCATTCGAGATCTTATTTGATCCTCATATTTTAAGATATTATTTGAGTAATATTCGGGTTTGCAATATAGTATGACTCTGAAACGATATTGTTTATCTGCGTTTATCAGGGGTAAAACTTATCTAGACATACCTTTAACCGATACACATTGACGCTCATTGGTAGTATAACAGTATATGTTGTCCGTTTTTTACTTACTTGAGCTCGGTTGTTAACAAATTTTGAGGTGGTCAGCTAATGAAAACTTGTATTGGAAAAGATTGGCCATTAAACATTGTGTGCACAATAATGGTATTCTCAAATAATTTTGAATCGACTTTTTATATACTGACGAGAAAAAGAAAGGCCCCATTCTAACTCACTGTGCACTATATTGTTAACTGTCATTGTCACATTATGCTTCAAATCTTGAATTTAAATTGACTGGTCAGAGCAATTTCACTGACACAATCAGTAGCGTGTGAGGCCACCTCTGCTGGCAACCACAGCAGCAAGACGTCGCCCCATAGAACCGCACAAGTTACGTAGCAGATACTCCTGGTGGAGCGCTGCTGTCAGTTCCTGGACGTTGGTAGGCTGCCGTTGACGTAACCGCGGTCCAAGGTAATCCCAGGCGTGTTCAATCGGATTGCAGTCCGGTGAACACGCCGGCCCAGGCAAGACGTTAATGTTGCTGGTCTGTAAACAGTTCCCGGTGACACGTGCTACGTGAGGTCGTGCGTTGTCATGCTGGAATACCAGTCCTTGACGTTGGTGGAACATAGGGACAACCACAGGACGTACTATCTGGTTAATGTAACGTCTGGTTGTGAGATTACCTTGGCACACGACGAGTTTGGACTTAAAACCTATGGTTGATGGCTGCCCAGACCATAACTCCGCCCCAACCGTAACGGTTATGTTGTAGAACTCAATTGTTAGCGTAGCGTTCATGACGTCGTCTGTATAAACGGATACGTCCGTCGGCGTTCGACAAGTTAACGTGACTCGTCATTAAACACTACGTCTGCCAACGATGACTGCGATGGTTGCGGGCCCAAATAAGACGTTGACGTCGCGTAAGAACTAGACCGCGATAGGGCCTGCGACAGCTAATTCCCGTTCTCTAAGCCGATCTGACTATATGTCGACTACAGGGCGTCCACAGTTACCTACCACTAAACGTGACATGGATTCAGCCGTCAGAAATCAGTCACGCTGATGGTGTTGACGTAATTATCCTGCCGTACTGACGTTACACGCGGTCTATCTGAACGTGGCCTATCGGCAAACGTTCCCGTGGCTCTGACACGTCGAATGAGACGTAATATTGTCGAACGTTAAAACGTCTAGCGACTTGTTCTTGCGTTCGCCCAAATTCAAGCATGGCCAAAACTCGGGCCCTCTCTTCAAAATTTAGCCTCGGCATTATCAGAAACTGGATAATTGTCAGAAAAACAGATAAAACCACATGGTTGACACGCACGGATTGCACGAGATAATAGAGAGCAGGTACATGAATTTAGCAATGGGCTGAATAAAATCGTACTAATCGTGTTTCGGTTGGTTGGATTTGTCGGTCAGAGTACATGTACATTTCTGACGTTTCCCCCCAAAGTTAAACTTTGTAACGAAATTAACGCCAATTTTCGATGAGGCGTTTCTTTTTCTCGTCAGTATATTTACCAGATAACGGTTACAAAAATAAATTATGAAGTGGTCATATTATGCAAATATTGACCAGTATAGTCCTATATTTTATATTTACCTTCGAACGGTTATAAACATATTTTGAGGTAATCGGCCCATGAACAAACGATTAAAGATTAAAACATTCTTGTAGGTCCGTGCAATGTTTGAATATTATGACATTTGTGTATTTGCGTGCAATGTTTGAAGATTATGACAGTTGTGTACATCCGTGCAATGCTTGAAGATTAGGACATTTGTGTATTTGCGTGCAATGTTTTAGATTAGGACATTTGTGTACAATCGAACAATGTTAGAAGATTAGGACAGTTGACGAGTGAATCTGGTAAAGATTGTGGCAGTTATCATCTATTTTGGATGTTGTGACTTCATTGGTGCTAATGGTCAAACAGATTGATTTTGGCATACAGTCAACAGACACGTGAGTACACATAATTTGATTGATAAACATAAATTTCAGTTACAATTTACATGTATATCTTTGCAGTGCAATTTTAGCAATTTTAATGCTATTTTGTTATAACTGCTTACAGTAACTGCAGTTTGTGTTATTTTAAAATGGATAACATGTATGTCATTGTAACTATACTCAGTACATTTACAACGCACAGTTTGAGACCTGCGAACTATTTGCAAAGCGTTATTTTATTGTATTTTGAAACTTAATTTATATGAAAATACCGAATATTTGCAATGAATTTATCGTATATGTTGGATATAAACATGAAATAATACAATGTATAGTTATTTTCTAGTTTATCTATGTAAGTCCACATATGTACTGAATATAGATACTGTTTGAATATTAGATAGTTCACTTGTGCACGATTTAACAACATAACATTTAGTTGGTGATTTAGATTAAGACATTTGTGTATATCTGTGATATGTTTGAAGATTATGCTATGTTTGAAGATTTTGCTATGTTTGAAGATTTTGCTATGTTTGAAGATTTTGCTATGTTTGAAGATTATGCTATGTTTGAAGATTATGCTATGTTTGAAGATTATGCAATGTTTGAAGATTATGCTATGTTTGAAGATTTTGCTATGTTTGAAGATTATGCTATGTTTGAAGATTATGCTATGTTTGAAGATTATGCTATGTTTGAAGATTATGCAATGTTTGAAGATTATGCTATGTTTGAAGATTTTGCTATGTTTGAAGATTATGCTATGTTTGAAGATTATGCTATGTTTGAAGATTATGCAATGTTTGAAGATTATGCTATGTTTGAAGATTAAGATATTTGTGTACATCTGTGCTATGTTTGAAGATTAGGACACACACTAATATAAATATAATATGATATAGGATGCCCATAATGTAATAAGATGATATAAAGATGTATCTAATAATAATATAAAATAAAACATTTTAAATGTCAAAATATAAGTTCAAAGGTACATCATATAACGATATACGGACATAACATAAATATGTTTACACAAAATTTAAAGAACTTGGTTTGAATATACAAATAACAGTACAGGTTCTTTGGAATATGAGTAACGTACTGTTGGGACAGAGTATTTACTTAGCATGTTGATATATAATCATATCTCAATCTCACGAAAGTATGTTGACAAAATAAATTACAATAAAGTTATTTGTCATTTGTCACGTGACTTTATAGTAAAGCTACCAACGAACAAACCGGACCCCTTTTAAACCGGATAAACTTGGAACCAGGGAAAATGTCCGGCTTAACGTGATTTCGCCAGTTCGTGTTTGCGTACTTCAGATGTCAATTTTCATTTATAGGGAACTGGACAAGATTTCAGGCAAGTACTTTTAAGTTATTTAAAATAATGGAGTTCCGTAATTTGAGTATTAAATTTTATCATTTTGAATGTAAATTCGTTATTTTAAGTACATGTCACGAAAATTGTCTTGTTTGTAAGTGTGCATTGCAGAGTTGTTGTGTACAGCGGAGATAAATGATGATACATTCTTTATTGCTTAAATACATGTATGTGTCTGGCAAGTCTACAGTTACGTAGAATATTTGAATGACCTTCATCTAGAGTTGTTGTTACATCGGCTATGATATCTTTAATATGAACAATTGTAATGCAATACCGATTTAAAAAATCGTGTTTTATCATTTGGCGCATAGACATGATTTAGAAATCTGTTGCAAATGATTACTTTATTCCAGGATTTCCTGTCTAAGAATGTAAACTATTGATCGTGTATCAACTCACTGGAAGATAATACAATACAAAAGGTTTGTATAAAATAAATTATACTTAAGAGATGTTTATATCGTTGTCATTTCTAAAGTGCCAGTCTGGGTGGGAGTAAGTGTGTCAAGCAATCATCATGGTCAGTTCCAACTGTTGATGCAGACTTAAAAAACAAATACATGCTTATACCTGAAACATCAGTATCAAGCAAAAGATAAGACAAACGGTTAGCGTTGTCCAATTTCTCTACAAATTCATCATCTTAATTACAAAAAGTCTGTAAGGAATAGTGCTTGCATTGCTTAACTGACTAAACTGACTCATAGTGATAAATATTTTTATTTTAACCTCCTGTTGTCACTTTCGTTGACACAACAAAAACATCACTTCCGAGGTTTTCGTAACAACGGATTAACAGATCGAAAAGTATCTTTTTCTCTTTTTCTCCTTTTCTAGGTAAAACTGTAAAATTAGAACAGACACTTACCTTAACATCATGGAATGTGTCTCCAATTGTTAATAATTAGATGCTCAACATCGTTGTCGAAAATATAGTAATATAGTATAGTATTTGAAAAGCACAATGCCGGAAGTAAGGATATACATGAGGGAAATCACTTCGCCAAGAAGTGTCACCAAACTATTTAATTATCGGCGATCTCACTAAACTATTATAACGAAAACACAATTTAGAGATCAACCTTTATTATGGGTAGTTTTGAATGAATGACATAAAATGGAGATTAAAAAGTTCAACATGACGGTTTGTGTAGATTCATTTTTGAAAGTAAATAAAACGACACGATTTCTCAAAAATAACGTTTGCTGCATTAGGCCCCATTTCTCCAGACGTCGTCACATATGTTGATCAATACATATGTTTCGTCATAGACATTGCATGGAAAAAACAACAACTTCGCTGTTCAAAGAATATGTCATTTAATCCATAATTTCTGAAAAACATTTCATACATTGTCTTTGGTAACATAAGACAGGCGGAAGTAAAACGATTAGTGACTGCGTTAATGCGCTGAACGTTTCATATCTTCACCTGAAATTACCACCCATCAAGATACTGAATGTAATATAATGTACCTGATTACGCTTTGTTATCAATACATCAAAGAGCGGCGATTTTATACACAACGCTTTTCGTTTCTCGCAATACATTTCCTAAGTGCACGTTACAATGTCCTTATTAAATAAGTTAGACAAGTTGTCAAATGTCCGATACAAAGTCGATTACAATTCAGCAAAGTAATGCATACTTTAAGGACCAAGTGATTTGACACCCTGCCTTGAAAAGCACTCTGATAATACATTTTTAATATAAGAATCAATTTCTTTATTGTGAATAATAGTCAACACTTTACTATTTCAGAATTACATTCCGTTGACAACGCGACAAAGACATTTTCAAGATGTTGAAAAACTGAAAAGGACTAGGCGATACGGTGAGTCAACATACAAATTTTGCGTTATATCACCGCCATGTGCCATAACAATATGGCGTGTAATCGCGCAAATGGCGGTCACACATGATATCAGTTATATACTGACTACAGTGGAATTACGTTTGATGTTGTTTTAAGGGGTCAAGATATTTTTCATTTTGACCCCTTCCGCTAAAATTTCACTCTATACATTTTTATCGCAGCACATCTTTGTCAACTGATGAGGATCCACAAATGAGCAAACTTCATTTTCTGTTTAGGTTTTAGTACAACCAACTTTATATATTTCCACAATCTTTACTTGATCATGGAGAGACGTTTCCTGATTAGCTGACCTCCTACCCATTTAATTTCATACTAAACCTCCTACCCGCGGCCGTGGTCCAGTAGTTAGTCCGCTGGACTTGAAATCCGGCGATTCGATTCCCGGTCGCGGCAGGTCATACCCTTCCATAAAAAATTGACAAAAATGTCGATTTTCCTCCACATGTGGAGAAGTTGCCGGCTCCTTGTGGAAGGGTAAGTTAGTACTGGTTAGATTTCAGTCTAGGAAAAGCTTGTTAGGTGAACCGGCCGCCGTATATAACTGAAATATCGTTGAGAAACGGCGTTAAACCCGATGAAACAAACAAACAAACTAAACCTCCTACCCATTTAGTTTTGTATTGTACATCATACCCACTTTTTATTCTATACCTCATACCCAATAAGGTTTAGATTATACCCCTCATCAACTTAGTTTTATAAAAAAAACCAACCCATTAAGTTTTCGATTATATTTCCTACGCATATAGTTTTATATTTTAACTCCTACTCAAGTTGTTTATTATTAAACATTCTTCGCAATTTATATTGATTTTGTGGAAATGGTAATAGAAGTCGTGCAGGAAAGTGACAAGAGTGAATGTGCGTTGGAAGACACTTATGACACTTCCAATGTTTCTTTTCTTCGCTTGTAACACTGTCTTTTGTAAGAACTGTGTTAAGGTATGTGCTCATGACGATATTGCAAGAATCAATATTTCAACTGAAATGCAAAATTCCTCTGACACGGTTATTAGCATAAGTATACATACATAGTCGCCATGCAGATATACACTTAATCGAACAACTGTCTCGAGAAATTGCCTTCAGTAAAGGCTGAGAAAAATAATTTAATAAACCATGTCACCTAAGAGAGTTTTATAGTAATATATATATAGAAACGTTTGTTTAGGCGTGAGAAGCAGTTTGGAATAATTGTATAAGAAATTGCAAGTAAATGGGATTGTAATGGACGATTACCCACGCAATTTGCTTCCATTTTACACTGTATGTCTCAATATGGTTAAATTCGGTCGTTCAGCAAGATCCTGATACTGTAACCCGTGTACTTGTATTTGTATAAATATAAAATCATGTTTTGAGGAACACGAAAATTCGGGTAATGGCGCTACTGGGATTCGAAGCCGGTTCTCCGGATTGCCGGTCCGTTATGCTAACCACTACACCACAGCGACCTTACGTCAATTTCGTGTAAATTTAAGTTATAAAGTGAGATAAAGTTAACACTCAGCACTCAACGCCGGCTGTAGTAATATTGATATAAAATATGAATACTGGCATTGTTGTAGCTTGTTGTTTGTCAATAGGACATAGACCCTAGAAAATGTACAAAACAACTAACGCTAAAAATACTGCTGTAACCACGATTCCTTGCATAAGAAATGAATGTTATTCTTCAATCCGTGAAAACACATAAACCAAAGTCACATGATTAATTAGAAGTAACCAGAAAGTTCTATACGCAATCACATTGACATCAAGATATACGAGGAGATGAGACACGAATAATTATGTTTAGTTATTTTTTATTTATAATAAGCGTTGCATCATTCATAAGTACGGATATACGCCCGTCTGTTAACCAAAACAGTTTCCGTATACGCCAAGGAAACACCCTGTTGTTTTGAGACGATATCGTGACGAAGGATAAGGATTCGTGCCTAGAATTTAGATAAAATGTTAAAGCAACATTGCTGACAAATTAGACATATATTACTATTTTGTTATTAAGAGACACAAGTTAACATCGAAATGATATTGATCACACAATGCCTAAAATCGTTATTTAAAATTTAAGAAATTCCCAATTTTTGTTATTTTTTAAAAGTTTCATCCAAAAATCACATTTCACACGATACATTGTTTCTATACTTAAACATGTCCCAAAACATTCAAGAACTTTATATGATTAATATAAAGATATCATTGTCTCAAATGTTTAATCCTCTCTCCATTAAATGCCATAATCCTTTCCAATTATATAACAGAAATGTATAATGTTTTACTAATGAAGGGAAATGCGGTTTATAATAGTTAAGCTGCCCTGTATTCCGAAAAGAAGAATCGAGAATAATTTTTTTTGAACGAGATCAGTTCATGGAAAACTCCAAATTACCAGAACATTTTAAGACGGAGTGTGCGTCGCATATATCAACGAACCAACGATTACCATGTTTTCGTGTATGTATCAATATATATAATACTGCACATATATGCTATGCTCACTGTTGTTCAAAAATGAATTGTTGGTTCCAGTCTTGCGTTTTGTGCTTGACAAACATTGTATATATATCCACTCATTGCTCTTGACAAAACTGAAGAAAATACTCAAGCAGGTGGTTTGCTTGTTTGACCGTGAATCAAGATCTGTATGACAGGAAACGCTTAATAATTTATTTTTGTAACACATTTAGTGCTTAATTAGGTGTATCCCAGACGACAATGTAGAACTATGTGCTCTGCTGTAAATTCTTTCTTCGTCTTACTATTTCTAATCATTCCAATAGTGAGATCCAACTTGCCTTTAATGCTGTATGTTGAATTCGACTTCTAGATTTATAATTTTAAAGGGAAAAAATGGTTACAAAATGATAAAATCCATATTTTATAGGCTTTTAACAGTGTGCATTTATTTGAATTACAGTTTTTTATTTGTCTTCACGTGTCTCAATTTCATCTTTTATTGACTTCGTATTCCAAGACTCCAGCAAATCCGGCTTTTAGTTCCGTCGTGCTTAATATTTACATCAACACTCTACGCCTTGGAACGATCAGTAGCATAATGCCATTGGGGATTTAAGCAGGTTTACGGGCACACCAAAACCTCACGCTTATTCTACCATAACCCGAATTAAACAAACAGTGTTAATTAGAAAACCCCGTTTTGACAACGCTCAAATATATGAAACTGCGAACACAGGACAAAACGGCTATTAAAAACTGAAAAGCATTTTGAACATCCCCATACAGTGATCAAGTATAAACATTCTTTGCAACCGTATCAATACGCTAAGTGCCGAGGGCGTAATTGGCAACCTACTGATAAGGCACCAGCTTAAATTGAGGACAAGCTATCGGTCTTATCCTACAAAAAAGAGACGGTTTCACAACAACCACGACTATTTATGTGGCAGAAACGATTTAACACAAAAGTGAAACGTTTCTAGTAAATGGGTAAGATAATGGCCAATAATTCATCGAAACTGTTACACGATCATGTTGATACTTAAAACAAACTACTTTTAGCAGAAAAGCATTAACGTAAAAAGATTGACTTAATTACATGGTCATTAAACCTCACCGCCTGTTTTAATGTGAAGAATCAGTTTTTGTATCGAATAAGGTTTAATATCAGTATAATGAAAGACAAGTCAAATGTTGTACACTTACAGCTTTTTTTGTCTTAAACGTCGCTCACTTAAGATGTTCAGACCCAGACAGCAAATTATCACAATATTTGTCGTGAATTGACTTTATTGCTTTAGACTTGACGAAATGACGAAATATGAAATATACAAAAGGTGAGATCTGATGGTTCGGATGACGACAGTTACGAAACTCGAGAGGAAATCTCAGCGTGTATTTGTTCTATTATAAATCTAAGAGATATTCATCTAACACTGTCTTCTCTCATCATATTGCTAAATAAATGCGTTTGAGTGCTTTACGGATTAACTAACATAAGGTTGATATACCCTTTGGTTGAATGAAAATCCCAGAAATGTTTCTTCTAAAGCATAAGTGTCTTGAATACTTACGATTAATACGTACATATGTCGACATAAAGTCCGTTGGATGTTCGGAAGAAAAATCATATTACTAAATGAATGCGTTAGTGTGAATAACGGATTAAATAGTCATAAGGTTAATATCATTTGGTTTATAAAAATCAGCGAAATATTTCTTCTAAAGTTTAAGTGTCTTGAAGTAGTTGGATGTTCAGAAAAAAAGTATGTCGCATTTGTGTATGACTAGCAAACGTTATGAATAATATTATGTCATATATTTCATGGCGAATATAACTAAGCTCTTACGATGATAAATATTCCAGTAATTCAAAAAATGCCATGGGCCTGGAAACCCGCTCCCGACGGCGGACAATATTTTCGTATTCCACCCAGCCGACAGCTAATTATCTCCAGTCGACTGGTCACTGAAAACATGCGCCTTATCCTAGGTTAGAACATACAACGTCCATATTGACAGTTGAGTGTTTCACCGACTGAGCTAACCAGTCGAGCATTGTTGCTTAGGTGTTGCTCTAAATACCTCACCTTTACATTTAGCATTTCGGACGAATCTGTATGAAACACACATTCCAGTACCTTGAATTGACAATGAATCAACAACTCTTTGACAATGAATGCTTAATAATTCATACCAGTAACACGCAATCGATGCATTATCGCCTGGATTTTGTTTATTGCAGGAAATGCTTTTAAGGTACTGTTAGTTTCATGCATTAATGTGCTGATTAGTAATGCCTATAAAGGCTGTTATGAAGAAATTAATAAGTATTACATTTGGTTTCTCACAAGCATACATGTTTAAACTTTTTATTCAAGTTCTACAGTAGTTTCAGCAGAGACATTGACGTTTTGTCATTCGACAGTAAATTGTTTAATTGTTGATATGTGAATCTTGCCTCGAGTCCTTAGTCAAAGTTCCTGCATTGTTTGCAATAGCGAAAAACCAAATGTTCCGAAAAATTATTCATTGGAAAGATTTAGAGGAACGAAATAATAAAAAACAAAAGTTTGAGTAAGTAGCTAAATTGTTAATTACATGCAATTAAAATTTTAAAACAATTTGAATATGATTTCCGATATTGTCATAGAATAATGAATTAAAAGGGAAACATACCATGAATGACATACAGCTGTTGACCGCACTAAGCGAAATGTATTCTGGTACTAGATTATCGAGTTCATATGGATTTATCAATAGTATATTATGTTGTTTTTGAAAAGATAATAAAATAAATCAAAATGTATTTCTGATATAGTCAAATTTTATGGTTGTATGCTTATACAATACACACATAGTGTAGAATAATGCAACAGAACAGAACGCAATGTATTGATGATTTTTTATATTTGGGGGGATTAGTCAGGCGATGATTTCCGACTGGTGGCGAGCTTTTGACAGAAAACAATTGCCGAGGTGAGACTTTCTTCTAGATTTAAAGATGCCTAGAACACTTAATTCAAAGAGGTTTTGCCAAACTCTCTGTTTTATGGATGGGATTTGGTAAAATATTGCAGTTTGTTTTAATATATATGATACACCCGCCGCTTGCTATGGTGGTTCACAGCTTTGGTAAGAGTTTAAATATTTTATTTAATGTTCACTTGTTACGGTGCAGTCTGTAGCATACATTTTGTGTTACATGTGCACAATTGACACTTTTGTCCTGTGCATTTATTATAACATATACAGACGTAAGCATTCTTAGCAATATCTTTTGCTAATATTGTATGACATGTCCGAACAGGTCAAATATGCAAATTCATGTGTTGCTTAGATAAAACCCTTCAGTGTTACAATTGCGTGACAAGCACCCCATTAATTACAGTGTTTGGAATGTGCTACTTTATTGATAATGCGAAGCATATATCATGCGCTGAAAAATGACTGCAAGATATCAAATGTGCCTTCAACTTAAAAAGTCCACAGTTCCATTAATGCAAGTGCAATACATAAATAAGTTTCCCTTTCAACTTGAAAAGATTTGCAAATAAAAATAACCACAGAGCACGCTTAATGGTAATTATAACTGTGCGGGAGATTGCTCCCACTGCTAAGTTCAATGCAATTGCTATAGAAGCCGAGGTGTTGAGTGTCACTAATACATACAGAAAGGGGTTTTCTCGTCAAATTCTTAAAGCCATCGCAAAATCGAGGATTTGGTAGTTCTCTGTACTTTTTGACTTTATTGATCTTAGGATAGAAAATATTACGCAAGTGTGGCTATACATTGTCAAGGAAATAGCATAAATCTCATCTTCAAAGTACATGCTCCTCGCGGGGTAAAAGTTTAGTTATAAACATGCATTTTTAATCATTGACTTGTCTGGGTTTCGTTTGTGTTTGTCTTGCGTCCTGTTTGTATGTTTATTTGGTTACATGTTTGACATGTTTATTTTGTCGCTTTGTTCTTTTTGGTTGTTGTGCACTTCTCTTGTGGTATTTGTATACCTTCAATAGATGTAAGTGTATGTTTATACTTGTCCGTCACATATATATATCTTGCATTGCAACACGATTGCAAGAAATCATTTGGAAGTCAGATACGCAAACACTGAGGAAGTCAACAGAAATATTATAGTATGGAGAATCATTATTTTGCGCAGGCTATTCTTTAACATTGTTAATGTCGCTTTATCATCTTCTAATACTGATCAATTGCGGTGTTATACTGGGTGTGTTTCACCAATGTTTTGTCAATTTAGTTGAATTTAATTAGATGGACATTCGACAGCTATTACGGGCCAATCGTTGTTTGATATGATTATGCTGGTCTAAATGCTTGTCCGTTGGGGACTTGCATTACTGAATGCATGGTGAACTAATATGAAGTTTATTTGAGGAGGCGTGAAGGAGTGTATTCATTTTCTTTTCTGTCTAGTTTATAGAAGTTAGATGCGATATTTCGCCTGTCAGGCGTCATTCGGTTGCAACTATCGTAGACATGATACTATTATTTTCTACTGTGAAATCAATTTGTTTTCAAAGTTTACATAAATCAAATAAAACTTTGCCATTTGATGTTTTTAATCTATTCTCAAATTATCGACGACAAAACAGGTTCGACATATAACAAACATATTAACATGTTATATATTTTCTTATTTTACTTAAATGCTTTACCAAAAATAATTAATTACATATTTTGAAATCAGTATCCTAGCCGAATCGTGAAAATATATCGATTTCTATCATTCTTTATCACATTTTATCATTTACATGTAATCACAACAATAAACCATTTTATAATGTGGATACCTGCACATACATCAAGGGTTGGTATGAAATTATTAAATGAATTGAAAAAAAAACACCATCTGTTTCAACAGCCTTTGCTTTTATACATACAGTAAAGCCTCCATAATAAGACCTCCCTCGGGACCCTTAAAAAGTAATCGTAATATTAAGGTGGTCTTAATATTGAGGTTGAATAAAGAGCAAAGCAGTGAAAATTGACTTTAAATTGAGTTGTTAATTTTGAGGCGGTCTTATTATTGAGGTGGCCTTTAAGAGATGATTAACTGTGCTCTACTTCCTATTTATACTAACAATTCCTACTAATTAATCCTTACCAGTTTATCTATAAGATAACCAAAACCTTATGAACACTCTAGAGGCTATGCAAACATGTCTATGTACTGATATCCATATTGTTTTTTCGTGCATTATTGTATAGCATGTTGTTGTCTCATACATTGTACATATGCTTTCCTTATCACACCCGTATCGCAAAAGAGTGTTAGTCATGCCTACAGTTTAATTCATATAACATCACAATGAATTATCATTCTAATTATATTTTAATATGATGTTGCTTTTATATGTTGATGTGTGCACATACATCGATGAATGGTATGGTTCAAAACATAAATATAACACATACTTTGTTTCCTTGCGCCTTTGTGCGTATGTTTTGTCCATTTTAATTATATATGTTTTATGAAAATTGTACAATGTTTGACACTGTATTATTTACAAGCATGTAAAACCTTGGACGAATTTGTATTACTAAGTGAGTAATAAGTGGGATAGTCAAAAGGTCGATACGTTACGGAGTGCGCGAGAAGCCATTTGGCATTGATCTTGATGCCTTCATCCATGTTTTGTATTGTTGTTTATCATCAACTATACGGACTCAATAAAATGTCACTGTAACCAAGATATGTGATCTTGAATATTCGTTATCAAGACGCCTGGATTGCGTCCCTGTCGATCGAAAATGATACTTAAGTTAAAAGTGCAATTATCCAAATAGCAAACACAAACATAAATGTTCTAATTGTTTCAAATAAGAACAGGACAAGAGACAAATTTACTTCATTGTTATGTAGTTGTGAGCCGAATATCAGAATACTCTTTTTCTGTTTTAAAACTTCGAGAAACATGTTAAATAGTAGACTCAGGGAAAGTCAATATGCTTCTAATTCATCCGTTTTCGTATCCATAACGTCCATAAGCGTGCTTAATAATATAGATAAAATAGAATATAAAAATCGAATTTAATTTATTATGTTTCATTGTCAGTTTAAATGTTTGTTATTTTTGTATGTTTTGTGTCATGTTCGCTGTCTGTGATTGACATTTATGTCAATGCAAATACGAGAGACGAACGTCCGAACGAATAAGCGGACCTTTGCATAAGTATTGTCTAGAAAGTTCAATACAAGATTTGAGACACACCAATAACTTCGCCTTTCACAGAATTCGTAATTTAATATATAGTTTCAGGCAAACATTTGGTAATATTATTTTGTCTTTGATCCCATAAGGCTAGCGGATGTTAAGCGAATAGTGACCAAGTTAATGTGCTGAATGCTTCATACCTTCACTTAAAATCATCGCCCATTGAATCTTGATATTAGTATTTTCATCATGATTTATCTTTTTATAATATCCTTTCTAATTACACTTTGAAACTATCACATCAAAGAGCGCTTTCATGCACAATGTATTTCCTTTCTCGCAATGCATTTCCGGAGTTCAAGTTACTAAGTCCTTATTAAAAAAGACAAGTTGTCAACAATCCAGTATAAAGATAATTAATTCTTCCCCCGTATTTTTGTGTGTGCGTTGCTTCCATTTACCTTTGCAGTTGTTTACATGTATGTACGTGTTTCCTTGTGCTTTTGTGATAGCTGTTTAAATGTGGCGTTTCCATCTTGACTTCTATGTTTATCTGCATTCTTGATTCGATGTATTTCGTTTAACGAATACAGTCGAACCTGTCCTTCCGACAACATTTTACAAGCAACCTCCGATCTTTTACGACAGTTCTGAATTCCTAAGCGTTAAATTAATCTACATAAGCGACCACCTGCCAAACGAGACTACTAATCTTTAATTTTTATACACAGCGTGGTTGTTAAGCGACCGCTAAAAGCGAAACTATTTTATTTGTATAGATTTTATTCCATACATGTACATGTGATTGAACCCATTTTATGTATTTAATAAAACATCTTATTATGTGTAATAAAGAATGTTTTTTTAAGATATTAAATAAAATGCATTGTACTCAACGTTTATGTTTTTGTCAACTATACTTTAGGCCCTATCTTTATTGAAGAGACCACCTGTTTTAAGAGCCCATTTTTCCTACTCCCCTGAGTGGTCTCTTACGACGGGTTCGGCTGTACATGCCTTTAATCTCATATGACAATATACCTTCTTGTTTGTCATCATGTAAAGAGTGGTAACAATATTACCTTACAGAGGTATATACAAGTGTAACGTGAATGAAATATTAGGTGTATATCCAGTGAATCGTTCAACGAAATTATAAATTTACCTCAGTGATATGTTTGACACTGATCGTTTAAGCCAGTACTCCAAGTTTTACCCCTATCGTTTGTTTCTTGCGTGCGTTTAACTGTTTACGTTTCTTTGTGCTTTTGGATGGTTTGGCACTTTGTATATGACTTTTGTTGCTAGGCGTGCATGTTCTCTTTCATCAAAGAGCAGTTAAGTAAAACTGGCCGGCTTGTAAAACAAAAACATTATGCCTGTATTAAAGACATCGACCTCGATACAACAATTGTTCAATAAGCTAACATGAATAGTTAAACACCTGTAAGAAGTAAACAAAACATTTGTTCTCATGATCAGTTTTCATGTCTGATTCAAGTTTATCCCTCATTAAAAAACAAACAAGTGTAAACGCAACTTCATTCAAGATACATACATTGCACGTAAATTTATTTATTCCAAACAATTTCGAGTATTATCTGAAAGCAAGCCGCAATGCGGGTGGTAACAGACATATTACGATTCAATTAGAGAATGAAAATAAAATTAGTTTCAAATGCAGTGATCTAGTAAGTAATTGTATTCAACATAAGATTATGCATTGATCGTATGCTAAAGTGATTATTTGGTTTCATATTTGATGAAATGCAAATGTACGTTTTAATTAACGTTTTGCAATTATTCGACAAACGTAATTGCAAGATAATATGTTTTCCGTTTGAAATTATAGCATAATATTTCATTGCAACTGACATCAAGTTTCGGCTGGCAAAAATTATCAATTGTTTTGTCATATTATAGATATTATCCTAAAATTGGCATCGGCGTTAACAGAACTTGCAGTTATATCCCAGGACGTACAATATGAATGTTGCTCCCAATTTTGACTTTTTCCCTTCTATTCCAATCATTCCTCTTTATATTATACCTCCTATCCCATTTGAATATTATTCAATTACTATGAATTTTGAAGTTGAGCAGGAATCTAGGGGGACAACAAGTGGACAAAATGGGTTTAATGGATGGAATACATGACGTAACAAACCAAGGAAGTCTGCTCTCATAGGCCGAAAGGGGGAAAAGAACATAAATAGTATATCAAGTGAAAAATAAACTTAAAAATACATATAACCACGCATAATCAACATTTCAATAAAAACGCCTAAGAATATGGAACTCCTCTGAAACGGTTCTCGGCATATAATACTCGTACGTATGTTGTCGCCATACTAATATAGATTACATCGAGCAATACTCTTAAGGTTTTGCCCTCAGGAAAGGCTGAGAAAACGAATTTAATAAACCATATCACCTAAGAGAATTTCACAGCACAATATATATAGCGAGTTAAGGCGTGAAAAGCGATATAAAATAATTTAGTCACAAATTACAGGGAAATAGAAATATAATGGACGATTACACACAGAAAGTGTGTCACTGTTACATACTTTGTCCAAATATGGTAAGATTCAGCAATGTAGCAATTCTATTACGCTGATGTATCTTGTTTATATTAGTTTAGTACTGTCAATGAAGACTTTGAAGGTAACGTCTTCCCGACGACATTGTAATTTTACAGACGTTTTATTTCATTTCTGCAATGCTCATTGTTGATACATTTTGTTAAATACGGACAGTAACATATCACAGACAAGTCGAATGATTAATGACGTTGTTGTAGCTTGTTGATTATCAACCCAAGAACATGTACAAAAACTTGTACAGCTAAAATACGACTACGTCCATGAATTTTTGCATACGCAATGATTGTTAACCTTTTACCATGAAGTAAGTCTTGGTCGCAAAAGTAAGACCATACTGTTTTTTTATTTTTGTTAGGCGTCAGCTTCAGTTCGCGAAACCTAGCTACCTATTCGAAAAAAACACACAAAATCGTTTCGAAAATTCGCAAACCAGATAATAGACGATGTATAAACCCAATTCGATAACGCTTTCATTATCGATTTATCCATTCTATTAGGTATAGGGTGGGAAGGTCGTTAACATAATATTTTCAATCATGAACGGATGCATAAACGCAGTATACAACACCCCTATAATCGATATTGAGGTAAACTCGATTATGAAAGAAATAGCTATATCAACTCGCATGCTTTAATGAGGTAAACATGATAAAATAAAAATAAACGAATTGTTTCTTTATAAAACATTAAAGGATGAATTGTTTTCATCCCTATTTTCAAACATGCAAGTTATCAAAATATTTACCAAAACATACGTAAATTCAACACAGCGGTTACTTCCTTTGGCGATTATTTTACAATTACGGAAATGTTAGTTTTTTTTGGCTCAAAGTGCTAAAGCCTAGGCGCACGCGGAATAAAAACAACATAAAACAGCATAATCTAATTTGAAGGAAACATCAACATATCGTATTTAATCAAATTGATATATAACTAAACTTACGAGAGATCGAGACAAGAATAATTGTGTGTTATTTATTTACTTATTTATGTTGTGTGGGGTTTTGGCGTCATTCATACCTACATCGTCTGGTAATGTACGACCATCTGCTAAACACTGCTCATGGCTTGCATGCGATGTCAAACATTTTATGTATTTGCCTTGAAAAAACCATTGCTGTTATATTTAAAACGATACCATGATTCGGCTAATAATGTTGATACATGCCAATGAAAGAATACATAATGTTATAACAACAGTATTGGCATACATGTATATTGTAGACATATATCTTTTTAATCAACACAGTGGAAACTAACGCATTTTAACAGCACAATGAAAACGAATTTCAACATTCTATCTAACCACACTGAAAACCCGTTAACACATCAAACAGTGTATTCTACACTCTTCCAGACTTCACTGTTGCAGTGATAAATAACCTTTAAATATTCATATGCTGACCCAAAATAAAAATATTTACACTTCCTTTTTTTGAATATTTGTTATGCGTCACACAGTATTTTCACGTACAAAAACTTACAAACGTTAACCAGTTAATTGAAGAACTTCACATAAATTCAATGAAACCATAGTCTCAAAGGATTAATTATATTCACAATCAATTATACTCGACTGCAAAACAGTTGCAGTGTCAACTCATATTGTTTTTATCGTAAAAGAAAATGTGGTAAATACAAGTTGGCTTTTGTGTATGTATTCCGTTAAGACGAATCGAGAACAATTGTTTTCGAACGGGACAAACTCGTGTTAAACTTCAGGTTATGGAAACATTTTAACTGTGCGTTACTCACGACAACATCGTATTAATATTACCATGCTTATATATATTGGTAACATAAAACTGTAGACGTTCATAGTTGTTATTCCTTGTTCAATATATATATATATGAATCAATACAGATATATATTTGTGGTAATATTGAGCTTTGTTGCTGGCCGCAAACTGTATACATGTATATATTCTGGGCGTCACTGAAAAGTTACCACTTATATATACCTCTGTATTTTTTATACAATATGACCTATCGGTATAATTTGTTTATAGTGTGTACATTTGATTAGTGTGAAATGGGATAGCTGATGTTTAGAAAAGATTTCACGCATAAACGTCTGAAATCTTTCATTAATGAAGGTCAGTCGAAAAACAAAAGTCACATACCTTAGTAGCGGGTATGACCTCCCTCTGCATTGAGTACAGCGTGGCATCTGCGTCGCATACTCTGAATCAGACGCTGGATTCTGTACTGGGGAATGGCCTCCCACTCCCCCATGAGTGCCTGTACCAGTTGCTGACGGTTACCGATGTGACGTCTGCCGTCGTAGACTCTACGTCCAAGCTTGTCCCAAAAATGCTCTATGGGGTTCAGATCAGGTGAGAAAGCAGGCCAGGGTATTGTATTGACATTGTTCTCCCGCAGGAAACCCTGTGTGACCCTGGCAGAGTGCGGCCGCGCGTTGTCTTGCTGGAGAAGTTAACGTCATCGTGATTCTGTAAGAACGGAAGAACCACTGGCCTTAGCACATTCTCCAGTCAGCGTCCCATCCACGACGACGAGAGGTGTTCTATGCCTCCACGAGATGTCCCCCCCCCACCCCAGCCCATGGCCTGCCGAACGCAACAATCTGCATAGCGTTCTCCACGACGTCTCCACAACTTCTTCCGCCCGTCAAACATATCGAGACAAAATATCGACTCATCACTGAATAAAACACCCTGCCATTGTCGCTGTGTCCATCTTTGATGTAGGGTACACCGATTTACGCGATTTTGTCGCCGTTCCGTTGTCAAAACGTTACCTCGGTAAGCGTAACGGGCCCTCAAGTCGACGTGCTTCAAGCACCGGCGTACTGTTGATGCACTAATTCGGTTATTACGGACCCGTCAATAGGGTGGTAACTGTTCAGTGACTCTGAGTATATATACACTCATCTCAACTGGCGCTTTATTTTGACTGAAAAATCAAAAACGATTATGAATGCTTTTAATTCATTTTTGTAATTCGCTAAATGATTCATTTTATCGCAGAAAATGCAAGAAAATGTGTTGCTGTCAATCCACTATTTGTCTTACTTGTTTTAATAATTCCACAGGATAAACCTTGCATTTTATGTGTGTTTCCATTTTTTTACGTTATTGCAGTCTGTATTCGCCATTTCACTATGTTCTCCATTTGTTTCACTTGACTGTCTTTTCATCATAGGCTTCAGTTAACTTCTTTGACTTTTAGTTTCTTTCAAATATTAACATGTAGGTATATTAAACGTGTGAAAGAGAATAGCATAATACACATTCGCAAACATGGCACTACTTTAATCCTTAAGCATAAATTAAATCTAAAATGAATAAAAACGACACTTGGCATTACTTCAACATAACATATTGGCAAAATAAAGGTCTACAACCTTTGAACAATCAGTAATGATTCAAAAGTGTTAGATGCTAGAAGGCATTCCGATCTTATCCGTTATTAAAATATCAAAAAGTTAAAAAAAACTGTAATACTAAACTGATAGAAACTTTAATAAACAATGAAGATATTATACAAATCCCCATAACATGAAGTGGAGTAAGATTAATGAAGAAGACGAGCTGGAAAACCAGCATTTAATTTACATAGCCACCACAAAGCAAAAGGACACGTAAATCGTTTTAACTTGTTTTATGAAAAGAAAATGCAGGTAAGCTAATACAAACAACGAACAGTGATAGTAAAAATAACTGTTCTATTTTCTAAAAAAGTTTAGAAAATAAATCATTAATGATTACTGTTGGCACACACACATGTGCAATTCTTCCACTTGATATAGTGTTCATGTTATTTTCTTCCACCTTTCTGCCTATTATTGCTAGTGGTGTGATGTATTCCATCCATTAAATCCCCCAGTTTGTCTTTCTTAATATCCTTACTTATCCTTATATGGTCGGCCAGGCCATTCATTGCACCTCCTCAATGGCGGTCATGTTTTGTGGACTGTTTTCCCGGAAGTCTGCGTTGGATGGCATTGTCTTGTGTATGATGCGTTCCCTGTAGCAACTTCTCCTTGAACAATATGTTAATTCCTCTAAGTGAACCACTCTGCATATGGTTTAAAGTTTCAACGGTATACAGCTATATACTATGAATTACTGATGCAGTGTAGTGACATTCTTAGCCAGCAAATAACGACAGCGCGTGTTGCAGTGACATATTATTTACACGTTTGCATGCCATTCGATGCTTATACGAAACTTTGTCTTGCAAAATTGATAGATAACGAGAAAAAGTAATGTCTGAGACAGTTGTGAATGAAAAAAGTCGAAATGGATTTGATATAGTGTCATACCGCCGTGACACGCTCATGGATGCAAGTGCGTTGTACAGGATAGTTATGAAATGTCTTATTTCTTATTTGTGCAGAATTTTGAGATGTTTATATAAATAGATATACAAGTCGAACCGGAAATATCATGTACAAAGAAGTCCGCCCGGCTAGCTCAGTTTGTAGAGTGTTAGACTGTCATCTCGTAGATCAGGGCTCGGTTTCCGATTTGCGCAAGTTATTATCTTCCTATCCATAGTCATGTTCACCACACGAATAACGTTTCCGAGGTGGCTGCTAGTTATTCGATTCCAGATAATTGTTTATGCATTTACCTCGGACACGTTAAATGTTGATGTCAGTGCTAGATCTGGCTTCAAATATATGTTTGTATTCGAACATATATGTCGAATAACGATGTCTTTGCAGACACTGTATATAACTTAGGTCGTTATTCAATAAAACAATTGAAGTACGATGTACGACTGCTGCGCCTACTACACCGACCTTCACTGCAACTATTAATATGCACGTCCTGTATGTGAGAGAACAGAATTAACATATTACTGAAACGTCAATGTGTAACATACGGGCACTACTTTATCGAAACTATTTCACGCTCATATTCATACTTAAATCAATTACATTTCGCAGATAAACATTAACTTGAAAGAGAGAGAATACGTAACTAGACTGTAACTACGTAACTAGACTGCCTAAACATCACAGTAATTCATCATGGTCCATTTGAAAGAGAAGAATCCTTAGTGATATTTTTTTCAAATAGAGTGACATTAAATGTCGCCTCTCTTAGATGCTTCGTCCAAGACAGCAAGTCTTCGAGGTATTTGTCTCAAACTCAAGAGCTAAGAGTTTATAATTCGGCAGATGACAATCACAAAATAACATAGAGGACATAACTAACGCTGTATATTGGTTGTATTATTCTAAATGATATAATATTTACACCGGCATGTGGTAGCTTTCGTTTCTTACTACGTTCGGAAATTACATTTTTTTAATGAGTTTTAAAATCTGAACTATGGGTAATTCCAGTCATAGAATTAATATCCTTTAATAAATGAAGCAGATGTGTACGTCTTAAAGACAAAAAAGTTAATTTGTTCTAATGTCAACATAAAGCTAGTTCGATGTTCGGAAGAAATATCACATTTGCATACGAATAGCGAATATAACTCATTTTCTAATCTTATATATTATGTCATATGTTGCTAATCGATTACAACCGAGCTCAGACACTGCTTGCACATTTGATGTTATCAAAATTACGATGATAAATGCTCCAGCCGTTGCACATAACATTAAATAGAAAATTGTGTATTACAAATCACGAAAAGGTATAATTACGTTGGAGAAGCTACAGTTTATTGCAATAACGTTAAGATTATCGCTGAAAGACAGAAATCAAATTCTGTCGTAATATGGCAGTAATAAAGTATCTAATTTCAATCCAGCAAAATTCGATATATTAAAACCAGAGGCACAAAACAGTCGGTGTCTGCTTTTTGAAACATTCGATTGTAATTGTAAGAAATACGGTTGGAAGGAAGTGCGTTCTGAGTTTCAAAGGTTACCTCCTCCAGGCATCATGGGAACATATCAATCACCATCACAGTATGAATTCCTACTACTATTGGAAAGTCGTAGCCAAATTAATGCCAACAAAGGACTTGAGGGTTATCATTGTAGTACCTAAATATCTAAATAAACATATGTATCAGTTAATATCCGACTAAATGCTATGTATATGTGAAATGGGTTTAAAGAGATGTTTTTATTAATTATTATTTTATGTCTGTGGCGTTCCATGTAGCAACTTATTCTCTCTCCTCTCTTTTATTAATAATTATATTTTGTATGTGTGCTTTAAGGAATTGTATAAATGATTTACTACATTGTTATCTAAAACCAAAGAAACGTCATTTACGAAGCCGAAGGCCAATTAAATTTCACAAACCGTAACTTGAAGTTGTACGTGTTTGTTTTTATTTTCCGCTGTTTTCAATATTTGTTGAAGCCAACCCGGCGTCCAATAAAATGTCACTTCAACTTGCGTGCGGTATCTTGTTTTTCCCATAAAATTAAGTTGACCTAGTCGACTGAAAACGATAATTCATATGAGCATTATACAATAACTATAGGTTGACTACGGATGAAGAACACACATTGAGTATTGGAAATATACCAATATCACAGAGCGAATATACTAAGCAGACCAAGTGGACTGCAAATGCTTATTAATGTGCCCATTATGTTTATCGATGGATGAAGAACACTTATTTAAGTATCTGAAATGTATATATGTAACAGAAAGGGCGTACTTGTTAAATTTGATTATCTTAAGGCACATAATATTTCTTAAATATCTAAATTTAGACACTAACGAACAAAACTGACAGTTGTTCTAGTAGAACTTACAATGCACTACTCAACATGATAAAACGCCATAATTATTAGATATTCCAAATCAATGAGCGTAATTGTGTAAAGTCCAATTCATTTTATCCCATATTGATCGAAATTTCCATTCAAGCAAATGTTTTCTTTTAAAGCTCACTGGAATATTACCGATAGAAAAAGTATTTGCCTAGCATATTTGAATGGAATCAATTAAATTACTGAGTATATATGACAAAAAAACTTTAATGAAATTTTGTTATCTCCTTTTGTATTCTACAGACACAAAACAATTTGTTTTACTAGTTGTAGATATTGAGCATATTTTTCTCAAACCGAATCAAATAGTACGTAATGTCTTACCCCATTCGTGTCTAGACTCAATTGTTCAACCTTTCCTTGGTCTGTTATTGTTCATCAGTTCATTACGTGTCTGCAGCATGGTATTTCAATGTACGGAAGTAGAAAATCTATTCTTCATTTGCATTTGAATAACGCCAAAATACGTCTTCCTTTCTTTGATAATGTGTAATGTGTTTCATCCTTAGTGTTTTGTAATCAAATGATACTTTAGTAGGTGGGACTTAACATGTCTGTGTTGTCAATATAGTCGTGATTTATTTAAGATTGATCACTTCTGATTCTTGTTATACTAATTTATTGAATGTGTCAAGTCCTAAATAAGAAAAACTAGCAAATTGATTAAAATATATCATCTTTATTTGCACGACATACATCGGAACCGGATCATGAGGAGAAATTAGAATCGAATACATAGTTTTAATGTACATGTAAAGAAAGCATCACCCTGCCATTATAGATTAATGCAATTCTGAAATCAGAAATTACATGGACGACAAAAGAGTGAGGAGCTTAGATGAGGTTATCCACACGAAATAAGGTCTTCAAACACAGGTACTTTAATATCAGAACTATGGAGGGGATGCGCAATAACCTTAAATGAGCAAGAAATTGAAGCGGCGTAGAAGAAGATGAAACTGAAGGGAAGGAATTGGTTGTTACAACTAAATGAAGGTTAATTGAGATAACTTTAACTAGAAGGGGGGGGGGGGTTAAATACATATTTCTAAACTCTTATCCTGTTCGTATTACAGGTGTATGTTACAGGAAAGCCACAATGAATAATATCTTTGAATCAGGATTTCTCAATTTCATTTGACTCCAAAGTGTTATCAAAAAGTATACGTTTCAATGTGATGATCGCTTTTGTTATCTGAAAACAGGAAACTAATATTTGTCATGTTGTCTACAATATCTCAGTTCATATAATTAAGCAACCCGAGAAAACAAGACATTGATAAACAAAATAATAAGCATTGGAAACCATATGGCGGAAGTGTATCATAAAGCCTAGAACT
Organism: Mactromeris polynyma; assembly: GCA_032209605.1. Taxonomy (NCBI): domain Eukaryota; kingdom Metazoa; phylum Mollusca; class Bivalvia; order Venerida; family Mactridae; genus Mactromeris; species Mactromeris polynyma. The sequence goes on along the minus strand of JASFXZ010000034.1, from coordinate 1,025,568 downwards.
ATTCAGTTAAAGATATAATTGAAAAGGAATGCTCGCGTTAGCAGCTTCAAGATTTTAAATATTTAGAGCAGACAACATACATGACTGCTTCAGTAGACATTTAGTAACAATTTAGGAGCATGTTCGCTGGTTCCTCTCAACAATTGAACATAACAACAAACACGATTAATATATTTGCCTTGAAGCATACATAACACGCCTTTATGGTATGTTTAGTGTTAATCTAAAATGATTATGAGTGATAACAATTTGCCAAATGTTCTGATAAAACTAAGGAATGAGTGCTTGATTATTATATATATTATTATATAATTGGATTACTTTTTCCTTACAATATTCGAAATGTCAGCCAATTTACCCCCCAAGTTGGGTACTAAATATCGACATACATAAACTAAGTCTTGATTTGGGTACAACTGTATTTTCATTCGAATCTGATGTAAACACATATTAATGTATTATCGTGTCTGATTATGTTTAGTGTAATAACCGTTGATCATTATGGTCTCAGAAGCCACGGTAACTCTTGACGTACACTTTGCAGCTTCGTGTTTCAACGTAATAGTGCATACACATTCAATCACATTCAGTTTACGCCAACTAACAATGTTTCACTCTGGTGTTCGTAAATAGATAAAATTCTAAGTACGTATGGTAGAAGCCTTTCATATGTTTTGAGTTATTCATTTTGTCATAAGAATTGTATTACCTCAAGTGATGATTAAATATTTTGAAATACCACAATAATGAACATCAGCGGGATGAGGTTGTGCCTTTAGACTCGTGGACGTGTTGCTTTTTGACATGGGAACACGCCGTCTTGTCAGTATTCAGAAAATAGAATAACATGTTTTATCCAGAGATAAATACAGGAATGTTTTAACTAAAAACAGGTTCAGATCGGTCTTATTAACATGTTTTGATAATTGAAATCATGATTTGTTTCATACACTTTGACATCAAAACGAAGGTAAAGATTTTGACAAATCGGAGAGGATTGATTTTTTAGTTCGTTGTTTTGATACAATCAGGGAATTAAAATATTTTCCATTACATAACAATGATTCATACATGTTCAAACTAGGGATCGTCACATTAAGCTGTTTATGGATTCATCAGTAACAGCGAAGTTTCTTCGATGACAGGATTTAAATAGGACATTGACCCGAGAAAATGTACACACAAATCTAGTACTGCTAAAATACGACTACGTCAATGACTTCTTGCATAAGCAATCAATATTAATCTTTAATCTATTACAAAAATAATTCATGGTAATTAGAAGGAAAAATCAAGATGTCGTATTTAATCAGATTGATATATATCAGAACATACTAGAGATCGAGACACTAATTATTCTGTGATATTTATTTATTTATTCCGTTAATGGTTTTGGTCTCAATCATACCTGAATGAATTGTTTGGTACCGTCTGTTAAACACTGTTCCTGGCTTACATGCGATGTCAAACATTTTATGTATTTGCCTTAAAAAACCATTGCTGTAATTTTTTAAACGAAGCCATGATTAGGCTAATGATGTTGAATATGCCAATGAAAGGAGACATAATGTTAGAACAACAGTAATGACATATATTGAAGACATATGTAGTTATCAACACAGAAAAAACTAAGTTATTTTAAGTAGCATAACTTAAAGAAAAATTATATATTCTATCTAAACTCACGGACAGCCCATTGAAACCTACTCTCTCACATACTTTACTATCGCACTGACGAATAACTTTTAAATAATCATATATATTGACAAAATATGCAATTTCATCTTAAGTTACTGGTATATCCAGTCCTGCTCCATCACATTCAAGCTTATTTGATTAAGTTGTCCTTCATGGTCAGCGAGGCCATTCCTTGTGCCCATGTTCCCTTGCGTGTTTACCCTTGCACCTCCTCAAATGCCTGATTTGTTATGGACTGTTGTTTTCTTGGAGGTCTGTGTAGGAAGGCATTTTCTTATGTATGTTGCGTTCCCTGTAGCAACTTATTTTCTCTTTTAATAATATTTTATCTTTATTTTAGAACATTGTAATATGGTTATGTATTATAAACAAATAGGTTGAGCCTAAGTTATTGCAATAACAGTTGTGACTCTTCCCTTCCTCCAAATTGAATCTAGTAGTATGAAGTAAATACTCTATGCTTCGCATTATCACGTTCTCTTTGTCATTCAAGCTATTTAGGTTTTGGTAATTAAAATACAAATTATTGCATTGTTATCTTTCCGAACAATTTACGTATCGATACACGCATGTAATGCTATATTATTACAAAATATCAATGTTCTTGTCTGAACGTTGATCTGCACATGAGTAAAATAACCAGTATATTAATTTATTCACTGTACACAACCTGTTTTGTGATATCTTTTCTGTATCATGAATGTGTACTTAATTGCATTTTTACCTTAATATGATAAATTCATTTATTTGAAATATATTTACACCGCCAGTTCAAGAATATGTCCAGCTAATCCTTGTCAACGCTGTCTTAATGTAGTTATGTTCTGTACGGATCTATTCATGGATCTAAGCTAATGTAATTGCAGTTCCGTATTGTTTTCTGTGCCAACACTCCATATGTGTCACACAGTATTTTCACGTACAAAAACTTACAAACGTGAACCAGTTAATTGAAGAACTTTACATACATTCAATGAAACCATATTCTCAAAGGATTACTTCTATTCTCAATAAATTATACTCGACTGCAAAACAGTTGCAGTGTCAACTGATATTGTTTTCATCGAAAAAGAAAATGTGGCTTTTACGTGTATGTATACCGTAAAGTCAAATCGAGAACAATTATTTTCGAACGGGACAAACTCGTGTTAAACTTCAGGTTATGGAAACATTTTAACTGTGTGTTACTCACGACAACATCGTATCAATATTACCATGTTTGTATGTATTGGTTACATAAAACTGTACGCGTTCATATATATTGGTGGTAATATTGAGCTTTGTTGCTGGCCGCAAACTGTATACACGTATATATATCCACTCATAGTTTTGGACGACAATGCTTCAGATAAAACATCTATACTGGCGCTTTATGAATACTTAATAATTCATTTTTGTAATTCTCTAAACTAATGCTTCACTTTATCGCAGAAAATGCAACAATATATGTTGCTGTCAATCCACTAGTTGTCGAACTTGCTTTAATAATTCCACAGGATATACCTTGCATTTCATGAGTGTTTCCATTTGTTTTACGTTATTGCAGTTTGTATTCGCCGTTTCACTTTGTTCTCCATTTGTTTCACTTGATTGACTTTTCATCATAGCTTTTAGTATCTTTCACTCTAAATATTAACATGTAGGTATATTAAACGTGTGAAAGAGAATAGCATAATACACATTCGCAAACATGGCGCTGCTTTAATCCTTAAGCATAAATTAAATCTAAAATGAATAAAAACGACACTTGGCATAACTTCAATAAAACATATTGGCAAAATTAATTGTCTTATGTATGTGGCTTTCCCTGTAGTTACGTATTCTCTCTCATCTACAACCTTTGAACAATCAGTAATGATTCAAAAGTGTTAGATGCTAGACGGCATTCCTATCTTATCGGTTATTAAAATATCAAAAAAGTTCAAAAAAATGTAGTACAAAACTGATAAAAAAACTACTTAACATTGAAGATACAGATCCCCATAACATGAAGTGGGGTAAGATTAATGAAGAAGTCGAGCTGGAAATGCAGCATTTAATTTACATTGCCACCACAAAGCAAAATGACACGTAAATCGTTTTAACTTGTTTTATGAGAAGAAAATGCAGGTAAGCTACATGTAATACAAACAACGAACAATAATACTGAAAAAAACTGTTCTATTACAATACATTTTCTAAAAAAGTTTAGAAAATAAATCATTAATGATACTGTTGGCACACACACTCATGTGCAATTCTTTCACTTGATATAGTGTTGATGTTATTTTCTCCCCCCTTTCGGCCTATTATTGCTAGTGGTGTGATGTATTCCATCCATTAAATAACCAAGTTTGTCTTTTTTAAATAATCCTTACCTGTCCTTATATGGTCGGCCAGGCCATTACTTGCACATCCTCAATGTCGGTCATGTTTTGTGGACTGTTGTTATCCCGGAAGTCTGTGTTGGGAGGCATTGTCTTGTGTATGAGGCGTTCCCTGTAGCAACTTATTCTCTCCTTGAACAATATGTTAATTCCACTAGGTGAACCATTCTGCATATGGTTTAAAGTTTCAACGGTATACAGTTATATACTATGAATTACTGATGCAGTGTAGGTGATATTCTTAGCCAGTAAATAACGACAGTGCGTGTTGCAGTGATATATAATTTCACATTTGCATGCCATTCGATGCTTCTGCGAAACTTATTCTTGCAAAATTTATAGATAACGAGAAAAAACGAACTTAAGAAAAGTAATGTCTGAGACAGTTGTGAATGCAAAGTCGAAATGGATTTGACATAGTGTCATGCCGCGGTGACACGCTCGTGGATGCAAATGCGTTGATACAAAATAGTTATGAAATGTCATATTTCTTTTTTGTGCAGAACTTTGAGACTTTTATATAAATATATATGGAAGTCGAACCGGAAATGTCATCTACAAAGAAGTCCGCCTGGCTAGCTCCAATTGTCGAGCACTAGCACTAGATCAGGGTTCGGTTTACCGAGATGCGCAGGTAATTATCTTCCGTGACATTGGCCATGGTCATGTTTATCACATGAATAATGTTTTCGAGCTGGCTAGTTATTCGATTCTAGAAAATCTTTATGAATTGGTCTCGGACCCGGTAAATGTTGATGTCAGTGCTCGATCTGGCTTCAAATATATGTTTGTATTGGAAAATATATGTCGAATAACGATGTCCTTGCTGACTCTGTATACAACTTAGGTCGTTATTCAATAAAACAATTGATGTACGATGTACGACTGCTGCGCCAACTGCAATGACCGTTCACTGCAACTCTTAAAATGCACGTCCTGTATGTGAGAGAACAGACTTAACATATTACAATTATATTTCGCAGATAACATTAACTTAAAAACTGTCTAAACATCGTGGTAATTCATCATCGTCCATTTGAAAGAGAAGAATCATTAGTGATAGTAAGCAAGCCTTCGAAGTATTTGTCTCAAACTTTGAAACACAAGAGCTAAGAAAATATAATTCGGTTAGAGGACAGTACTTACGCCGCATATTGGTTGTATTATTCACTTCGTTTCTTACTACGTTCGAAAATTACAGTTTTTAATGAGTGAATTATGGGCAATTCCAGTAATGAAATTAATATTCTTTAATAAAACAATAATTCGGTTAGATATCAAGCTTCTTACGAAGCATATGTATATGAGTCTTAAAGACAAAAAAGTTAATTTGTTCTAATGTCAACGTAAAGCTAGTTCGATGTTCGGAAGAAACACATTTTGTCAATATAACTCATTTTCTAATCTTATATGTTATGTCATTTGTTGCTGATCGATTACAACCGAGCTCAGACACAGCTTGCACATTTGATGTTATCAAAATTACGATGATAAATGCTCCAGCCGTTGCACATAACATTAAATAGAAAAGTGTGTATTAAAAATCACGAAAAGGTATAATTACGTTGGAGAAGCTACCGATTCTTGCAATAACGTTAAGATTATCGCTGGAAGACAGACATCAAAATATCTCGTAATATGGCAGAAATATAGTATCTAATTTCAATCCAGTAAAATTTGATATATTTAAACCAGAGGCCCAAAACAGTCGGTGTCTGCTTTTTGAAAAATTCGATTGTAATTGTATGAAATACGGTTGGAAGGAAGTGCGTCCAGAGTTTCAAAGGTTACCTCCTCCATGCATCATGGGAACAGGTCAATCACCATCACAGTATGAATTCCTACTACTATTGGAAAGTCGAAGCCAAATTAATGCCAACAAAGAGCTTGAGGGTTATCATTGTTTAAGCCTTAAAACTGATTGTAACTTTTGAGCGATATTATTCGGAATTTTATAAAGATAAGGTAGTACCTAAATATCTAAATACACATATGTATAAGTTAATATCCGAGTAAATGCTATGTATATGTGAAATGGGTTTAAAGCGATGTTTTTATTAATTATTATATTATGTATGTGGCGTTCACTGTAGCAACTTATTCTCTCTCTCTTTTATTAATACTTATATTTTGTATATTTGCTTTAAGGAATTATGTCAATGATTTACAACACTAATGTTATCTAAATCAAAAAATCATAATTTCAATTACGAAGCAGAAGGCAAATTAAATTTCACAAACCATCTAGCAAGTTGTACGTGTTTGTTTTTATTTTGCCCTGTTTTCAATATTTGTTGAAGCCAAACCCGGCAGATCCAATAACATGTCACTGGAACTTGCGTACGGTATCTTGTTTTTTCATATAATTAAGTTGACCTAGTCGACTGAAAACGATAATTTATTGAGCATTATACAATAACTATAGATTAACGACGGATGAAGAACACACAGTGAGTATTTGAAATTTACCAATATCACAGAGCGGATATATTAAGCAGACCAAGTGGACTGCAAATACTTGCTAATATGCCCATCATGATTATCGATGGATGAAGAACACTTATTAAGTATCGGAAATGTATATAACAGAGCGGATGATTTCATTATCTCCAGGAACATATGTTTTCTTAAATATCTAAATATAGACACTAACGAACAAAACTGACAGTTGTTCTAGTAGAAATTACCATGCACTACTCAAAATGATAAAAACGCCATAATTATTAGATATTTCAAATCAATGAGCGTAATTTGGTAAAGTCCAATTCATTTTATCCCATATTGATCGAAATTTCCATTCAAGCGAATGTTTTCTTTTAAAGTTCACTGGAATATTACCGATAGAAAAAGTCGTTGCCTAGCATATTTGAATGGAATCAATTAAATTACTGTATATATGGAGAAAAACTTTAATGAAATTTTGTTATCTCCTTTTGTATTCTACAGACACAAAACAATTTGTTTTACTAGTTGTAGATATTGAACATATTTTTCTCAAACTGAATCAAATAGTACGTAATTTTTTACCCCGTTCGTGTCTAGACTCAATTTTTCAACTTTTCCTTGGTCTGTTATTGTTCATCAGTTCACTACTTGTCTGCAGCATGGTATTTCAATGTACGGAAGTAGAAAATCTATTCTTCATTTGCATTTGAATAACGCCAAAATACGTCTTCCTTTCTTTGATAATGTGTAATGTGTTCCATTCTTAAGGGTTTTATAATCAAATGATATTGTAGTAGTGTCTGTGTTGTCAATATGGTCGTGATTTATTTAAGATTGATCACTTCTGATTCTTGGTATACTAATTTACTGAACGTATCAAGTCCAAAATAAGAAACACCTAGCATTGATTAACTATATCACCTTTATGTCCACGACATACATCGGAACTGGATCATGAGGAGAAATTAAAATCGGATACCTAGTTTTAATGTAAAGAAAGCATCAACCTGTCACAATAGATTAATGCTATACTGAAATTAAAAAAATTACAGAGGACAAAAGTGAGAAAGAGAATATTAGACAACGTCATCAAGGTCTCATTAACACAGACACCTAAATATCAAGAATATCGAGGAATGAGGCATTACCTTAAATGAGCAAGAAATCGAAGGGGCTTATGAAATGAAACTGAAAGTGATGGAAAAGTATTGGTTCAACTAAATGAGGGTAACTTGAGATTATTTAATTATAAAGGGAGAGGGGTAAGGCATGCATATTTCTTAACTTTTCATTCTGTTCATATTACATATGTACGTCACGGGTGAATAATATCTGAAGAGCACGACTTCTAAATTTCATATGACTCCATAGTGTAATTAAAAACTAGACGTTTCGGTGTGATGACCGTTTTTTGTTATCTGAAAACAGGAAGCTTATATGTGTCATGTTCTCTACAATATCTCAGTTCATATTATTAAGCAACCCAAGGCAACAAGACATGAATAAACGAAATCAATGTCAATAATTGCACAAATAGTAGAACTCTTGATTAATAGAATTCCTTAGAAGATATATTATGCTCATTTTTTGTTCAATATTTTACCGTAACAAACATATATATTTCCTTTATTTGAAACATTAATACATATGCATTAATAAAGAATGAACTCATAATGTATTGTTCCGTATTTGGTGAAAAAAGATGTTTGTACATCATACTATTAAAAAAAGATCCTGTTTTTTTAACAATCAGGCTATTTTTCAAGTTTTGTCTGTTAGTATTATGTTAAAAAAATATATTTTCAATCGGTTCATTGCAATGGTTCTTATTAGAGATATTTTAGTCAATGCAACAACAATACTGGATGAAGCCAATTCAAACAGTTTATGTTCAGATGAGCCGGATGCATCTTTAATGCATCAAATCTGTATATGTTTATACGAGCATATACATGTATTTGTGATAATATCACAACTTGCGATTACTCGTTTTGCATTAAACAGGATTGAGTAAAAGTCCAATCTATAAATATTCAAGAGATAATATATCAATACCTATGTCGTCTTTGCTTACAGCAAAGTAATTAAACGATTACCTCGGGACATTGTTAACAGGAATTTTGTAGAAGAACAAAACTTGATTTTAAGTAATCCTGATGTTTCCACGGTACGAAACCGTCCCGTGGGCTTAACGATTTATCAAAACGTATGTGGATACTTACATGCTCAGTATTGGAAACAAACTGGCGGGCGTGTATCATAAAGCCTAGCTTTATTTAGTTAAATATATAATTGTAATGGAATGAGTGCGTGAACAGCTTCAAAATTCTAAATATTTATAGCAGATAGCATACAGGACTGCTTAAGTAGACAATCAATTTGGAGCATCTTCGACGGAATCCTCTCGACGATTGAACAAAATAACAAACACGATTTCTGGATTTATCTTGAAGCAAACACAACAAAGTCGAATGACACGCACTTCACATTATGTTTAATGTTGATTTGAAAATAGTATGAGTGATAAATGTTTGCCAAATATTGTGATACAACTATGGAATAAAACCTTGTTTGTGACGCGAGAAACTGATTATTATATAAACGGATTTCATTTTCCTTACACTATTCGAAATGTCAGCTAAAATACCCCTCCGGTCGGCTACGAGATATCGAAATACATAAAATAAAATAATGTATTTATTTCGGTGCTACAACTGCATTTTCATACGGATCTGATGTTAATAAATTATTAATGTATTATCGTGTCTGATTATATTTAGTGTAATACCTATTTATCATTATGGCATCAGAAGCCTTGGTATTTATTGATGTACACATTTCAGCTTCGTGATTCATCTCAATTGTGTATGCAAATTCAATCCTTTATAATTTACGTAAACTAACAATGTTTCATTATATTATTATTTAATAGATAACATTATATTTACGTGCGTTAGAAGCCTTTGATATGGTTTGAGTTATTCATTTTGTTATCAGACGTTTATTTCCTCAAGCGGTGATTAAATATTCAGCCACTGAAATGAGGTTGTGCCTTTAGACTCATGGAATTGTTTCTTATTGACATTGGAACACTTCGTCTGGTTTTTATTGAGAAAAGAGCATAGCATATTTTTATCCAGAGACGACCAATTTCTATCCTATGAAAGGTTTAAGGTTTACCGAGTTGTCTTATCTTGCTTTATGTACATTGTTGATACAAGAATGATGTAACTAAAAACAGGTTCATATCGGTCTTGTTGTCTTATCCTCGAGTGGTTAGAGCCAGAACCAACCATCTCCTTAATAAATTTATACGGAGATGGTTGATTCTGGCTCTAACCCCTCGATTAATGTTTTAATATAACTGATTTCCCGATTTGTTTCTTACACTTGACATCAAAACGAATATAGAGATTTTGACAAGTCGAAGAGGATTGTTGTTTTGATTCGTTGGTTTGATTACAAACAGGGATTTAAAATAGTTCCCATTACATAAAATCAGTATCCATATATTACCATCATATTTAACTGTTTATGGATAGAATTGAATAGTAACAGCGTGTTTCTTCGATGGAAGTTAGGATTTAAATGTCTTATTTATTAAACATCATAATTTATTCAATAAAATACGAAATATTTCGTTAGCTTTAAGTATTTACATAACGATACATTTGCAAATGAATTATGTCAAGATAGAGTTCTGTCTTAAATCTGTCTTGGTCTTTGAGCGCTAACATTGTTAATACCTTTGACCATACAGACAAAAATTTCATTAATTATACACGCATTCGTTACTGTCTTAAATCTGACAGATTTTGTTTTTCAATTTATTTCGTACTCAGTGGCAGGTCATTTCATTTTCTGCCGCTCGAAACACAAACAATTATGTGCATTCTACTGAAAAGTCGATAGCAGACGCATTCGTTTCTCAGTTTGAACAATGTCGCTAAATTAGGCTTGAGTCCTTGGCTAACCTTTATATGTCCATCCCTTGGCAGTTCCTGCATGATTTTGGAACAGGATCGACAGCACGGTACTTCATAGTTAGCGGTACGTTATGTAGTGTGATTAAGGCTATTTATGCACCGGTGGATAATGCAGAGCTGCGCAATATGAGCAATGAATCCGCATTTGGAAATAAAACAATTTATTTGTCTACATTAGCCTGTATACTGTATATCGCTGTCTACAACATGTATTTGTTTCAACACATCGCAAAGTTGAGAAGAGAAAAACATTATCCAGCCGCTTTAATTCCTGCCATAGCGCAAACTATCAAGTTCCACATACGATGCTAGACTAAATGTTTTGCAACCGGTTATTGAATATATATCAAAAACATAATTATATTGACGTAGACATATATTCACAGATAAAAGTTAATTATTTCAATGAGATATTGTCCAAATTAAAATGAGATAATTTTCCAAAACGGAAAAAAGTAATTGAACTTATATATGTACAATTTTCAAGGGAATACACTTGTGGCGCCTAAAACTGGTTATGATCATAAAACATATTTGCAATATACATACTATGTATCATTGTTAGCAATAAGTCAGGATAGCTGGTTAGAAATCTGGCCGTACGGTTTGTCAGGATAACTGGTCCGACGGCCGTCATGATTTTAGTAAATGTGACCGTACGGTTTGTCAGGATAATTGGTCCGACGGCCGTCCTGATTTTAGTGAATTTGGCAGACAGTGTGTACCTAATCACAATCATGTCTTTTCCATACATTGTAATCCTTGTAATAGCAACGTTGTTGTCCATCTTTATTCGTTTGATGCGTTAAGGCAAAATGAAATAATATAGCGTATAATGGTTTGCTCAATAATTAATATGAACGTTTCATCAATACTTCTTAACTGTTATTACATTCCATTGATAAGACAATTCTATGAAGCACGAATGTTTTGCTAACTTAATCACAATGGATATAATAGCTCTCGTTACGTGTTGCTATTGTTCGTTTGAATGCATGTCTTTGCAAATGTCGACAAATTATTTAAATACCACATGTACGAGGAAAATTCATCCAAATGTTTATGGTGAATATTTGTTTATAAAAATGAGTTGTTGATACCCACTTTAAAATCACTTTTAAACTTGGCTGCCGTCATCTGGAACAGGGAGGAGCGAGTGATTATCAAATTACGCGTCTTAATGAAGCAACAGCAACGTCTACGATATGTTAAATAATGAAAAATTATTGCACATAAGAGACTTGCGTGAGAATGGGCACCACATGCAATGCGACATTCACGCAAAGGGTCCTCCAAGGACTTCGTATTAGGACGATATCGAACATTCCTCGTTGCAATGTTTAAAAGAAGAAAACGAAAAACGAGTATGTCTAGAGTTGCAATACTCTTGAGATTAACCATCGACTTTGAGCAATTGCCTTAGCTGCAAAGAGTTTGTAAAATGAGAAGCATCTTTATAATTGGAGTTATATCACTTAATCAAGATAAATTGCTCCTTAATTAAGCAGACAGTGCGCCATGTGTATTATCGGAGGAAATATCAATACATAGATTATGTCATTTTTGCACTCATTCAGTTGCACCAGCATGCACCAAATTTCCAACAAAATGTTTATTTGAATACTAATTTATGCATTAAAGACTATAGACCAAGCAATAATTTGCTTTGTTACAATAAATCCTCCACAAGCAAGTGACCACTTCTCCATATAAATCAGTCTTCAGAGGTGGAGGACAAATAACATGAATGCATTACCATTAGACAAATTGCCACGGCGAGCGATTTGAATATCCATTCTACATGCATGACACAGGTAATGGCTGGACAAGAAATGGACATAGTATCTTGAAATTTAAAACTGCACCAATGCATGACTTTATTGGACGAACAAGAGAAATGACATGGAATGGTTGGCGAGTAAATGTGACCTAAAACTTTCGGGATGGGGACGCATTCATGAGTCCCGCAAACGGCGCATGGTCTTTGAATGCTTTTGCTAGGGTATTTGACTAATCAATTGTCTATGACAAAATTAATTATCAGATAGAATAAAGTGGCACGGTCGGACAGACAGACGGACTCATCAATGAGTCGCATATATGTGGTCCCCAAACTGTTTTTTAAACAATAGTAGAGAATTGAAAAGGGTATGCAATATCGTGCGCGTTATGCGAAGAACATAAATACCAAATGTATACAGTTATGTCTATTTATCTTGATATTACACGTTGGTTGTTGTTGTGGCATGATTTGAATAGATTTAACGCATACAGTTAATAACTAATATATACGCTGGTTCCACATAAATCGTTGCAAATATGCATAATTGCAACATATTGGCAATTGCAATTCGTTGAAATATTACAAATAAGAGACTTATAATTACATACGCTGGTAGCAGTATCTACGATTATAGTTGTATGCATTAAACACGAATTCTGTTTGAATATGGAATGATTGATTCGTGTTCTTTCAAGTGGTAACTCAGAATGACATCCACCTTTTCTGCTAAATGAATGTTTTGTCGTAATTGTAATTTACGCTTCCTAACTGAGAATTGCAAGACGTTGAGCGCCTGACAGAGAGGATATTGATTGATTTTATAACGTTATGTTTACACTCATGATAAGGCAGGAAAATCATGTGAGTCTGCAGGTTTATTTTATTTGATATCTATAAAATGTGTCTGTCAAAAGAGCTGATTTGTAGGTTCACACTGCTTGGCTGTTCATCTAATTATTGATAACATACCTAGATTCAAACAATCTTGGATTTATTTACGAGGGATATTGCGTGTTTCTGTAACATTTCCAAAGCCAATACGAAAATTAATGATTCCATGAAATATTTTGTGTATTTCCCAAACCACTAACTAAATATGACGTCTATAAACTTTTAATTTATCAATTTCAAATAGCAACATATAATCCGATGAAGTGATATTGGGAAGCAGTAATGACAAACAAAGGAGCCAGAGATAAGGTGCATAGCCTCCACTAAACCACATCGAAACATGAAATATATATGTGAGCGCTGCTGTTAGATTTCCAACCTCTTCTATAAGTGACGTCATTTCCAAAAAACTTATGTCACTATTTGCAAGCAGGAAACAATATTTACTCCATATGGTCACTTCGTTCTCATATTGCCATACGTACCAAATATTGCTTACTGTCAGTTCATGGTGACGTCACATGTGACGTTTTCTGGAAATGATGTCACATAAAGAAGATGTTGGAAATCGTACAGCGGCGCTCATATATAAATGCTTGAAATAACAACGAAGGCAAAAGGGACTTCCAATGATTATAAATTGAAAGCACCGATGAGGCTAGAATGGTACAATTGCATTATAGATGATTATTACAGAAGGAAGTACAAATATATCTTCTCGACTGGTATTAAAAGATCGATCATAGAACAGACACATAGACAGTTCTATAACAGCGATGGGTATCTTAATGTAAGACTTATGTTTTCATTGATCCGTTTAATTGCATCTTTTCATAATAAGTTATGTTGCTAAATCGAAACTGTTATAGCTCCAATCATCTTCAAACGCCATCTCAATATCAAATGTTATCCCTTTGCTACGTTCTTTTGCCTATTTACACACAAATGCTCTAAATAATGTACACCTTACATTTGTTTTGACGACTATGTTTGGCTTTTTATGCGTACAAATTAGTATTTATTGGATATACAGGATCAAAACGAATAACGGGTAGGGGTTATATATACAATACTTCTGAAAACTACAACCATAATGTTATAACTTTATCGCCTCCGCTTCTGAAGACAGTAAGCAGCATACTGATACAACCGGCAATATAAAAGAGAGAGAATACGTAACTACAGGGAAAGCCACATACTTAAGACAATACCTCCCCACGCAGATCTCCGGAAAAAAAACAATCCACAAAACATAAGGCACTAAAGGAGGTCAAACAGTACACATATTAAGGAACTGAGACGCAAGGAATGGCCCAGCAGACCACAAGGAATAACTAGGAGAATCAAAGTGGACAGTAAGGGAAGGGGAGTTGGGAATTAATGGATGGAAAAGATCACAGGACAAGTCATGACAACTGGCCTTAATAGGCCAAAAATGGGCAGGAAACAATCTTAACACTGTATAAAGTGACAAAATTGCATAGGGGAAAGGGAAATACAAAACACATTCATAACATAAACAGAAACAACAATCATATAGCGAATTACAGCCTTGGAAGTTATGATGTCTTTCATAATTTTATATTCGAAAAGGAAATACAGTAAAAACCCTGAAAACTGGTCTTAATATTGAGGTGGTCGTAATATTGAGGTTGAATAAAGAGTGGAACTGTCAAAATGGACTTGAAAAGTAAAACGTGGTCTTAATATTGTGGTGGTCTTATTATTAAGGTGGTGTTCAATTGCGGTTTTACTGTAGAAAAAAAAATACCGATTACACGTATAGGTTACAAATGTTGCGGTTTAAATGGATAACTGTACCCTTATTGGGCCTTTGAAGTTGGCGAGACCGATAATTATTGTAATAACAACTAGTAGGGCACTGGACACAGTGCGTTGAATTGCTTAATGCGTGTAACTAGTATAATACAAACTCGTTTCACAAAGCATACGCGAGTTATGGATTTTAAAGATAGGTAGTGGTGAACAACCGCAAAGGTACAAAAAACTGTAATCCTAAAACCAATAATTCACATACGTACTAGGAACGGTTTGATAAATTTATAATATGTAAAATACACCAACTGTCTGACATTTATGACTGAATAGTGTATAATAAATGCTCTTTATAGAGAATAACGTATTTAGCTATTGATGAGAGAAGGGTTTGGAGAGAAAATAAGACATTAAGTGATAATTAATAATTTAATAAACACGAAATGTTCAAATAATAAGATGCATCTATAGCTTATACATGCATTAATGTGCTGTGTATTATTTAATAGTCGGTTATTTATGCACCCCATCAAACACAAAACCATTAAATTCAAGACAGTTAAGTCAATTCATGTTTTGGATGTATGATAAACGATATAAAGAGTGTACTCCCCCAGGGAAACATGGATACATAGTGTTTGAGGGGATAGATAGCCTGACTCCGAAGCCTAATGTGGTAGGTTTGAATCCCGCCTTGGGCTATATCGAACCGCGGAACACAAATGTAGGCGTGAGTACTGGTTAGTTACCTAGGAAGCAGTTGTCGAGAGTGACTAAAATACGTTTTAGTGATATGTTTCATAATCGATATTACAATACATTGAAACTATTAGTAATTGCTTTT
The DNA here is from genome assembly GCA_032209605.1 of Mactromeris polynyma. Lineage (NCBI taxonomy): Eukaryota > Metazoa > Mollusca > Bivalvia > Venerida > Mactridae > Mactromeris > Mactromeris polynyma. The sequence goes on along the minus strand of JASFXZ010000034.1, from coordinate 1,009,779 downwards.
GCATTTTGAACTTCCGGGATGAAACAAGGTGTGCGTAAATTTGATATAGGATGTCGCAAGTCAGACACAAATTACGTTTGACATTAGAACTTGAAATTACACGTTTTGTCTCGATATTTTCTTCCACACTCATGTCAATAACATGACATTTAAACTCCTTTGTTAGAAACAGCATGTCTCGCAACATACCCAGATAATGTTGTTATATGTCAAATCTAATGGGGACGGTGTTGCTTGCAAACGTGTATGAAACGTATAAAGAAACAGATGATAAGTTACCTAAAATGTCAGTTACGTGCTTTGAAACATCAGTTATTATTATGACAAACAATGATGTTAAACATTAAGAAATAAATTCCAATATCCATGTTACGATAAAGATCAAAACTTCAAATTTCTTATGTCGCTGATCTTTACGAGCTAATAACAAAGATCAAATGCTTTATTACCAAATACTTCAACTTTACTAGATATAATTCATTTTTGACGACTTGATCAATGAGAAGCATACAAAACAGTCGATTAGACCAAATTAATTGGAGTTCGATTTTGTCGTAGGTATAAATGTTTATATCAGTTATCCTTCAGACTACGTTTTTTTTTGGCATTTGCGTTATTTAACGTCGCCACCGGTTTCCCATATGGGCGACGCCTCTGGAAGAATGTTAGTCATTTTAGATATTTGGAGGATAGTGCATGATACAGGAGATGCACCAGTTCCAGAATCACTCCTGGTTCTTTTACGTGCCCGATGTAAAGCGTCATGCACGGGATCTCGGTTTTTCAAAGTCTCGTCCGAAAGACTGTTAGTACTGTCAGTAATGGAGCGGGAAATCGAACCTTCGATCGCTTGATTACTAGTCCAGTGCGTTACCACTGGACTACAGATCCGCTACTATCTCCTTAGTGAATGAACATTACATCAATACATGAGGACCAGCGATTGTCGCCCTTTTTGTTATTTGACATACTTACAGCTGTCATCGATAGAAACTATATCGATGCATCAATGATATGTTTCCGTCGATTGGTTATCGATACATATTTCAAAATTCGATACTTATGAATGATAAAAGTTATGCATAGAAACGAAGAAAATTACAAAAACTAAATGGAAGCTGGTGCGCGGTCAAAAGGCTATTTTTAAAACTTCGCCGTACCATAGGAAAAAAGTAACTAAAGAGTATTCATATTTTCTTATTTATTTTGTAAAAAACACGCATACTTCATCAAAGTGAGGAAACAAGATGGTGAAACTAATACATAAGCATGTAAAAGACATAACTAGAAGATAAAGTATATGCAATCATGAAATGCAAGCATGTAAATGACATTTTAGTAAACACTATTTGATATACTCTGCCCTTCCAAAAGTTTCTTCACACATGAATATTTTCAATTTTATTACTTTTTATGCAGAATTTCAAATAAGACATGTATGACCATGAAGTAAAATCATCCATCCCACATCGGTGATGGATAGTCAAGAATTAACTGTTTGTACATCTCAGCAGCAGCATCAATCGGCCATCATCAAAAACCACAATGTGTATGTGTGAAAGACCTGACACAAAAATAAGATAATTTGTTTCAGTACAAATTTATAAGTACTTCTACAGAAAAGTATTGCTGTGTCAAAAAGCATTTTCAATTTATTGCATGTGACATAAATATGAAAATACATTAACTGCAATGGAAATTGTCGAAGTGTGAAGGAACTTTTTGAGGGCAGTATATCTATGTATCGTCGATATTTCTCTCCCGATATATCGATGTCGTCGATATGCATTTTGCCAAATCAATGACATCTATGGACGTACTACCTACAACCTGCAATGTATTCGGCTCATAAGCATTGTAACATGTGGGATTAGCCTGCTAGTACGACGTACATACTAAGCTACATTCAGGCAGAGTTTTCAAAATACGTGATATAGTCGATATTATGTCCCCCCCCCCCAAAAAAAAAAGTCAATGCATTCCATCATTTATAAATAATCAACTGCTTTGTAACTGTCTTTGTGCTAGTTCCGTTATTGAACAAGACTGTAAATGAACGTCATAGACAAGTTCACTGGCTTCAAAAGTACATGTTAATGTGTCTGATCTGTTCCGATAGGTAGTATTTTAAATTCAGTTTTGAAAAAAATGACGCAAAACATCCCACACAAGTATACCTAGAAGTAAGAATATTCGATAACGACGAGCATACATAATGAAATATTCGTATCGTGTGACGAGATATCATACATCTTCTTAAAAGAATAGTAAATTTTAGATAGTTTAGTATATAGTATCGAAAGTGACAAGATGTGGGGAACGCCACATTTACATATCTGAAGTTCCCTGGGCAGATCCAAACGAAGGAAGTGGGAGGAAGCACACGCAGGAAGATGACACGAAAACAAAACCAAACTGTCAAAAGACACACGCAAACATTTGCATTATCTCAGTTCTTATCTTTAGTCAATTGTATGTTATATATTATGTCATCTTTACCCGTTTTATCTATCGAACTATCAAAAAAAATACGTTTTAATTATTTGGCATCATGGGCAACAAATTACATATACACCAAACCATTATTCTTTAATGCATGTTGTGTTGATTTTTTAGGTTTAATTTCTTCTTCCTTAAAACTCTACATCTAGAGTTCTCTATAAGACATGCTGGGAATATCGCGCGGAAAGTTTCAATCACAATAAGACTTCGACACACACATCCTTTAATAGTTATAAATGTAACCCAAAACAAAGAACTGCAACGCATTCAAATAAATATAAAGAAAAAAAGTGAATATAATGAACTGCAACATTTTAACTGTAAGTGTAACGTTCTGACAGTATTCCAATTTCACACTTAACCGTTATTGCATTGCCAAATCTCACATTAAAACACAAACAGATTTACATGTTAAAATGATTATGCAATGAAAATGTTCAACTATACAGGAGACAGCCAGCGCACAAGTACATACATTAATGGAAAACGGAAGCAAAATATAAATTGTTTTATAAAAGTTCTTGGAAACATGGTAAATAAAAAATAAATGGGAAATAATTAGATAACCACCACTACATTTTTCAATATGATTAAACATACATTTTGCATAGACGGTTGATGTTTGTATTTAAATATCCTGATATGAATCTAAAAATAGTTGCCAGCTGTCATGATTTCTCCCGGGATTTATTCCATCCATTAACCCCCCTTTCCTGTTTGGCCTCTTTAATTCTCCTAGTTATTCCTTATGGTCGGCCAGGTAAGTCCTTGCGCCCCTGTTCCCTTACGTATGTACCATTGTACCTCCTCAAATGCCTTATCTTGATTGAGGTCTGTGTGTGGAGGCACTGTCTTAAGTATGTGGCGTTTCCTGTAGCAACTTATTCTCTCTCTTTTATTCAATTCTTCAATGTTTCAATTTTCTTTGCAAATGATTTACAAGACGAGATATTCGAACCTTGGTGAAAAAGTCATAGTATGAACATCAACATAAAAATCTTTTTGATAAAGTGTCATGTCACAGTCACAAGATCATGGTTGCGAACATGATGTTACATAATAGAATGTCAATTATTTCTAATCGGCAAGAGAATACATTTTGAATTTTATACGAGGATTTTGTTTTAACCTGTTTCGTTTGCACGCAAGGGGTCGTAAATCAAACATGACGTTAACGCTTTTATTTTGGAAATTATTAGTGAATCCACGACCCCTACGACGTCAGCGCCTACCATATTCCTGTATAAACGCCCATCGGTGGTGTTACATTTTGAGAAGTTGTAGCGTATATAATACAGGTAGAAAATCGCTTAAATTCACTTACTTTCACAGTACGGTACCGACTAGCCATTCTCTTACCTTTGATCTAAGCTGTAAGTGTCAAAACATGTACTCGCTAGCCTAAACTATCTTCGAAACTAACCCCTTTGATCTACCAGGCCGTATTTCGTCACATATAGCAGTATTGCGCGACGTACGTGTGCCTACGTGACCTTTGCCATTTGCCTCAGTTCACTGAGTTTTGAAGTGCAATTTCAACGTTACAATTTCGTCTCGAGTCGTAAAGCACAGAGCGTACTCGGCGGGTTTTAATTTGAAATAGATAATTGGTATTGCAGAAGCGTAGGGCAAACACATTTGCTGCATACGTATTTAAGGTAGACCAGAAAAATGTTCACGAGTGGTACCTGTCAAATGCGAAAGAAAACTCACAAACTCCCTGAAGATATCGAGCGGTGTTGGTAGGCCATTGAACTACATGTACATTGATATTGAGGAGAACCTTCGGAAGTGGTTCAAGGACCGCCTCATGGACCGACCGTTCAAAGTAAAAATTAGTGAACTATACGACCAATTGTTGTTTGAAGGGACTGTATTTTTACTGACAGTTCCAAGTCTGTAATTCGCTTTATGGTTATTATTTCTGTTTGTGTTTTGAATGTGTTTTGTATTTCCCCTTCCCCTGTGCGATTCTGTCACTTTATATAGTGTTCATGTTATTTCCTGCCCAGTGTCGGCCTATTGCTGCCAGCTGTCTTGACTTGTCCTGTGATCTTTTCCATCCATTAATCTCCCCCCCCCCCTCATTCCTCATTCACTGTCCAATTTGATTCTTCTAGTTATTCATTATGGTCTGACAGGCCATGCCTTGTGCCTCTGTTCATTAACATATGTACCCTTTAACCTCCTTAAGTGCCTTGTGTTTAGTGGATTGTTGTTTTTACCGGAGGTCTGCGTGGGGAGGCACTGTCGATTGTATGAGGCGTTGACAAAACACCTACGGGAAACCATAAACTATCGCCTAAAATCGCAATTGCTTTAGGAATCATGTCAAATCATACGCAATTAATTTAAGAAGTGCGGAATTTCGTCGGCGCTCGATGGTTCCGATGACCATTTATTTCTGCCTTCCGAGGATGAACAGAACGATGAAGCGTTTGAAGGGTCGTCCCAGGACGACGTTGAGATCGGAGTACATGTGTTTGAGGCCGTTAACGAGGTCATACTGTCGGAAAACAGTGACATTGAAGGCGATTCAGAGAAATGTGTTCTGACAATGACAGCCCCGGAAATTTTGTTGACTTTTCACAGTGTTTAAACGTTTAATACTTTAGATACAAATGGTAACACTTTTATTCTGTGAATATTCCTTTTTTTGTGTAATTATTTATTACAATGTATATGATGGATATGAAATGACGGTGTAAAGTACCGGTAAGGTTTTTTTTCGTTTTGTTATTAAAATTGGGGGGGGGGGTAATTAGGGGAGGGGCGTTTATTAGGGATTGTTCAGTAACTGCAACAATTACCACTGTGTCACCGAGGCTAATTCCAAAATAGATTGTTCAGATCATTTAAGTAGCTAAAAATATCAAAAGACGCTAATACTTTTAGTCAATCGGTTGTGGAATAGGAAAGCAATCTGCGTCATAGTATTTTGATTTTTTTTAAAAGCAGACATGGTCGCTCTGCAATAGAAGTGGAATGTGCCTCGAGATTCGTTCATGCAATATATATTAAATGTTGAAAATAGGTCTATACAATTGCTGGGCTTTTAAATAATTCCCTTTGTTTGTTATTTTTGTATAACCTTATCACGGTTTAGAAACAATTGGGATAAAAACTTCAACTCATACAGTTGTTCATCATGCAAAAATTGACGGAGTTGAATGCTGTAAGAACACTCCTTGTTATATGCAAATCATTCCGAAACTAATTTTCCTGACTTTAAGAGGTTAGGTGTCACATTTTCATTGTCAAATAGTGTATAAAAGTCTAGGTTGTGTGCAATGGGGCAATGAATACATTGTCAGTATTGATTAGAGAGAGAAATAAAAATGTCAAGAATGAGAATGGGTAAAATGAAAATTAAAAGAAGTATAAGGAAAGTAGACCTGAATTGAAGAGGACATAGATAATAAAACTAAATAGAAATGGAATAGGCAGAGGATTATGCAACAGTTAGAATGAAGAGTAACATAGCATCGTGACGGTTTTCCGGCCTTTGAAATTTCCGTATGAATACTGGGGACTAATTGCAAATTTGTTCTTATAGGGAAAATGCACTATGGTTTCATTATTCTTTGTTTGTGTATATTCTGTAGTAATAATTATTATTTTTATTCTTTATTTAAAAAACATGTATTTATTCAAACAACATAAACAGCACAATCAAACAAGTCATACAAATATGCATTGCATAAACAATACAAAACATTCATACAATACTAATCAAGACATCATAACACAGTATCATTACAACATACTGTAGTTACCAAATACAAAAGTAGATTCAACAACTACAGAGAAAATATGTAGACAAAACAGCAGTGACCCGGAGTTTTATTATTGAGATAGATAAAGATAAGACTTGACATTGTAGGTTAGTTTCAAGAGATTTTAAAGAATATAAATTATACTATTTTTTTTATTTTCGAAGAATTCTAGTAAGTTTTTACGATAGCCAGAGGAAGGTTTTGCTTCAAACACACACTCCATCAATTATTGACTACATTCGCCAAATGCACGCTTTGAACTCGGTTGAGAAAATATTAGCTGGTAAGTAGGGTTTTTTGTTCAACATTTCTTCTTGATGAGTATGCGACACCCCGTGCACCAGTAATTGTCTCTAGACATATCATGCGCTTAAATTGTTGATGTAATACTTCAAAGATTTGCGCTGAATACACAACAGACTTTCCCTCAAATAGACAAAACAGAAGTCACTTGAATGTAAAGGAAAATATTAAGAAGGCCACATACTTCTTTTAATTATAGGTCAACTAATTTAAAAACGAACAAAGAATATACAGTATATATTGTGTTGTCGCCGACCTAATTTTTATCTTGGCAAACACTAGACTACGTACTATTAGAAAAATAGAATCGGACGCACCCTAACACGATAGAGTCGGTTCTAATATATACATTTAAAAAAAGAAATTTTGTTTCTGTGACAGAAGCGATTTATAATAATTTTGAAATGAACGGTAGCATACGGTAATGATTCAAAGAAACTGTACCACTTTAAATTCCATAATTAAAATCGATTACTTTTTGCCGTAAAGTAGAGCAACATGTTTTACGATATTTGAAACTCGTGGTAATGCATCCTCCTTGTCTGAGTTAAAGTGATGAATCATTTGTGTCATTATTTCATATTGATAGATGTTTAAAACGTATACTATGCAAATAAATCAAACGATTGTCATCGTTAGCGGTTTTAAATTAAATGTCGCTATTCCTAATACTTTATCACAGATAGTAAATTCAGGCGGACAACCTTCTATCAGAATATTTGGTATCATCCGAAATAAAAGTCAGTTCTCGATGTATGTTCATAGGCACGCCGAATATAAATTGGCTATTCATAACTATGTATTATTCGAAATGAAATTTCCAACCCGATGAATTCGGATGAACGAGGTCCAACTGTACATATCTAATATCAAAGTTTGCGCCTTAATTTAAGAATAAACATAGCATATTTCACGAAATATAAGATATATGAAACGCTAGAAATGGAACGACCTAATCACATGTATGGTCGCCATCACAAAAAATGATGAAATCCAACTGTGTATTTGTTCTATTAATAGAAAACAAAATCCATTGTCGCTCGAGATATTTTGATCCGCCAAATGTTTTTTTGAGCTACATGTGCGTCTTAAATACTGAGGATTAATATATTTCAGATTTCAACAAAGAATGCATTGGATGTTTTGAAGGACACATTGTGTAAAATTTGCATATGAATAGCATTCAATTCACTTTCTTACAATTATATAAAAAAATTATAATCGATTATAACTAAGCTCAAACATATGCCTTTTTCGACCAATGTCCACTTACATGATGCTTTTCCTTCACTGTAATGCACCTTTCAACACTATACAAAAAGTAAAATTGTATAATCATACGACTACAAATTTACTTCAAAATTATTTCCTTTTCCCACCCGTGCTACTTCATTCGTTCGAAAGCTTCTCGGCACGAACAAACTTCATGATTAACTTCAAAGGCATTATTTATTACGATTTTATGATTATGTAAATAATTTAATTACACAGAGCAAGTTAATTATAAGGCTGGTTGTTTCTTCGTACTGAATATACGATGTGTATGTTATTTATGTTTTTAGATGTTTGTTAAGTTCTTCTATACCCGTGTGCACTTCTTTCCATTGATATAATATTTATGTTCTTCCCCCTTTCGGCCAAGTATCGCTGAATTTTTAGACTTCCTCCGTGATGTATTCCATCCATTAACTCCCCCTCCCCCTGTTGTTTTCCCTCCTAAATTGTCCTTGGTTGTTTGTTATGGTCGGCCAACCATTGCACCCTATTTCCATACATGTGTACCCTTGCACCCATATTCCCATACATGTTTACCCATGTACCTCCTCAGCCTAGTGTGTCGACTGTCGTTATCTTGGTGGTCTGTGTGGGGAGCCAATGTCTTGCGCAAATTAATCTCTCTTTTATCTCGAGTAAAATAAATCATAACAGAATATACGTATAATCATATACAATTACAAATATATTGCCAATTGTATATGAATAAACTAGTTAAGAATTTTCTGGGATATCAGTGTACATATTTGTTATTTAGTTTTGTTTCCCATAATTTAACTCAAACCAACCAGACTGATTCAATAAATATACGTGATCTAATAAAATGTCACTGTAGCTGACGTACAAATTCTGGATTTATCACATGCATTAACTAGTCTTCTGAATTGTGTTACAGAGGATTGAAAATAATAATGAATGTGTGTATTATCCATATTTTTCAGGACATTGCCCTTAACGATGAATCAAAAACAAACAACAAGTACTCGAAACACACGACTTTCACACAGCTTGAATATTTTTATGCATCAAATGTTGTTACTTGTTGTTTACACATCTTCATGGTTATTAATGAAGACCCTGACATAAATTGACCATAGTAGTGGCTCCGTGGTCCAGTGGTAACGCGTTGGACTTGTAATCCAGGGATCACTGGTTCGATTCCCCGCGCCATCACTGACAGTACTAACAATCTTTCGGACGAGACTTTAAAAACCGAGGTCCCGTGTATGATGATTTACATCGAGCACGTAAAAGAAAAAGGGGTGCTTCTGGAACTGGGGTATCTCCTGTATCATGCACTTTCCTCCAAAAATCTAAAATGACTAACATTCTTCCAGAGGCGTCTCCCATATGGGAAACCAATTGCGACGATAAATAAACTGCAAATACAAACAATTGACCATTTTCACATGTACAAATTCAACATGAACAAGTGAAAATGACCAAGACATTATGTTATAAAAATAACATAAAATTCGAATTTACCAATGCCGTGACTTCTAGTTCTTCACAAGATGTATGAAACCGTACCGGCAGACTGGCTCTTTGACAAGTACTTCTCAAATAAAGACCGACTTTTTGAATGAATCCATTATTTTATAGGGCCTTATGTATGATACTCTATGAGAATGAATGTTTCATAAACGTAGAAACAATTTTATCCTGTTAATGTAATCTTCGGTTATGGCAGGATTAGAGTGAGTAGTATTCATTCTTTATTTTAACTCCCAAGTGGCTAGTTAGCCTGTTCCATTGCGTATTTACTCTTGCACATCCTCAAGGCGTGTTATTTTATGGCATTGTTTTCCCGGAGGTCTGTGTTGAGAGGCATTGTCTAATGTTTGTGGCGTTCCCTGTAGCAACCTAATCCATCTTTTGCCACTGATCGTTCCAAGGCGGTAGTCCTATCTTTATCCGTCATCAGTGTTGATCTTGCGTTTCTTTTGCTTTTGTTCAATTCTCAATTTACATGTATGTATATTTGTATATATTGTTCATGTATCCTTGTGCCTTTGGACTGGCTATTACCTTTGTGTGTGGCTTGTTCTACTTGATTGTATCATTCAGTGTTTGACAGAATCACAAGATAGTATTCAATTGTTTGTCGATAGGAAACATAATTGTTTCATATCAATTAACATTATATTTCCGGCAGCCCTATTGTCTAGCCTTAATCTTGATACAGCATACAACATATCGCATTCAACATCTTTTCAACGAATCGTAAGATTGCATCAGTTCATAAGTTGTCTGTGTCACGTAATGGTATTTCAATGTACTGAAAGTACAAAAGTCGAGCATTTTGTTTGATTTGCATTTGTACAGGGATGTATACGCTATTGCTTTGTTAGACGTATTGCCTATATTTCCATTTCAATATGTTCTCGTTAATTGACGATTTGTTGAAATACTGAACATATGCATTTTGTCTAAATGGTCGTATCTTATCTTATGTTTATATCATTTCGCTAAATCGTCCGTGGTGGATTGAATTTAATGCACCGCTAAAGTCTCTGTTGTCAATCTGATATAGAGAGTGAACCTCATGTCGGTTTCAACGCCATACATACATAAACCACTCTCAATAAAAACACATTTAAAAATACATGTTTTGTGACGTCGCACTGGTTATTAATCTTACTTAGATATTTCCAAATGCTTCCAAAGGACACTACAAACATAAATAAAATAATACATATATCTCTATCTTATATTTTCTAATAGTATATGTGTTTGTTGTTTACTAATATCTTTATGCTTCTGTGTATCTTTTTTTCCTTTAATATAATCACACATGCGCACATCTGTTCCCCATAAAACCTTATTTAATAGTTTATCAATATTAGTTCCAGATATATACAGAAAAGCTATTAGAAAACATGTGCGAGTCTTAATACCAAAAAAACAAGACTTGCCAAAGTATTGAGTATTATTAAGACTAGGAAACAAAACAAAGCCAATCTAATTTAGTGCATATTGGTTCGGCTTTAGATCGGAGTAGCACAATACATACAATAGAGGAAGATACTAATTTACTGCCTTTACCATACTTTACACGCTCGTAGACAATTATAGTTATCCTGAATATCGCATAAGATGTATAAAACACTATTAAATATTCATCTCAACAAAAATGCCAAATACTTATATTAGATGTTAACTGCTTCATAAATTATACATCACAAATTGAATATACACTGATATGAATCATCTTATCAAACTTCTGATTATATATATTTCTCTTGAGTAAACTCGTTTTTATGTATGTATTCCTACATATTTTATTAAAAGATCTTTTCGATGATATAGTAAATGATATACAGTCAACCGCAAAAGAAAGTATGCACCAGATATGAAGGGGCATTGTTTTATTGGAAACTGAATGATCGAATTCAAATTTTACATTTATTTAATTTTAATAAATTTATAATCAAATAATTAAATTTTGTAACATTCATTGAGTAGAATTTGAGAATTTAACAATCAAAGAGCATAAACCCTAATCACGATTTTCAAATTAATTTCAGTATTTTTTATGTCCACCACGAACTGCTATATACGAGGAACAACGTCGTTTCATCAAACGAACAGCTGTCCGGAGTTTAACTTTACTCTTCAGCAAGTACAGCTCTAAATTCCCCAACATTTACAGAACGCAAGTTTACAGAATTGGCAGGACATGTATCAGTCCTATGCTGTTTACAGCCTAATAATTGAAGATAGCTCACGCGATTTGTTGGCGTGTATTGTTCTGTTGAAATGTTCCTCGTGGCAGATGGCGCCTCATAAATGGAACCAATAGTGGTGTTAACATACGGTATATATAGCTTCTAGAAATAATGTTTCCTTGCATATCATTTTTATTAAATGAGATATTAAGTTGTTACATGGACCGTCACATACATAAGTCCATATCCGACACAGACCCCAAGCTGAAATGCCACACCATTCACGGGCACTACCCCTCCCTATTGATCAACTTACTGGATGCCACAAGTTGCATGCAACTCTATGATTCTCCGCCTCTTCTCCAAACACGCCAACGGTCATCTATGAGGTCTACATTCAATTTCGTTTCATTCTAAAAGAGAACTGTACCCCACTGACGTTGGATCCAGCCTACATGGCGTTTGTAATACTATATATGGTTATGTTTCACTGAGGTGTCAGTATAGTTCCTGCTTCAGTTGACTCCATGTTCTCAACGAAACTATCAAATCCATTAAAAAATGGCTGAAGCGATAATAAATTCAGTGATGTGTATTATTAAACCAACAATAACATTTGTTGTTTAATCTAATGTGTTTAACTCTTCTTCCGAAATTGGAAAATAGAATTCAGATGTAAACAGAATCGAGTCGATAGATTTATGGTAATGATCATCAATTATTTTAACTATTCACGGTACGATATGTCGTACTTTGCAGAGAAGTATAATAAGTTTGGTACATGAATGTCATTTTCATTTCATATTTTGTATTGTAGTTTAGCTATCCATCTAAATTCAGATATCGATGTGTTCAATCAAATTGAAATAAAAAAGGCATATGAGGTCCCCAATGGTCGCTCTGTTATATCAAGGCATCTTAACTACTAATTAATAATTAGTATTAATAATTTTCATTAATAAGATAATGAAATAAATCACAAAGGATGACCTATACATGATTATTTGAATGATTTTAATTGTTCTGATTGTTCTTATCATTTTCGAGGCTGTTGTGTTAATAATAATAATAATAATAATAACATCTTTATTTTAAGAAGGTTGTTACACATTATGATATAAATACATAACTTTAAAAACATCATATTTTCAATGTGGCCTTCTGTAAACAAAACATAAATTAATTAAAATTTAACACTATAATAACATGTATATAAATAAGATTTCACATTGTATTTCAATATCACAATTTAATTCAATATAACAATTTACTTACCGACAGACACTCGATCAATTATATCATACAAATTGATGTGAACATAATATCTCGGACATATAAACGGTTTATATGTCCGTGATAATATATATATTTATATATTATGTCACAATTAATAAAATGAAACGTAATTACTGCGATGCAGTATTTAAAAGGTGATTTTTATATTCGTGTCTTGCTAACCTGTGTTGTTCCGCAGCCTCTTTTTGAGTTTAATGTTAAACACCTACATATACCTCATTCCCCTCTCATGTTTTATTGTTTTAAATCCTGTCAAATTCCTCTCCTATCTACTTTTCGTACGTCTCATCAATTCTTTTCTGCAGTTCACCAATTCCTATTCCGTTTTAGACATTTTTAATTCCCTTTCCCGTTCTAGATTTCGTTTCGTGCCCAAGGGATATTTATGGAAATGAATCGGTTTTTTTGCTCAAGATATTGCACATAAAACGCTTGCAAGCATGTCTTGCGGCACGCATATACGTTGTACCATATTCTTTGAGCATGTTCCATATCTGCAAAGAATTTATGAAAAAGTAACATCTTTATAATTGGACTAATATCACACAAAAAATAACTTCTGCTGTTTGTTAAGCAGACATTTTGTCCTATGTATTACATGTAGAGTTATCATATGCGTGGTCGGATAATTCTGCATTTGTTTCGCATGCTCTGATATTTCGCTGAAGTCACTTAACAACCAGGAAGCAATAATATCAACTAACGACAGAGTTAGAAACTTTATGTGATGCAAGTAATCAGCAGCAGTTGGCAATTGCCTCTCAGAGCGATACCGTTTGTCAGACAATACAAAAGGTACGGCAAATGATTTGTTTTCATTTTTCAAAGTTAATGTAATAAAACATTTCGAAGTTCAAGTTATCGATTTTATTATAGTTTAGTATATTAATTTACCATTCTGTCATGGTAAAGAGAAACTGAAAAGCAATCATTTATTTAATTTCCTTCACCTTAGTCTTCTTACCGACAATTCCAAGGCTGTAAATCGCTGTTATTAATATTTCTATTTGTGTTTTAGATGTACATTAAATTTCCCTTTCCCCATGTGCAATTATTTCACTAGAAATAGTGTTCATGCTATCACCCCCTTTTCGCCTATTGTTGCCAGATGTATTGACTTAACCTGTGGTGTTTTCCATCCAATAAATTCCCCACCCCATGTTTGTCCTCACTAATTCTCCTTAGTTGTCCTTTATGGTCGGTCAGGTCATTCATTTCCCTTGCGTATTAGCCCTTGCACCTGCCTGATGTTTTATGGAATTTTTGTTTTCTCGGAGGTCTGTGTGAAGAGGCACTGTCTTATGTATGTGGCGTTCCCTGTAGCAACTTATTCTCTCTATTAACTACTTGAAATTGGTTAAATTTTAAGGTGTGATATATTTAACACATAAATAATAGAACTAAGCAACAACATGCAAACTCTCTATATCATAAATTATCATAGTAACAAACGTAACACATGTATTGCTAAATGTAAAATGACACACAGACAATATAATTGAATTGGTCAGAATTTTGGTTTATAGGAAAATGAAGGAAATGGCGTTTAAATACTTGACGTATGGAATGAACTTGTACATACATTGGAAGTGTAATTCGCTGTAAATGTTGTTTCATTCAAAGAGCATCAGTTGAATCAATACAATTATTTTACACTATCGAATATAAAAAGGTAGGGCAAAAATGACATTGAAATATATAGAAATTCTTAATAATTTCAATCATTTTGTGAAAACCATTTACATTATAGAACACTATTTTTAATCGAACGAATGTACAGAATCACATGTACGGTCAACTTCCAAATACAGGGTCTCCACATTCAGATCACTAGGGTACTAATGAAATTAAAAAATAGGAGTTATTAAATAAAACATCAGAGAAAGGATACAGGGAAAGAAAAGGGCCTGCACAACAACTAAACATGATGGGGAAGGTAGCAGCTTTAAGCATTAAAAAGGGCCTGTATAAATTCCAGGAAATTAATCCAGGTTCAAGCATGCCGAACGCTTATACCAAAAATCACACACTTGTGCAAAAACTGAAAAAATATTCTATTTTAGATAAAACAGGTTTTCTCTTCTGGTTTGGTATAAAAACTTGTACATTAAGGGTTTGTATTTTATTATTTTGATCATTCTCAGACAGTTTTTAGTTAATCCGAGACAAAGAAAGAATCGTTATACATGCAATATAAAGACACGAATGTCGTTTTAAGTCACGCAAAACTGTCATTCAATACGAGATGAAGTCGAAATTTCACCTTGTTATTAGGCAACGAATTTAAATTTTGTCAACTGTCTGGATGAACTAGAAACAGACAATCAAATGTTTATTCTTTAAACAGATTTTATTAACAAATACAACTGGAATTTCCATTTCGGTAAAAAATATTATTGATCAAAGTCATAGATTGAAGATATTTACAATTTTAATACATATTCAAATACTAAGATCATAAGATGTTCTAAAGCTGTGTTTTCATTATTTAGAATTAAAATACAGACCCCACTATTTAAACCATTAGCTGTTTCATGGTAATACGTTAATTTACAGAGACACACAATGTCATGACTTAGAGCGTAGACATTCTAGAATCGCGCTAGACAATGCTATAATCAATGGTAATAAGAAATACATTAAAGCAACCATACAGCCATGTATTTTATATTTTCCTGATGATAATATGCCGTCAATAACATAAACACATTAACATGAATCTCAATCAACTCAATGTAACATAAACATCTTGGAAAACGCTAATTACAGGTGTTGTAAAATATTACATAAGCTGTCGACTGAAAGAGAGATTGAGTTGTTACAGGGAACGCCACAAACACAAGACAAACCCTCACCACACACATCCCCGGGAAAACAACAGAGTATAAAACATAAGGCACTGAGGAGGTGCAAGGGTTAACACGCATGAGAACTGGGGCGCAAGAAATGGTCTGGTCGACCATAAAAAACAACTCAAGACAATTAAGGGGGGGTATGGCATACATCATGGACCAAGTCGGAACAGTCAGTAATAACCGACCGAAAAGGGGGGGGCATGAATATTATTTCAAGTACAAGAACTGAGTTCACTACTTGTCAATTAACAGGATAATCAAAAGTGTTTCGTATAGTCTAAATAAGGGCTGTATAAAGGCATGTTCAAAGTATAAGTACATAATACATGTTATACGCATTTACAATCATAAGATGACTATTTTGAACGGACTACACTATGTAGTTGTGTTTTATGTCCACCTGTCTGTCAGAAGCGATAATTTAATGATGGGGATTTCAGTAATACACAATTTTTAGCTGTTCACGTAATTCTTTATATTCTAGAAATAGTCAGGGTTAAGTACAAAGTGATACATTTTAATGCATACTTCTTTAGGTTTAAGGACTGTTGTTTATCCGGAGGTCTGTGTGGGGAGGCAATGTCTTACGTGTGTGGCGTTCCCTGTAGCAACTTATTATCTCTTACAAATACATGAAATTGGTTAAATTTTAAGGTGTGGTATATTAAACACGTAAATAATAGAATTAAGCAACTATGATATATATAATTAACAACAAAAACAACATGCAAAAGTACACGTCTGCTATCATTTGCATACGTATTGGGAATGGTTTGATAACATCCGTAATGTAGTTTGCACCCACTGTCTGGCATTTATAAATAGGTTCTATTATGAATAATATTTTCGATAGTTTAAGCGTGGATGTGGATAAAAGTACTTTAAGTTATCAGCGTTTCAATATAACATATTTCTTAAACAAAACCACAAATGAGCGCTGCTGTGGGATTTACAATCTCTTCTGCAAGTGATGTCATTTCAAGAAAACGCAACATGTGATGTCACTATTTGCAAGCAGGAAACATTATGTACTCCATATGGTCACTTTGTTTGCATGTTGCCATAAGGGGCAAATATTGCTTACTGTCAGTACATAGTGACGTCACATTTGACGTTTTCTGGAAAAGACGTCACTTAAAGAAGAGGTTGGAAATCGTACAGCGGCGCTCAAATTAACAAGCGCGTGTTAGGATATGCGTAAAATGTTTAAACAACAAACCACAAAACGACCATCAAGTTTGTATTTTCTTAATTTAAACGTAAGTGTACGACAATACTCCACCGTTACTACATTCAAAGGAATTGTTTTGTTTTTTTATTTATTATTGTCCCTACGTTTTGTGCTCTGTGTTCAAGCTGTGGGTATATGAACTGAATGAATGATTTAGCTAGTCTAAGCAGAAGGAAATCGGGTTTGACATGCAAACACGAAATTACAATTCCTCTCCATATTTTATGCTAAGTAAAATCATGTCAAAGACAGTGGATCTATACTCCTTTATACAAAATAGAATGACACGCACAATACCCATTAATGGTCGTGATAGAGTATAGAATTACAATCATCTATGTGTACGAAGTAGATATAAATAATCAATTAATGTATCTTAAATGTCAAGTTCAACAGTTACTTTTGTTGTACCTCGTCATCGCTTTTTCTGTGTTTACTGTTGTTCTATATGTGTACTCGTAAGAACGACAACATAAAGCGGCTTTTAAGCATCAGTATTTTAAGCTTATTGAGTACGTTGTAAGCTATATGAATAATCCCAATGCTGTATTAAAACTGGTGAGATGAATTTGTAGTTTGTTGTTGGTCTAACCCATGGTCAGTGTTAGACACCTTATTATATGCGACCGCTGCTCCTTAGCACAGTATAATAGTACACACGATTTGAATGCCTGAAGACGGAATTACGAGCATTGTAATGGGTTTCAATATATGTCATGATTGTCCCCTACAAAGGGTCCGGGAGGAAATTGACGAATAAGTGTAAAAGTGCACGCATTGGACACCGTGTTTATTTATGTCCATTTTTTCCTTTTCTGTATTTGGTATGAAAGAAATTTGAACATTTTTGAAGTTTAGTTAATATTGACACTACTTGTATATGCATATAGAATCAAATGTTTCGGTACAAATATTTCGAACACATTGTCAGTACAATTGTAATTAGATAATATATGAGCGCTGCTATGGGATTTACAACCTTTTCTGTAAGTGACATCATTTCAAGAAAACGCAACATGTGAAGTCACTATAAGCAAGAGGGAAACAATATTTACTCCATATGGTCACTTCGTTTTCATATTGCCATATTGCTTACTGTCAGTATATGCTGACGTCACATGTGACCTTTCCTGGAAATGACGTCACTTAAAGAAGAGGTTGGAAATCGTACAGCGGCGCTCATATTAAAATTATTTGTCATTATGCTATCTAATCGTGTGGACAGTTCGATTACATATTTTATATTATATACAGGAGAGAATTAATTGTTACATGAAACGCAACATGCATAAGACAGTGTCTCAAAAAGCATATTAAATTGATTTGTCATTATTACAATGTATGTCTAAATGAGTGGACAGTTCGAAAACATATTTGCTTGATATTTTAGCGTAACACTCTAACAAACTTATAGACAAAGCAGGCAATTTAACCATAGTGTGGCTACAAAAACATATTCGTACTAAAATCACGAAGATTCCATTCTGAAAATGAAGACAGACAATTTTGCCTATTAATCTTTACTACATCTAAGTCATTTATGATATGTTTGAATCGATTATAAATGAAAGATGTATGCATTTTATCTGTATACACATGTATATTATCTATCGTAATATCCATAAAGGTTTGCATTATTAAATCAACATTCTTGTCTGGGCGCCGATCACCTCGGGCAGCAAATTACACATATATCAATCCATTCTATTTAAACAAATAATATATCAAACAGTTCAACAAAGGAACAACGTTGAACCCCTCAGATAGATTTTGGTACCATATAGCTCTACTCGGTTACAACAACATCACGATACTAGAAGAGAGAATACGTTGCTACAGGGAACACCACATACACAAAACAATGCATCCCACACAGACGTGGATGGGCAGGCAAAGTATTATGAATGTAGAAGTGCTATCCCTGATTGATGTGGTAAAATCTTTTAATACGAGTGTGGGGAGACTTTTACGGACACCACTCTGCACAGGCAAAACAACTGTAATAACAAAATAGAGAATAAGTTGCTACAGTGAACGCCACATGCCCAAGCCAATGCATGTCCACACTGACAATGACAGATATGAGTGGGGATGAACATAATAACGGTTTGATGTAAAATTAAATGAAGTATTAACACCCTTGGTTAGTTCAATGTGATGTTCCGATAATTGTTGTGCTTATTTGTATCGGAGTTACAGTAGTGTCTGTTCTTTCCTGAATACATGTGTTTATGTGACTTAACTTTACTGACACAAACAAAGAAACTGTGCACTTGGGTTTTACATTTTCGGCAAGAGGTGGACACAAACGGGTTTTAACAATTACAGAAATCCAAGCACATCTACAGTAAACAAATCAAGAAAATAACGCAGAAAGTTGAAAAATCTAAACTAGCGAATTTCAGTTTTGACCTCTAAGTCACTTAACGTAGAAAAGACAAACGCATTTAGCTTTAATTATGACGAACACATCGTGTAGATAGATGCATATCCTAAATGTTTGGTACTCTTTTTTTCAGGCAACAAAGATATTTAAATTGTGCAGATCTGTGTATAACATATTCATCTATCGACTAGTAAGTTTCTACTGAAAGAGCTCGCAAAAAATAGGATGCCTGTAATTTTGCCACATACTGACTTTGCACGATAGATACAAATTCAATAGCATGTTCACATTCATCGTGGAAATTTATATTTCAAGTGAAACAAAAAGTCCCAATGGATTAATCATCACATTCCATTTACATTCACGCTGTAGTATATAATCCTTTCTACTGAACAACAGATTTGTAACAGAATATTTCCCAACTGAGTGTGTTTCATTCATATTATAATAATTATATAATAATGTTTAGTTGCTATATTTTCCATAAGGAAGCACCCAGCATATTTGTGATAACACTTTGACGCCGATTTTATCTTTAGAAATACATCTAGTTCGTTTCTCAAGGGTGTTTGTATGAAACTACAATTAGTAACTGTGTAATATTTTAGACTCCGCTCATCTGAAAAAGGCGCGAGCGAAATGAGTGATCATATTTATTATGCCCCCCTTCGAAGAAGAGAGAGCATATTGATTTGCACATGTCGGTCGGTCGGTATGTCCGTCTGTCGGTCCGTAACCTTTTCGTTTCCGATCAATAACCCCTTGACTTATCAACTTCAAAATTGGTCCACACTCATCTTGGGTAGCAGAGGAACCCTATTGTTGGAGCACGGGGTCAAAGGTCAAGGTGAAAAGGACACAGTGTGAGGGGAAGCACACTTGCCAAACAAAGCAAGAAAATGACTGACATGGAGTATTTGTTACTACTAAATGGTTCAGTGAAAATGTTTCGCCTGTTGTGATGTTCCATAATATAATTTTTCGGTGGTATAAAAGTAGGGTTCTGTTCAAATGAGCCACTAACCCAGATAATTAAGAGTTACTACAAAAATGAAATAGCCGGTGCATGAAATGCCAAATATAAAGATCACAGTCACCCCCAAATGACAAGGAGACATGAAAATATATACACAAGTAAACGATAACAAAATCAAAATGGACATGACACAAATATAGATATGGATAAAAACAGGTTTACCGCATTGAAACAGTTAGTGACACAATCCTTCTTTAAGCGTATCAATGCATATGTTGTCGCCGACCTATTCAGTAGCTGATAAACTTTCTTCTGTGGCATATTGGTTATAACTTATCGACGTATTCTACGAGTGAAGAAATTGTTTCGCTACAAACATGTAAGGAAGCGTGTATTCATGTGACAGAAACGATTTATTCTAATATTGAATGTTCAAATAAATTCAAATAAATGGGTACTATACGAGCGTTAATTCGAAAAACTGGATGTTTGTTGCTCATTCTTAAAATCGATTATCCCCACTCGAAACATGAAAAGAAATGGCAATTCATCGTCATCGTCTGGTTATTATTGCTTTCTGTGTTTTGAATGTATGTTATATTTCCCTTTCCCCAGTACAATTGTCCCACTTTATATAGTGTTCAGGTTATTTGTTCCCCAATTTTTGTCTATTGTTGCTAGCTGTCTTGACTTGTCCTGTGATCTTTTCCGTCCATTTATTTCTTCCGTTCACTGTTTGTCCTCTTTGATTCTCCTATTCCTAGTTATTCGTTATGGTCTACAAGGCCATTCCTTGCGCCTCTGTTCCCTAATGTATGTACCATTTAACCTCCCCAAGTACCTTATGTTTTATGGATTGTTGTTTTCCCGGAGGTCTGTGTTGGGAGGCACTGATTGTTGTATGCGGCGTTCCTGTAACAACTTATTCTCTCTCTTGTGTCAAAATAATGATTTGCTTGTGCCACTTTTTTCATTTTGAATGGCGTATAATGCGAGTAAAATATCATTAGGTTTTTTCAATGACATCTGTTTTGTTTTAATCATCTCTTTTCTAAAATGACCTGTCCTTAACAGACAGTAAGAGCATACTAAAAATCGAAGTGCTTCTTTAAATATGAGTTCAACATTTTCAAGTTCACAAACAAATGCTGTGGATAGGCACAGTTATAAAACACAAGGCATCGAATCGGACAGTCTTTTCGTTCTATAAATATAGTGCCATTCTCAATCTACAGATTCCATATATTATGATTGCTAAAAATTACATTTTGTAAAATGACTACATCAGAGTGAATATGTAACGTAATGAATCATAACATGAATATCATTTAAAACTGTTTTGTTTTTACAAATCCTGCTTAATGTTTCGTCAGAAGCACATGCGTCTTAAATTCTGATGATTAATTTGTACCGACGTCGACATAAAGACAGCTGAATGTTCGGAAGAAAAACATGTGCATATGAATATCTAAGATATTTCATTTTCTTATAGCTGGGATTCTGTCATATGTTTCTCAACAATTATGACAGAGCTCAGACATAACTTCATACGTGATGTTGTCAAAAATACGATGAAGTAATTGCAAAACATTGTCTTTATTGAAATATGTCTTTAACAAAATTGCGAACGTCTCTGTAAGTCGGATAGTTACCACAAAGTACAGTCATCGTAAAATCACTCATGACATTCAGCTCTTTCAAAATTTCAGCAGAAAATATCTTTACGCCCGTATCGCTCCCTTTTTTGTTTTACTTCACTTGAAAGTGTATTACATAATCATGTGCTCAACCTTACAGAGGAAAATTGGTCAAAATGCTTTCAGTCACATTTGAAAATATGATTGAATTCGAGGTGGTCGTTTTAAATGAAGTTCTAGATCCAAATCCATATCATGATTAAGGGTGTCTACGTCATGTCCACAAGCCAGATCATGACCATGATTTCTCTTATTTAATCCCAACAACTAGCAGTTACAGTTGCTTTCTATGAAGTAGATAAGAATAAAAGTTAGTTTTCACCAAATGGCAATTTTAACCATAGGGACACCTCAGTGAGTTTAATCCCTTCTTGAAGTACTGTATTAGTTATATTACGAGTGTCCGTTTGTTCTTGTGCATCCGAGCAGTACCAATTTATTTCACGGTAAGCCACTGACAACTTCTTCCAAAATTATCCAGCTATTTAACATGAATGACTCGATGGATTATTTACAGTTAAATAAATCACCACAGAAAACTATTAAAATTGCGATGCAAATCATTTCTTGACGCAGTATTTCAACATGTATCGTTACATACTTAAACAAAACAGGAAGGATTTAGTTGATACAAGGAAAGCCACATTCAAAAGACAATGTCATCCCCACACAGATATCAAGGATACACCACATTGGGACTTAAAACGTGTAAAGGCAAACATCTATTGGGATAAGGCTGTAAGGAATTACCTAGCAGATCACTAAAACAAATAAGGATAACAGATTAATGATTAATAAGTCAATGATTAATTCAAAATTAAACAAGCACCCATGAACATACACAATTATGTTCCCTTTTATAAATATTTCAGTAACCATGGATACATATTGCAATGGACACCAATGTGTACATTTGTTATTTAATGTCGTTTTCAATGTTTTATTCAAGCCATTGAAACAGATCCAATAAATGTCATTGCAAATAACATATGAGATCTGGATATTATCATATGCATTAAATAGAGCCTGGACTATGTCCCGGTTGACTGAAAATGATAAGTTATATGCACAATATGCATACATCGTACTTTCAGACGCAGTTCCCAAAGTGATGGATGTGCTACACACAACCAAAAGCGCTCTAGTCCAGAATCAAGTTGATACATCTTATAACTTATCGTTATCACAATGTATAACCGATGTGTATTCCGCAGAGTAATGCGTTTGCGACAGTCGAATGAAGCGTTCCAGTGGTGTTAATTTTCTGACAAATTGTTATTTCGATGTTTCTCTATGATCTTTTATCGTCTGAACGACCGTGAATGTCTAAATTTACTATCAAAACGATATAAAGCGATATCTTTGTGGAATAAAACTGGTATCTTCTGTTAATATTTGACATATAGAAAAATATTTTTAAAAACATCGCCTTCGGTTGCTCGATTTAAGGCGTTTTACGATACAATGGAATAGTTTTACTCTAGAGATCATATATGTAAATATTTGCAAACAATTATAGCGAGTTACAAATCTGTCGGTGTTCTTAATCCGATGCTTGATCCTTCTAAAAGGACCCTGGTATGAACAAATACGATGACGTTTACCGCAGGGAAATTTGCAATGATGGCGTTGCCGGCTAAGGAGTGGAAAAGATTTTATAAATGAGTTGGGTGTTTCAATCGTTTTTATACCCGGTAAAGCATGTAATGTTTAGAATAACATAATTATGGTAATCGCATATGAATAATAAAAGCTGTTCGTCAATGTCATGTACGTGTGCAATTCATTGGTATTCATTATTAATCGTCTTTCTGTTAAAACAGAAATGTCATAGGCACTTAGGAATTGAATATATGCATAAACGTTCTTCTAGATGTTCTATTTATAACATCTGAATGGCAACGTGCCGACGACGAGCACAACCCTTCACAAAAAACATTGAAATCCGACAAATGGTAGCCGAGAAATAGCGCAGACAAAAATATTCACGAACAAATGTATCCGATGATGAAGTTACGACAATATGCACGACTAGGCATGGTTCTATTAAGTCTTGTGGAGTTTCATTGAAATCCGACAAATGCAAGGTGATAAATTGCGCGGACAAATTTTGTCTACTGACGGACGGACGGACGGACGGATAGGCGGACGGGCAATTTAATTTTCGAATGATGCCAGTTGTTTGTGCAATATCACAGATTACACAGACATTCAGGTGCTATCTGTAAAAGAATACGAGGTCTCAATAAACTGACATAATCAAGAGAAACAATTCCTGCGGAATAATAATCTTCTGAAAAGAAAATCTTAAAATGTTATTTGAACAAGAACTTTTCGTCCAACATATATATAACCGGATTCGCACTGTGGTGCTGAACGATATTGTAAGGTAATTTCACTGTTGTAGACGTTGTTTTTCGTCTGTTGAGTAACACGAGCCATCATAACTGCTGTTGATAAGTTCCATATGATGGCGATAGGAACCTGCCAACGACGGTTAGCAAAATTTTACCCATATTTACTGTGAAATGATGTTCAAAAGACCTAACTATAAGCATTATTTCATGCTGGCTAATATGTTCATGTTGACATCCTCTCGACTAAGGTTTGTCGTAACTATCAATAATATTTATGTGCATGAAAATAAACACTATGACGAACGTAATGCGGAGAAACAACTTTCTTACGTATTCATTCTTCCACGTGTCAGGTAACTACACTAGAAACACGCCGCTAGTTCCTGCATCCCTCTAAAACAAGAGGCTCGATGTGGGGAACATTTTAAAGCTTACTTACCAACATACATATTCCATTGTACAGCATGGAATTTGTGTTTATCTTGTCGTGTTTGGAGAATGTAGATTGAATCTTTCTGACACCCATGTAATATACATTTGGTGATCACTTTGGAACAGCGGAAATCAACGATTATTCACGGAGTTAAATCGCCATTTTTCCACAATTCTTTAATTGGCGTGAATTGCATTAAAATAACGTCTATTATCGTCGCAGCCGTATTAAGCAGCATTTGCTACTTTCGTCATAGCGGTGCGTAAACCAATTCTATCTTAATTAAATGCCGAAGCTAATTTTGAACAGTCGAATGCGTTTGTAAACTGGATGCTGATTTGTTCAAATATGCACGTTGAAAAAGCTGGAATGGAATGTATAGAAGTTTCCTTCCATGAAAATTTGACAAAAATGTCGATTTTCCTCCACATGTGGAGAAGTTGCCGGCTCCTTGTGGAAGGGTAAGTTAGTACTGGTAAGAATTCAGCCCAGGAAAAACTGGGTAGGTGAACCGGCCGCCGTATATAACTGAAATATCGTTGAGAAACGGCGTTAAACCCAATGAAACAAACAAACATAGAAGTTTCCTCAATTATGGTTTGAATGTAGACATACATTATTATGTTTGTGATACACATTCTCAAGTACATTATTATTGTGACAGTCGCAATTTTACGTAATTTATAATATAAATGTATACTTTGTATTGAATATAGAGTATACTACAGAAGAGACAATGCCATGTGTTTTTGATATATTTATAAGATAAAACAAATTAACGAAATAAGATTTTTGATGTTTCGTTGTCATTATTTATTGATTCTATTTCAGCTGTTCTTGCTGCAAACTCGCAATCTTAACCAATAAAACTACCACATATTCGCTTTTTTCAATTAGCGCCGATTATCGTTTTAAAGATCTTTCTTATCTTCTCTTATGATTTTCCGTTAGGATATGAATCAACTACAAAATCTAAAAGTAGTCCCACATGTATGGCTAGTAACGCAATAATGAAGGCGTCATTCTTATATTTATGTGTTTCTAACACTGCGTCAGGTTTCACATTCGTAGTAAATTGCACGTCTGCATCAGCTGAACAACACGTTATGTATCCCGAAACAATTATACTTCTATGTTAGATAATGAGGAGTTACTGTCCTTCTCAATTGTTTTTGGTAATCAACAATCGCTGATGTTTCCCTGAGATCTGTATGGGGTGACATTGTGTTGTGAATGTGATGTTCCCTGTAACAAATTTATTCTTCCTTAATATATATTCAGGCATTATCATTGACATTTGGATACAACTCTCACAATTGCGAAACAAATGGTCAGCAGTTGTAATTATTGAAGTTGGAGTTATGAAATAAAGCCAGAATTGGAGCCCGATATTACTGAATATTTCATTTATATTCTGAATTCTTGAGATCTTTAAAAAACATTGGATTTACGGGATACTTTTCCCAGTATAATTTCGAAGACATTTTGTTGCTGATCGCAAGATATTGTTCACACCCGTTTACAACTTTATCTACAAGATAGTAATTGGATATAAATCTATAATTCGCATTATTGGTCTTCGTAGTACTGACTATGACATGAGCATCCTTATAAATGTTGCATACTACATAATAGTCAACTTGAAAAAGTTTTGCATAAACTTTTGTACAAAGACTTTTCAGTCATAGTATTATATCATGTCAGGATGTGGATTTAAGTGGCTAAACTGTTTACCTATTAAATATCGTGAAAACATCATAAGCGTCCAATATGAAAACCTTACATTATTAATTTGAAACTGTGCATTTTCATTTATGCAAAATGAGGACTGAGTAGGGACTTTACAGTGCATCTTGATTAAATTCTCCCACTTTTACAATTTATTTTGCAATTACCAACGTACGTAGTTTATATAGGAAACGGGTTAATACTTAAAACTAAATGAACTTCGTTTCCTCATCCTATCTCAAGTTTAAGTAGTATACAGTCCAGCAAAACACGACCAAAATTAAGAAACTATGTGTGTGCAAATATCCAATTCCATATCATATTTCATCAATCAAATAATTATCCTTATACGAGTATATATAAATGTATGAGTGCATATTTCACAGTAATATATCTTACGATACAAATGATGATTGAGTACAAACAAAGGATATTGCTCGTAATCATTATTCTCTAGATGAGATATCAATATATTTGTCAGCAAACAAACCAAACGATTGTCATGGGACGATATTTATGTGAAAAGCATAGAAGAGAGACTAAACAGAATGTTTTTTAATTCGCATGTTATCACAGCGAACATGGAACAATGTCATGGACATAACAATTAATCATTTTACATTGATATTGAATCTTTATTTCCTCCAATATATGAAGAGTTTAACATATTACTATATACATAATAATGACATGTTATATTAACAACAGCAGTTTTAAATGAAATATATAGAATTAATAAACTATACATATCATACATGTACATGTTTACACAATGTGATCATATACTATGATGGGTGAACGTATTTCGTATACATGTTTGAGTTACGCATTAAACAATAACATTCCTTATACAACTACTAATACTACAAGGATAACTGATACTGTTGAATGGTAATAATTGGTAACATAAATTATTCTGCACACTTGATAATGGAAACCTAGCTCGAAAGCGAAAACCTAGGATACCAACGCGTGCTTTATCCTATCCACAAACATATATTGTCACAGTATAGATGTATAATTCTTATGAGTGGAACATTTTGCAGATAATTAATGCAATAAATATATGTTCCATAACGTGGTCAGCACTAGTGCGCGTGGCCATACCTAACAGGCATTTTGATTGCTGTTTCAATGACTTAAGCGATAGCTCCTTGAAATCTGAATAACCCGATTCGGTTATTATCTGGTCCCATAGTTTCTCTCTAAGTTGGCTTAACTTAGGACATATACACAGTGTATGTACTACATAGTTGTCATGATGTCTTAAACACAACACACACGTTTGTGGATAATTCGTACCGAGCGCAGCAATTGAACGTGTATATTGAATCAGAGTCAGTATAATCTATAAATAAACACTTTCTGATTGGTCTATGAGTAACTTCTTTCGAGTCCGTAATATGTGATATCGTCCAATTTTCGGTATAGTATACCATAGAGGCGTATTTGAATATTTTCTTACTCAATGCACCATATTTAAGAAACTCACACTGTAAACCTAATTATTAAGGCATAACATATAAACATAACTATTGATATCAACACTATAAATGCACGACAACTAAATTAGATATTTGTGCAAGATAAAACATGGTTATATTGAAGATACGCTCTCCGAGCAGCATCCTGCCTCTGAAGAAATATCACATGCATAAATTCGTCGTACGTACTTCTAAGGATTTTATGCCACGTCGTTAGAAGAGCATGTCTTTTGAGTTCATGGCATTCATCGATAAAATTCATTTTACGCAGAGTTAGGAAATGAAGACTGCTATATAATGCTCGGGTACCGGAATGGTTTACCAAAGGGACATTACAAACTAAACGTCATAATATGAAGGTTAAGTTTTTTTTGTGCAACATAAAACATTACCGCGATGTTACGATCGCTGGTCGATTCAAATCCAAATGGATTTAGGTAAATTCACCAAAATGCAGTGGATTTCGGTAAGGTAACGTAGCCCTTATCGAAAGGTTAACCAATCCGCGTCAAGGTTACAAACGTTGTTCGGTTGAAGAGAAGTTGGTTTAATGGTTAACGTAAGATTTGATTGGTTTACACCACACTGATATGCAAATAGGAAAACCATGTGTGTACGGCTTCGTCGAAACAAATGTGCAAGAAAGTGAGATGCAGTCTATCATATTTAGTATTGTTACGAATGTATTCACCTTTCTTAAGTATAATACATATTATGTTGTTCGTGATCAATGATTTTAATAAAGTTTAAGGATTAAAGTGCACATGTTGATTTTTTATCGGTTTGTAAATTACATTCGGGCTGTTCAAATTGGGCGGAGTCCGAAGCTGTTCAACGTGGGCGGAGTGCCAGTGGGTCCCAGTGAATACCATTAATCTTCAGCAAATACATTTTAATATGAAATCTTTGTACGCCGTTTTTAAATAGGTGTCGAAAACACAAGAAAAGGTATCGAATCAAACTCGTTTGCCATTGTCAAATATAATTATGTTAACGCTATTAAATCATCGCTGTCAAGCGTTCAGCAATTTAGTGACATTTATGTTTTAGTCATTATTGTTGTCCAACTTAGGGTGATAAAGTATTTCTCCATTATAACAAAAAGCGAGTCAGTATATAGAGCAGTTTTATTAACCGCGAACGCATGAATAAATAACCTGGAAAAATGCATTTCAAAATAGGTGTTTTGAAATGTTCGTGTTTGTCCGTAAGCTTGACGGAGAAAATCCGCGATTGTGTTTTGATAGAAAAGTACACCAAACAGAAGATATAGGTTTACTCACAAGAACATTTCCTTACCTAAATTGACATGGATCGGTCCTGAAAGTTCATACACCGGTTCGCGGTCAATCTAACACCACCATACATGTAGATATATTTATGGAACGTGGTTATTTGTTATGATAGCAATAAGTGTGTTGACTCTACATGTTATGTACAACTCGCTGCATGCAGGTAGGATAATTGATAAAAGAAGTGTTCTGTATTCGCTAAATGGTACTTATAAAATGTTCTATTGTCGATTCCATACTTAGTTATTCCAGCAGTGTTATCCGTCTATCTTCAGCTATTGATGCGTTCGGTCAAATTGAAATAAATGTGGCATGGAAACAATGTTTGCTCAGTAATTAATATCGCTTCATCAAGACCTCATACTGTTATTAATTTCTAGTGATATAATAATGATACGAAGCACGAATGTTTACCATATTTAAGCGTAATTGTTCTACCAGCTCTCACGTATTGTTTTTTGTATTAGTCTTTGAATCAAAATGTGTTAGTTGCCTTTTCATTGGGCAAACAGAGCTAATTTGAGAACAAATAGTAGCTGTTTTTTCTGTTCAGTGTATTTAATGTTTCAAGAAATATCATCAAGATGGCATCAATGAAAACGAAGGTAAAACCGTAAATTACATTAGTTATTTAGCTCATGTTGTGACAATAATCTGAAGGCAAATTTCGATAAATAATTATTGTATTTACCGCCTCAATTGGTAGAGTGTTTAGATAAAGCTTCTTCATCTTTATCTATCTTTATTATTTGTCTCCATCCCCTATTGCTCTGTGTAATTCTAGTTGGATTATGCGCATGGTTCCTATTTCTCTGTGTAATTCTAGTTGGAGTATGCGCATGGTTCCTATTTCTCTGTTTAATTCTAGTTGGAGTATGCGCCTGGTCCCTATTTCTCCGTGTAATTCTAGTTGGAGTATCCGCCTGGTCCCTATTTCTCTGTGTAATTCTAGTTGGATAATACGCCTGGTTCCTATTTCTCCGTGTAATTCTAGTTGGAGTATCCGCCTGGTCCCTATTTCTCTGTGTAATTCTAGTTGGATAATGCGCCTGGTTCCTATTTCTCTGTGTAATTCTAGTTGGATTATGCGCCTGGTTCCTATTTCAAAGGCAGATTAAGTTTATAAAATAAATATACTAGAACATGATTACAATAGCACAAAAACTAGTGTATATTTAAATCACACCAAAGACATATTTGCAAGATGTAACTATATGAACAAAGATATTGGTCAATATATGTAAAAGTTCGGACATAACAGTATACACGCAGGGAAGGCCGAAACACGTGACAGATACTCCTAAAACATATCCAAGAGGTACAAAATATAAAAACGTATTTAGGTGCATTTGGGTATAAACAAAAAGAATGAGAAAACTGGGCACGACACATTTTAACAAATAATCTAGCTTCATTAAATAAGTTTCAACATTAACTTTAAACAAAAAAACAACGTTTTAAAAAGATTTTAACCTGTATTAACGTAGTTTCCTTCTGACTGACAACAAGAATCCGAATAAACCGATTTCTATTATATTGTTTAATTAAGCCCATTCATTCCAGGAAGGAGGACGAATCGTTACACGTGCAACATAAAGACACGAATGTCGTTTAAAGTCACGCAAAATTGTCATTCAATACGAGTTAAAGGATAAATTACACCTTGTTATCATAGCATCGAATTTTGAATTTAATTAACTGTCTGATTGTTTTTTTGAGTTTATACGGAAACAAATTTTATCAAATGGTTTTATTATTCATGTCAACATTTTAATAATTACACTCCTTTGAATGTATTTACTTGTCAAGGCCATAATGCACAAACAACTCTATTTATCGAGGAATACGTGCAGAGAAAAGCTACAATCAGCTGACTGTCAGAACCGCAGAAGTTTATATTTAACTCTATACTAAATTCATTGAAACATCAAGCAACAATGTATATGACGTCTTTGAATATTGACAGATCATACATTTGCAAGTAAAAGATATGACATTGATATATCCAGCACTCGATTAAATTGACCAATCAAATAGTATATATGAAGCACATTGTTATCACATGCAACACATTAGACGACTTGATTGGTTCATATTTAAACCGGAGAGGCACCAAACGGGAAGTCTCGAAAAGAAAATTCACTTTCCCGTAGCGAAATCAAGAGTTCCGAAATAGGGCGAAATTTAGACACCATTCTATCTACGCCTTTTTAAAGATATTTCTTGTTTCTATTAATAAAATCTTAATTAAGATTAACCATTGTCCGCCTATAATAACCTTAATCGAAAACATACATGAAGCTGATAATCGTGCTCAAAACGTGTATAGTAATCTAAAGAATTTTGGTGTATAACATTCCGAAACGAAAGTGCATATAGCAATATACATTGTTCCTTTATAATTGTGTATACATTTCAGATATGGTAGAATGGTTGCTTACCAAATTATTCTGTATATTATGTTGCTATATCACAAATACGGTAAACTTCCACAAATAATTTACACAACATCTGATGCAACACTAGTTATGCAAACTTGTGGCTTCAACTTTATTCTTCCTAACATATTATGCATGTATCCTTGTTTCGTATAAAACCAAGCGATACATATCAGTTCTTGTATTCGTCCAATATTTTCAATCAGGTCAATAAATGTTATAGATATAGTATTGTATATTTTGGGAGGCCCGGTGTTCCCTTAAATCTTATACCACAGAAGTGACTATCTACTGTCCATTCGAATGCGCTATTCCTATGTTCATCCGTCATGTATGTCTACGTTTGCATATACAAAAAATGTATTTTCAAGGCTCCTTGAACATTTGATGTGGCGGTGCACTTTCCCTTTTGAATTTCCAGCTCGTCTTCGTTATGCGTTTTTTACAAACGTATGAAGACTTGGCGTCGACAGACACAACCAAACTGTCGGAGGCAATTGTATCTAGTATGTATTTAAAATCAATTTATGTAGCCCTTATGTGTGTTTTACATGTCTTGTTCATAAGTGTGTCCCTCATGTGGATGTATCTATGGAAAAACAGACAAGTTGTCGGTATGGCAAAAGAATTGCAGTCGAAGACATATGTCAAATGCAAGAAGTTAATGTATAAGGGATGTTCGAAATGCATTGTGTACTGTGATAACAAAATGTCAATGAGGACTTTTACGTCAATGATTGTACAACTGAATACCTCTATTCTCCAATATTTACACAATGGTATACATGCATCCAATGAATTACCGGTTTGTAGCGTTGTTCTCATTTCAATTAAGGCAGTCGTAGACCAATGTTGCAAAAATAGTAGGAAAACGAATAGCCAATACTAAGGAATTCGGTAATAAAAGTTTGCAGTAAGCTCGGGTTTTCTGTGAAAGAGGTTTTTGCCGTAATTACTCGTGTTTATGGGTCTTGTAATGTGTCTTCTGAGACGGTTCGTAGATGGAAGAAGAAATTTGATTCTAGGCTACAGTCCGTTGAAAATGCAACAAAATCATCAAACATGGCAAAAAGCCAATAATTGCGAAACGCAATACTAGTGCAAAAAAGGTTGTGTATGCTATTGTCTTCGATGGCGAAGGCATAGTAGTACAGATACCAGTAAAACGGGGCCTAAATGTGTCTGGAAGATATTACCTTGGATATTTCATTGATTAAAATAAATAAGTACCACGAGAAACGTCGCCCAGTCACAGGTTTCAAACATGTTCGACTGCTGTTTGACAATACTCCGGCGCACACCTATGGTATAGTAATTTTATTTTTTTTAAATCGGAGAATGTTATTGTGCCACAACCACCTGCTTATTCCCCAGACCTGGCACCATGCGTCTTCTATCTCTTACCAAATTTAAAAACATCCTTTCTAGTCGTAAATAACGATCGCGACAAAATCTCAGTGGTGCCAAAAGTACCAAAGTAAACCGAATGAAAATCTGCATGCTTTGATCAGTTTTTAAAGGTTACAAACCGCAAAACATTTCGGACATAATTTATAGTGGTTACATCTCTCGACGACAGATTACTAATTGTCGACAAATACAATAGTTGCATCATTTTGAAAAAGAGAACGAGTGGCAAAGTAAAAATTGCATTTCACAAAAAAGACAACCCACACACATCCCTTAGGTAAGGAATAGAATAAAACACAAGGTCATTAACTTTAATGGAGATCTACTGGGAACAACGAAGGACTATTAACTATGGAACAAAACAGCCTCTATGTCTTGGAAAAAACAATTATAAATACTTAAAACTGAAATAGCAAATGTTTATAATTGAGTTTCGTCGAACTTTTCATTACTTTATGTGTTCTAACTGACACATGGATTGAAAGACATGCGACAAGCGACAGAAAGGACATTGACACTACAATTTTTTTCACATTTCCATTCGATTAACTTTTTAACGAAATGTTCAGGATCATTTAACGACAGATCATCCTTGTCCGTACTTGAACGTTATTTGATTTGAAAACTGTAACATCCACTGCCTTTCAAAAGCGAAATGTTTATGGGAAATTCAATTGTACAACGATTAGCTGTTCACTAAACAATTCATAACATTGTTAGAGTCAATTCATTGCGGAAGTTTTTGTGGATGTTGCGTGTTTCGGTAAAAATTTAAAGCCAACACGAAAATTAAAAGATTGCAGACAAGATTTTACATGAATACATTTCCCAAACCACCAACTAAATACATGTGTTGTGCATAATTTTATTTTTATTACAAATTAGCAAAAAAATAACATTGGAAAGCATTAATTTCATACAATCCAATAAGGGTACGTAAGGAGCGAGAGAAAATGGCAAGAGTTTCCTGACATGCATGCAACAGTAGAAGGAAATGAACTCATATCCATACAGAAGGTGCGTATTACTATGTAAGGTTTAAGTTTTCATTTATCCTTTCCATTGTGATATTTCTTGTATTGACTAAATCGTTGAACATTGTTAACTTCATTAGTTTAACAACATAAATAATTGTTTGGTATTATTTCCGTTTTCTCACACCATCAATGACTCTTCAATGTTTTGTGGCGCTTTGTGAGTTTCATGTTCGATGCGTTTTGGGTTCGGCATAGTCTGTATGATAAGGTCGTATATTATACGTGAAGCAAGATTCATTGCCTTATTGTTGTGGTATTGTTTTCTTTGCATCCCTATATGTTACCCCTGGTCCGTTTGTTGATTTTGTGTCCCTCCAAGTATGAGCTTTCTTCCGTCGAGATCGGTATAAGTAGAGGGGTTTTGATTTGTTCATGCGGCCCTCCTCGTCCCACATTATTTCACGGGTATTCCAAATTAGGACTTTTAACTCATGCTTGTCCGACTTCTCGTCAAACTGGTATCTTATGCAATGAACGTATTATGTATACTTATCACTCTAGTAGTAAAGCATACTTTCGTCAGAATGCCATTTGCAATTAAAGTATTATGGTGGCCCGTACGAGTTGATCGATGCTTGAAGTTACATTTAGACGTGTTCAATGCTTGCAGCTACATCTGCATTAGAGTTCATATATGTAGGGAAAATTGTAGTAGGTGAGTGTTTCTGGTAGACCCCATATGGCTAAATGTATTTGTGTGGTGTGGTTAAGATATTGGTGGTGGTACTAAAATACGGTTCTGCAGTTAGTAAAATGCATGTGATGTCGTCTGTTAAAGTGGTATTGAAAACTTGGATTCTGTCTTAATTCCCTTACAAATTCAGAACGGTTTAAAATGAATATGCAAGATATACCCACTGTCTGGCATTTATGAATGAATAGCATGTGTTTAGTACTGCCATACCGAGTCGCGTTTTTAGTTGTAGGAAAACTAGAATTCTACCAAGCGCTACGTTTGACTTTATATATTATTGGGGGTGTATAGAACAACAATGACTTGAAAGTGAAAATCAATAATACGTTCATTTCCATCAATTACAGCAACAACTAAAGGTTCAGTGTAAACAGAAAATGTGCTGCTAATTTGTAAAATAAATAATTCATTTTTGTAAGTAAGTTTATTATATCGAAAGTATGTGAAAATGATTACTGGTATTGTCGCAGACTATTTAAAGATAATTTATAAGATCAGAAAACTAGCTTATAAGAATAGTAATACATGGCTTACAACTTACATAACTATTGACGTCTGTGAATAATTAGAAAGCAGGTTTTGGCATTTATCCTGATCATTCTATGAATACTGTGTATATATGTAACAAATGTCAAATCTCGTGCTTTCATTTTTTATTTCCGTTATGTAGGTTATATAGGTCCATTGTCTGAATAATTGCAACATCTCTATTACAATATATTTAAATACAGGGATCGAATTTAGCGAGTTTCATATAAATAGCATCACTTTAAATATTTTCACTTCAGTATAAAGTTAAACAGAATCATCGCCAAATTTTATTGATTGTAATTAAATTTTACTGTGTTAAAGTTCACACCTTTACAGATAAAAACGTCAAGCTGTATATTGCCACCCAATATAATTAACCATAGCCTACCAATATTTCATCTCGAGGCTATTCTATAAAAGTCCTATATTTCTCCAAATTCCTCCCTAAAAGCGCTTTCGGTGTTAATTAACAGTTTGTATAATCGCTACATCCGGATAAATCACTTTAATCAGATGCCGTGTTTTGAACCCAATAAAGCGTAAACAACAATATCTAGTGTATTCGAAATTAAAACAGAACAGAACAGAACTGCACATGACTATTCTCAACAAAAATCGTTAAAAACTAAAAGGCTAACATGAAAGATAATCCACATTACAGCAAAAAAAGTGCCATCGAAAGGACATATTGTGAACACTAATATATCTGTGCACACTGTATCTACCTCTATTGGAAGGTGTTTAAATAAAAATATAAATTATTGTTTTAGCCGTTCCTAATTTCAGTGTAATAAGTGACCATAAAATCCTTAAACAAGGACAATAAGGGAATCACAGAAACACATTATTTGCATCACAATAAAATATAGAAAGTTTAGCCTTTTACGTTTGTTTGCTTCAATTCAAAATTCTTTTTTTTTTCTTTCTTTTTTAGATTCAATTCAGTTTATTTCACTAATTTCATGCAATTCATGACATAATGAGGTAAAAAATTAATTACAAAGATACATATAACAGGGTAATCATAACGACAGAATGATATTTAAACAGATTTGATTTCTAACGGTTTGAAAAGATTTTCCCTTCATCATTCAATAATTAAATAATTCAATAATAATTATATTCCCCGCGACAAGAACGGTTCTAAATCATATAAAATGATTTATAAATCATATAAAAATGGTGTTTAAATCATATAAAATGGTTATTGATATTATAAACCAATCGCTAACAACTAGCAATAAAGTTAAAACCTTGATAGTTACAACAACAACATAGCAGACGAGAATAATGAAAGAAAATCGAGATTTTGTTAGTACATTACTAACTTTAACAAAGAATGAAAGCAAGAAGAAATGGATTATTTAGAATTATAAAAACACCATAATATTGTTCATTTAATCAAGAAAACAGACATAACTGCTAAAATGTGTTCACCTCGTGGAGAATATGATTTATTAGCCCCTATTTTTTTGGAAATTGACAATTTTACACATTTTTACTCTTTGTTCTATTTAATAAAAGGCGATACTTTTAAAATCAAATTGGAAGCAAGAAGATGTTTAGTTAGAATAAATATTTTTACACTTAATGAAAGAAAGGAAATTGAAGAATATTGTCATAACTGCTAAAATATTCTAGTATTAAGATAGAATGTTTAAATTTACGTTTTAAAATATATAATATATTAATCAAAACTTGTAGAGCTGGAAACTCGATATCGATTTTCAGGTCATTTTCAAGGGAGACAATCCACTGCGATAAGCCAGCTAAAAGGCACGGAAAGCTGCGTATGACTATTGTTACAGTTCGTCTTAAAACAAAATTCCTCATGAAACAACACCTATCAGTAAAAGCATCTGTAAACGTGTCGCATAAAATTTAGATTGTGGTTTTATGTACACTGACAAAACACGCCGACATCCCAGTCCCCACAATTTGTCTTCACATTTTGGAAGCAAATATACGAAAAGGAACATACAGATAATAAATTCAAAGAAATATTTTTTTTTATTTTTTTTCCTTTACATTTGGAATTTCGTAGTGAAAGTAAGAATGTTTTAATAAAACGGATGTGACAATTCAAACCCGTTTCGAATATGTTTTGATAAGCTAACGCGAAAAGACATTTTATTTCGGATAGTATATTTGATAGTGTTGTCAATTGCTAGACTAAAACAAAGTGCCCATTAATCGCCTGTTTTTGTCAAGTTTTAGAGTATTTAGATTCAAATGGTGTAAAATATTTAGAAATCAATAAGCATTCACTTTTCCTTAAATGTCTATTACAAACAATTATTTTTTTATTATACCTTGAGTTAAACATTATGAAGTTAGTAAAATAAAATGAAAGTAAAAGATGTAGGGAAAACATACGTCTCGTATAGAAAAATATTATTTTTATTCAAAATTTAACAAAAAACAAATATGCGTGACTTAATGCCAATTCTTATATGATTATGGGAATGGCAAATGGCGTCAAGTTGGGACATTTGTTATCGCCTTATGTTCGAAAGTAAGCCATTTCTGGAAAGTTTGAATTATTGCAACGAGACAAATGGTATACTTTTAAGGACTATGGTTAGTTGTGTGCAATAAGGATAAACGTTCCATCAACAATAAGGCTTTATTTTGTACCATTATGTGATGGATGTGGTCTTTACGTATTGTAATTGTGATCGATGTCATTTTATCGTTATGAAATGCTACGTTTGTATGTTGTATTTCAAGAAACACAGATGTCTTAAAATACACACATTATAATTGTATCCTAATGGTCTTTAGTATGCGGTCTGTTTAAATAGAATTACATAACCACACGGTCACACGTGTGTACTGAGAGTGAAATATTGATATTGTTTACATACAGTGAGTGAATTTACGTGTGTACTGAGAGTGAAATGTTGAAATTGTTTACATACAGTGAGTGAATTTACGTGCGTACTGTGAGTGAAATGTTGAAATTGTTTACATACAGTGAGTGAATTTATGTTTGTAATGTGAGTGAAATGTGAAATTGTTTACAACCAGTGAGTGAACTTATGTTTGTATTGTGAGTGAAATGTGAAATTGTTTACATACAGTGAGTGAATTTATGTTTGTACTGTGAGCGAAATGTGAAATTGTTTACATACAGTGAGTGATTTTTTGTTTGTATTGTGAGTGAAATGTGAAATTGTTTACATACAGTGAGTGAATTTATGTTTGTACTGTGAGTGAAATGTTGAAATTGTTTACATACAGTGAGTGAATTTATGTTTGCACTGTGAGTGAAATGTTGAAATTGTTTACATACAGTGAGTGAATTTATGTTTGCACTGTGAGTGAAATGTTGAAGCTGTTTACATACAGTGAGTGAATTTATATTTGTACTGTGAGTGAAATATTGACATTGTTTACATACCGTGAGTGAACTTATGTTTGTACTGTGAGTGAAATGTTGAAGCTGTTTACATACAGTGAGTGAAT
The DNA here is from genome assembly GCA_032209605.1 of Mactromeris polynyma. NCBI lineage: Eukaryota > Metazoa > Mollusca > Bivalvia > Venerida > Mactridae > Mactromeris > Mactromeris polynyma. The sequence goes on along the minus strand of JASFXZ010000034.1, from coordinate 970,942 downwards.
TTATGTTTGTACTGTGAGTGAAATGATGAAGCTGTTTACATACAGTGAGTGAATTTATGTTTGTACTGCGAGTGAAATGATGAAGCTGTTTACATACAGTGAGTGAATTTATGTTTGTACTGTGAGTGAAATGATGAAGCTGTTTACATACAGTGAGTGAATTTATGTTTGTACTGTGAGTGAATGATGAAGCTGTTTACATACAGTGAGTGAATTTATGTTTGTACTGTGAGTGAAATGATGAAGCTGTTTACATACAGTGAGTGAAATTACGTGTGTACTGTGAGTGAAATGTTGAAAGTGTTTACATATAGTGAGTGATTTTATGTTTGTACTGTGAGTGAAATATTGAAATTGTTTGCATACAGTGAGTGAATTTATGTTTGTACTGTGAGTGAAATATTGAAACTGTTTACACTCAGTGAATCAATTTATAGTATAGACCATTACTTACTCAAAGAAGTTTTGTTCCGACAGAACAAAGAAGAAATATCTTGAAAAGAGATGGTCGGCGCAATTTAAAGGTTAAGATTTGTTTGTGCAACATAAAACATTGCCGCGATGTTATGATCGCTGGTCGATTCAAATCCAAAATGGATTAAGGTAAATTCACCGAAATGCAGTGGATTTCGGTAAGGTAATGTAGCCCTTATCGAAAGGTTAACAAATCCGCGTCAAGGTTACAAACGTTGTTCGGTTGAAGAGAAGTTGGATCAATGCTTAACGTAAGATTTAATTGGTTTACACCACACTGATATGCAATTAGGAAAGCCATGTTTGTACGGCTTCGCCGAAACAAATGTGTAAGAAGGTGAGATGCAGTCTATCATATTTGGTATTGTTACGAATGTATTCACCTTTGTTAAGTATAATACATATTATGTTGTTCATGATCAATGATGTTAGTAAAGTTTAAGGATTAAAGTGCACATGTTGATTTTTTATCGGTTTGTAAATTACATTCGGGCTGTGTCCGAAACTGTTCAACGTGGGCGGAGTGCCAGTGGGTCCCAGTGAATACCATTAATCTTCAGCAAACACATTTTATTATGAAATCTTTGTACGCTGTTTTTAAATAGGTATTGAAAACACAAGAAAAGATATCGAATCATACTCGTTTGCCATTGTCAACTATATGTTAACGCTATTAAATCATCGCTGTCAAAGCGTTTAGCAATTTAGTAACATTTATGTTTTAGTCATTATTGTTGTCCAACTTAGGGTGACAAAGTATTTCTTCTATCCAGAAAAAGCCGCGGTTGTGTTTTGATAGAAAAGTAAACGAAACAGAAGAGATAGTTTTACTCACAAGAACTTTTCTTTACCTAAATTGACATGGCTCGGTCCTGAAAGTTCATACACCGGTTCGCGGTCAATCTAACAGCACTATACATGTAGATAGATTTATGGGACATGGTTATTTGTTATGATAGCAATAAGTGTGTTGACTCTACATGTTATGTACAACTCGCCGATGTTTGCATGCAGGCAGGATAATTGATAAAAGAAGTGTTCTGTATTCGCGAAATGGTGCTTATAAAATGTTCTATTGTCGATTCCACACTTAGTTTTGCCAGCATTGTTATCCGTCTATCTTCAGCTATTGATGCGTTCGGTCAAATTGAAATAAATGTGGCATGTCGTGGAAACAATGTTTGCTCAGTAATTAATATCGCTTCATCAAGACATCATACTGTTATTAATTTCTATTGATATAATAATGATACGAAGCACGAATGTTTACCATATTTAAGCGTAATGGTTCTACCAGCTCTCATGTATTATTAGTTGTATTAGTATTTGAATCAAAATGTGTTAGTTGTCTTTTCATTGGGCAAACAGAGCTAATTTGAGTACAAATAGTGCCTGTTTTTTTCTGTTCCAGTGGTGTTAATTTTCTGACAAATTGTAATTTCGATGTTTCTCTATGATCTTTTATCGTCTTAACGACCGTGAATGACTAAATTTACTATCAAAACGATATAAAGCGATATCTTTGTGGAATAAAACTGGTATCTTCTGTTAATATTTGACATATAGAAAAAAAATTAAAAAAACATCGCCTTCAGTTGCTCGATTTAAGGCGTTTGACGATACAATGGATAGTTTTACTCCAGAGATCATATATGTATATATTTACAAACAATTCTAGCGAGTTACAAATCGGTTGGTGCTCTTAATCCGATGCTTGATCTTCTAAAAGGACCCTGGTATGCACAAATAGGATGACGTTTACCGCAGGGTAATTTGCAATGATGGCGTCGCCGGCTAAGGAGTGGAAAACATTTTATAAATGAGTTGGGTGCTTTAATCGTTTTTATACCCGGTAAAGCATGTAATATTTAGAATAACAATTATGTTAATCGCATATGAATAATAAAAGCTGTTCTTCAATGTCATGTACGTGTGCAATTCATTGATATTCATTATTAATCGTCTTTCTGTTAAAACAGAAATGTCATGGGCACTTAGGAATTGAATATATGCATAAACTTTCTTCTAGTTTTTCTATTTATAACATATGAGTGGCAACGTGCCGACGACGAGCACAACCCAACACAAAAAAACATTGAAATCCGACAAATGGTAGCCGAGGAATAGCGCGGACAAAAATATTCACGAAAAAATGTATCCGATGATGACGTTCCGACAATATGTACGACTAGGCTTGGTTCTATTAAGTCTTGTGGAGTTTCATTGAAATCCAACAAATACAAGGTGATAAATTGCAAGGACAAATTTTGTCTACTGACGGACGGACGGATAGGCGGACGGGCAAGTTAATTTTCGAATGATGCCAGTTGTTTGTGCAATATCCCACAGTACACAGGCATTCAGGTGCTATCTGTAAAAGAATACAAGGTCTCAATAAACTGACATAATCAAGAGAAACATTTCCTGCGGAATAATAATCCTCTGAAAAGAAAATCTTAAAAATGTTATTTGAACTTTTCGTCAAACATATATATAACAGGATTCGCACTGTGGTGCTAAACGATATTGTATGGTAATTTCACTGTTGTGGACGTTGTATTTCGTCTGTTGCGTAACACGAGCCATCATAACCGTTGCTGTTGATAAGTTCCATATGATGGCGATAGAAACCTGTCAACGACGGTTAGCAAAATTTTACCCATATTTACTGTGAAATGATTTTCAAAAGACCTAACTATAAGCATTATTTCATGCTGGCTAATATTTTCATGTTGACATCCTCTCGACTAAGGTTTGTCGTAACTATCAATAATATTTATGTGCATGAAAATAGACACTAGGACGAACGTAATGCGGAGAAACAACTTTCTTACGTATTCATACTTCCACGTGTCAGGAAACTACACTAAAAACACGCTAGTTCCTGCATCCCTCTAAAATATGAGGCTCGATGTGATGAATATTTTAAAGCTTACTTACCAACAGACATATTCCATTGTACAGCATGGAATTTGTGTTCATCTTATCGTGTTTGGAGAATGTAGATTGCATCTTTCCGACACCCATGTAATATACGTTCGGTGATCACTTTTGAACAGCGGAAATCAAACGATTATTCACGGAGTTAAATCGCCATTTTTCTACAATTCTTTAATTGGCGTGAATTGCATTAAACTTACCGTCTATTATGATTATATTGATGTTCAATATGAATAATTGCAACTTAGTTCGACTATATATTTTCGTCGCACCCGTATTAAGCAGCTTTTTTCGTCATAGCGGTGTGTAAACCAAACCTATCTAAATTAAATGCCGAAGCTAATTTTGAACAGTCGAACTGCGTTTGTAAACTGGACGCTGATTTGTTCAAATATGCACGTTGAAAAAGCTGAAATGGAATGTATAGAAGTTTCCTCAATTATGGTTTGAATGTAGACATACATTATTATGTTTGTGATACACATTCTCAAGGACATTATTAATGTCGCAATTTTACGTAATTTGTAATATAAATGTATACTTTGTTTCGAATATAGTATACTACAGAAGAGACAATGTCATGAGTTTTTGATATATTTATAAGTTAAAACAAATGAACGAAATCAGAGGAGCGGATCCGTAGTCCAGTGGTAACGCGCTGGACTTGTAATCCAGGAATCGCAGGTTCGATTCCCCGCTCCATCACTGACCGTACTAACAGTCTTTCGAACGAGACTAAAACCGTGGTCCCGTGGATAATGCTTTACATCGAGCACGTAAAAGAATCAGGGGTGCTTCTGGAACTGGGGCATCTTCTGTATCATGCACTATCCTCCAACAATCTAATATGACTAACATTCTTCAGGAGGCGTCGCCCATATGGGAAACCGGTGGCGACGATAAATAAACGCAAATAAAAAAGAAAATCAGATTGTTTATGCTTCGTTGTCATTATTTATTGATTCTATTTCCGGTGTTCTTGCTACAAACTCACAATCTTAACCAATAAAACTACCACATATTCGCTTATTTCAATTAGCGCCGATCATCGTTTTAAAGATCTTTCTTATCTTCTCTTATAATTTTCCGTTAGGATATGAATCAACTACAAAATCTAAAAGTAGTCCCACATGTATGGCAAGTATCGCCATAACGAAGGCGTCATTCTTATATTTATGTGTTTCTAACACTGCGTCAGGTTTCACATACGTAGTAAATTACATGTCTGCATCAGCTGAACAACACGTTATGTATCCCGAAACAATTATACTTCTATGTTATGGGGCCGTCACACCATAACGTTCTGGTCAGCGTTCTATGAACGTTCTTAGAATGTTTAATCGTTCAATTTTCGAGCGTTCTAGGGTGAGGTCGACACATCTGGCGTGTGATTAACGTGTGACTAACGCATGACTAGCGTGTGACTAACGCATGAGGAGCGTGTACCAGCGACCAAGTAAGACACCCCTGAAAACTATTAGCGTGTGCTGACGTGTCACTGGCGCGCGACGAACGATAAGTCAACGTTAGACGAGCGTGTTGAGCGTGTGACTAACGTGTATGACGTTCGTTTGACGTTATTCACACGCTGTGCGCGCTAGGGGTCCGTTCAGTGGTCGTTGACAGGTCGCCAGTGAGTCGTTCACTGCAAAGCAAAGATTGTGAACGATTTATAACAACCAAGTAACGCTAGGGAAACGACTGACTAACAATAGCAGAACGCGTGCAACGTTCCACGAACGTTCTCCAGCGTTCTCCAGCGTTTAAAGTTAAACGTTGAAGAACGCTGGTGTCCATGAGAACGTTTGTGCATGTTCAAAACTTTATTTTCGGACCAGCGTTCTCCGCCGATCACCGACGATCACCGACGATTACCAGCGTTCACCAGCGTTCACACAACGCTCTTCTGGCGCTATACCAGCGACCACGGACGATTACCAACGTTTCCTCAAACGTCATAGAACGCTGACCAGAACGTTATGGTGTGACGGCCCCATTAGATAATGAGGAGTTACTGTCCTTCTCAATTGTTTTTGGTAATCAGCTATCGCTGATGTTTCCCTGGGATCTGTATGGGGTGACATTGTGTTGTGAATGTGATGTTCCCTCATACAAATTTATCATTCCTTAATATATATTCAGGCATTATCATTGACATTTGGATTCAACTCTCACAATTGCGAAACAAATGGTCAGCAGTTGTAATTATTGAAGTTGGAGTTATGAAATAAAGTCAGAATTGGGGCCCGATTTTACTGGATATTTGATTTATATTCTGAATACATGGGATCTTTAAAAAAACGTTGGATTTACGGGATACTTTTCTCAGTATAATTTCGAAGACATTTTGTTGCTGATCGCAAGATATTGTTCACACCCGCTTACAACTTTATCTACAACATAGTAATTGGATATCAATCTATAAGTCGCATTTTTGAAATGAGCGCCGCTGTACGATTTCCAACCTCTTCATTAAGTGACGTCATTTCCAGACAACGTCACATGTGACGTCACCATGTACTGACAGTAAGCAATATTTGCCCCATATGGCAATATGAAAACATAGTGACCCTATGGAGTAAATATTATTTCCTACTTGCAGATAGTGACATCACATGTTGCGTTTTCTTGAAATGACGTCACTTACAAAAGAGGTTGTAAATCCCATATCAGCGCTCAAATGGTCTTTGTAGTACTGAATATGACATGAACATCCTTATAAATGTTGCATACTACAGAATAGTCAACTTGAAAAAGTTTTGCAGGATGTGGATTTAAGTGGCTAAACTGTTTACCTATTAAATATCGTGAAAACATCATAAGCGTCCAATATGAAAACCTTACATTATTAATTTGAAACTGTGCATTATCATTTATGCAAAATGAGGACTGATTAGGGACTTTACAGTGCATCTTGGTTAAATTCTCCCACTTTTACAATTTATTGATCGAAGATTTTGCAATTACCAACGTACGTAGTTTATATAGGAAACGGGTTAATACTTTAAACTAAAGGAACTTCGTTTCCTCATCCTATCTCAAATTTAAGAAGTATACAGTCCAGCAAAAAACGACCGAAATTAAGAAACTATGTGTGTGCAAATATCCAATTCCATATCATATGTCATCAATCAAATAATTATCCTTATACGAGAATATATAAATGTATGAGTGCATATTTCACAGTCATATATTTTACGATACAAATGATGATTGAGTACAAACAAAGGATATTGCTCGTAATAATTATTCTCTAGATGAAATATCAATATATTTGTCAGCAAACAAACCAAACGATTGTCATGGGACAATATTTATGTGAAAAGCATAGAAGAGAGACTAAACAGAAGGTTTTTTTAATTCGCATGTTATCACAGTGAACATGGAACAATGTCATGGACATAACAATTCATCATATTACATGCATGTACAGCTAAATTTATTCAGATAAGCGATAAAAAGGTGTGTGATCGTCGTTACAATCGTCTCTGGATAAATGTTCAGTATATATTGAATCAGAGTCAGTATAATCTATAAATAAACACTTTCTGATTGGTCTATGGGTAACTTCTTTCGAGTCCGTTATATGCGATATCGTCCAATTTTCGGTGATATTTACTGGTTTATTTCTAGCAACAAGGGTATCCCAATAAGCGTTCCTTACATTGCTGTAAATTTCTTAGAAATGCTACGGAAATAGCAGAAGTGCCTGATCACAATTAGTTCATTCAAACGGTTTAGTAAAGGAGGTAATTTCACGTGAGCAACAAAATACAGGTATAAACAATGGATAAATTCGGTGCCACTGTTTGTTTGAATTAAAATACTCGGCTCCTGGATTACATATCCTGTTAAAGTTTGCAGGTATAAATGACAAAATTTATATAATAAAATAATTGTGGACCTTTAAGCTGTCGTACATGATGTTTATGTGCACCAAAAAAATGTTTTGATGCACATCAATGTATATTCAACAGCTGAAAAGTCCATAATTGTTTATTATACCATAGAGGCGTATTTGAATATTTTCTTACTCAATGCACCATATTTAAGAAACTCACACTGTAAAGCTAATTATTAAGGCATAACATATAAACTAAATATTGATATCAACAAAATAAAATGCACAACAAATAAATTAGATATTTGTGCAAGATAAAACATGGTTATATTGAAGATACGCTCTCCGAGCAGCATCCTGCCTCTGAAGAAATATCACATGCATAAATTCGTTATACGTACTTCTAAGGATTTTATGCCACGTCGTTAGAAGAGCATGTCTTTTGAGTTCATGGCATTCATCGATAAAATTCATTTTACGCAGAGTTAGGAAATGATGACTACTATAGAATGCTCGGGTACCGGAATGGTTTACCAAAGGGACATTACAAACTAAACGTCACAATAGTATAGTCCATTACTTACTTAAGGTGAAAAGGACACAGTGTGAGGGGAAGCACACTTACCAAACAAAGCAAGAAAATGACTGGCATGGAGTTTTTGTTACTATTAAATGGTTCAGTGAAAATGTTTCGCCTGTTGTGATGTTCCATAATATAATTTTTCGGTGGTATAAAAGTAGGGTTCTGTTCAAATGAGCCACTAACCCAGATAATTAAGAGTTACTACAAAAATGAAATAGCCGTGCATGAAATGACAAATATAAAGATCACAGTCACCCCCAAATGACAAGGAGAGAAAACATATACACAAGTAAACGATAACAAAATCAAAATGGACATGATACAAATATAGATATGGATAAAAACAGGTTTACCGCATTGAAACAGTTAGTGACACAATCCTTCTTTAAGCGTATCAATGCATATGTTGTCGCCGACCTATTCAGTAGCTGATAAACTTTCTTCTGTGGAATATTGGTTATAACTTATCGACGTATTCTACGACTGAAGAAACTGTTTCGCTACAAACATGTAAGGCAACGTGTATTCATGTGACAGAAACGATTTATTCTAATATTGAATGTTCAAATAAATTCAAATAAATGGGTACTATACGAGCGTTAATTCGAAAAACTGGATGTTTGTTGCTCATTCTTAAAATCGATTATCCCCACTCGAAACATGAAAAGAAATGGCAATTCATTGTCATCGTCTGGTTATTATTGCTTTCTGTGTTTTGAATGTACATGTATATTATATTTCCCTTTCCCCAGTGCAATTGTCCCACTTTATATAGTGTTAAGGTTATTTGTTCCCCAATTTTTGTCTATTGTTGCTAGCTGTCTTGACTTGTCCTGTGATCTTTTCCGTCCATTTATTTCTTCCGTTCACTGTTTGTCCTCTTTGATTCTCCTAGTCCTAGTTATTCGTAATGGTCTACCAGGCCATTCCTTGCGCCTCTGTTCCCTAATGTATGTACATTTAACCTCCTCAAGTACCTTATGTTTTATGGATTGTTGGGAGGCACTGTCTGTTGTATGCGGCGTTCCTGTAACAACTTATTCTCTCTTTTGTGTCAACGTAATGATTTGCTGGTGCCACTTTTTTCATTTTGAATGGCGTATAATGCGAGTAAAATTTCATAAGGTTTTTCAATGACATCAGTTTTGTTTTAATCATCTCTTTTCTAAAATGACCTGTAAGAGCATATTAAAAAATCGAAGTGCTTCTATGAGTTCAACATTTTCAATTTCACAAACAAATGATGTGGATAGGCACAGTTACAAAACACAAGGCATCGAATCGGAAAGTCTTTTCGTTCTATAAATTTAGTGCCATTCTCAATCTACAGATTCCATATATTATGATTGCTAAAAATTACATTTTGTAAAATGACTACATCAGAGTGAATATGTAACGTAATGAATCATAAAATGAATATCATTTAAAACTGTTTTGTTTTTACAAATCCTGCTTAATGTTTCGTCAGAAGCACATGCGTCTTAAATTCTGATGATTAATTTCGTCGACATAAAGACAGCTGAATGTTCGGAAGAAAAACATTTGCATATGAATATCTAAGATATTTCATTTTCTTATAGCTGGGATTCTGTCATATGTTTCTCAACAATTATGACAGAGCTCAGACATAGCTTCATACGTGATGTTGTCAAAAATACGATCATGATAAATACTGAAGTAATTGCAAAACATTGTCTTTATTGAAATATGTCTTTAACAAAATTGCGAACGTCTCCTTAAGTCGGATAGTTACCACAAAGTACAGTCATCGTAAAATCACTCATCACTACATGACATTCAGCTCTTTCAAAATGTCAGCAGAAAATATCTTTACGCCCGTATCGCTCCCTTTTTTGTTTTACTTCACTTGAAAGTGTATTACATAATCATGTGCTCAGCCTTACAGAGGAGAATTGGTCAAAATGCTTTCAGTCACATTTGAAAATATGATTGAATTCCAGATGGTCGTTTTAAATGAAGTTCTAGATCCAAATCCATATCATGATAAAGGGTGTCTACGTCATGTCCACAAGCCAGATCATGACCATGATTTGTCTCATTTTAATCCCAACAAATAGCAGTTACAGTTGCTTTCTATGAAGTAGTTAAGAATAAAAGTTAGTGTTCACCAAATGGCAATTTTAACTGTAGGGACACCTCAGTGAGTTAAATCCCTTCTTGAAGTACTGTATTAGTTATATTACGAGTGTCCGTTTGTTCTTGTGCATCCGAGCAGTACCGTTTTATTTCACATTAAAATTGCATTGCAAAATCATTTCTTGACGCAGTATTTCATCATGTATCGTTACATACAGGAAGGATTAAGTTGATACAAGGAAAGCCACATTCAAAAGACAATGTCATCCCCACACAGATATCAAGGATACACAACATTAGGACTTAAAACGTGTAAGGCAAACATCTTTTGGGATAAGGCTGTAAGGAATTGTCTAGCAGATCACTAAAACAAATAAGGACAACTGATTAATGATTAATAAGTCAATGATTAATTCAAAATTAAACAAGCACCCATGAACATATACAATTATGTTTCCTTTTATAAATATTTCAGTAAGCATGGATACATATGGCAATGGACACCAATGCGTACATTTGTTATTTAATGTCGTTTTCAATGTTTTATTCAAGCCATTCAAACAGAACCAATAAATGTCATTGCAAATAACATATGAGATCTGGATATTATCATATGCATTAAATAGAGCCTGGACTATGTCCCGGTTGACTGAAAATGATAAGTTATATGCACAATATGCATACATCGTACTTTCAGACGCAGTACCCAAAGTGATGGATGTGCTACACACAACCAAAAGCGCTCTAGTCCAGAATCAAGTTGATACATCTTATAACTTATCGTTATCACAATGTATAACCGATGTGTATTCCGCAGAGTAATGCGTTTGCGACAGTCGAATGAAGCGTTCCAGTGGTGTTAATTTTCTGACAAATTGTTATTTCGATGTTTCTCTATGATCTTTTATCGTCTGAACGACCGTGAATGTCTAAATTTACTATCAAAACGATATAAAGCGATATCTTTGTGGAATAAAACTGGTATCTTCTGTTAATATTTGACATATAGAAAAATATTTTTAAAAACATCGCCTTCGGTTGCTCGATTTAAGGCGTTTTACGATACAATGGAATAGTTTTACTCTAGAGATCATATATGTATATATTTGCAAACAATTATAGCGAGTTACGAATCTGTCGGTGTTCTTAGTCCGATGCTTGATCCTTCTAAAAGGACCCTGGTATGAACAAATACGATGACGTTTACCGCAGGGAAATTTGCAATGATGGCGTTGCCGGCTAAGGAGTGGAAAAGATTTTATAAATGAGTTGGGTGTTTTAATCGTTTTTATACCCGGTAAAGCATGTAATATTTAGAATAACATAATTATGGTAATCGCATATGAATAATAAAAGCTGTTCGTCAATGTCATGTACGTGTGCAATTCATTGGTATTCATTATTAATCGTCTTGCTGTTAAAACAGAAATGTCATGGGCACTTAGGAATTGAATATATGCATAAACATTCTTCTAGATGTTCTATTTATAACATCTGAATGGCAACGTGCCGACGACGAGCACAACCCTTCACAAAAAAACATTGAAATCCGACAAATGGTAGCCGAGAAATAGCGCAGACAAAAAATATTCACGAACAAATGTATCCGATGATGAAGTTCCGACAATATGCACGACTAGGCATGGTTCTATTAAGTCTTGTGGAGTTTCATTGAAATCCGACAAATGCAAGGTGATAAATTGCGCGGACAAATTTTGTCTACTGACGGACGGACGGATAGGCGGACGGGCAATTTAATTTTCGAATGATGCCAGTTGTTTGTGCAATATCACAGAGTACACAGACATTCAGGTGCTATCTGTAAAAGAATACGAGGTCTCAATAAACTGACATAATCAAGAGAAACAATTCCTGCGGAATAATAATCTTCTGAAAAGAAAATCTTAAAATGTTATTTGAACAAGAACTTTTCGTCCAACATATATATAACCGGTTTCGCACTGTGGTGCTGAACGATATTGTAAGGTAATTTCACTGTTGTGGACGTTGTTTTTCGTCTGTTGAGTAACACGAGCCATCATAACTGCTGTTGATAAGTTCCATATGATGGCGATAGGAACCTGTCAACGACGGTTAGCAAAATTTTACCCATATTTGAAATGATGTTCAAAAGACCTAACTATAAGCATAATTTCATGCTGGCTAATATGTTCATGTTGACATCCTCTCGACTAAGGTTTGTCGTAACTATCAATAATATTTATGTGCATGAAAATAAACACTAGGACGAACGTAGTGCGGAGAAACAACTTTCTGACGTATTCATACTTCCACGTGTCAGGTAACTAAAAGAGAGAGAATACGTAACTACAGCGAAAGCCACATACATAAGACAATGCCTCCCCACGCAGATCTCCGGAAAAACAACAATCCTCAATAAGGCACTAAAGGAGGTCAAACGGTACACATATTAAGGAACTGAGGCGCAAGGAATGGCCCAGCAGACCACAAGGAATAACTAGGAGAATCAAAGTGGACGGTAAGGGAAGGGGAGGTGGGAATTAATGGATGGAAAAGATCACAGGACAAGTCAAGACAACTGGCCTTAAAATGGGCAGGAAACAATCTGAACACTGTATAAAGTGAAAGAATTGCATAGGGGAAAGGGAAACGTGTCAGGTAACTACACTAGAAACACGCTAGTTCCTGCATCCCTCTAAAACAAGAGGCTCGATGTGGGGAATATTTTAAAGCTTACTTACCAACAGACATATTCCATTGTACAGCATGGAATTTGTGTTTATCTTGTGGTGTTTGGAGAATGTAGATTGCATCTTTCTAACACCCATGTAATATACATTTGGTGATCACTTTGGAACAGCGGAAATCAACGATTATTCACGGAGTTAAATCGCCATTTTTCCTTTAATTGGCGTGAATTGCATTAAAAAAACGTCTATTATCGTCGAAGCCGTATTAAGCAGCATTTGCTACTTTCGTCATAGCGGTGCGTAAACAATTCTATCTTAATTAAATGCCGAAGCTAATTTTGAACAGTCGAACTGCGTTTGTAAACTGGATGCCGATTTGTTCAAATATGCACGTTGAAAAAGCTGGAATGGAATGTATAGAAGTTTCCTTCCATGAATTTTCACAAAAATGTCGATTTTCCTCCACATGTGGAGAAGTTGCCGGCTCCTTGTGGAAGGATAGGTTAGTACTGGTAAGAATTCAGTCCAGGAAAAACTGGGTAGGTGAACCGGCCGCCGTATATAACTGAAATATCGTTGACAAACGGCGTTAAACCCGATGAAACAAACAAACATAGAGGTTTCCTCAATTATGGTTTGAATGTAGACATACATTATTATGTTTGTGATACACATGCTCAAGGACATTATTATTGTCGCAATTTTACGTAATTTATAATATAAATGTATACTTTGTATTGCATATATAGTAAATTACAGAAGAGACAATGTCATGTGTTTTTGATATATTTATAAGTTAAAACAAATTAACGAAATAAGATTTTTGATGTTTCGTTGTCATTATTTATTGATTCAATTTCCTGTGTTCTTGCTACAAACTCACAATCTTAACCAATAAAACTACCACATATTCGCTTATTTCAATTAGCGCCGATTATCGTTTTAAAGATCTTTCTTATCTTCTCTTATGATTTTCCGTTAGGATATGAATCTACTACAAAATCTAAAAGTAGTCCCACATGTATGACTAGTATCGCCATAATGAAGGCGTCGTTCTTCTATTTATGTGTTTCTCACACTGCGTCAGGTTTCACATACGTAGTAAATTACACGTCTGCATCAGCTGAACAACACGTTATGTATCCCGAAACAATTATACTTCTATGTTAGATAATGAGGAGTTACTGTCCTTCTCAATTGTTTTTGTTAATCAGCTATCGCTGATATTTCCTTGAGACCTGTGTGAGGTGACATTGTGTTGTGAATGTAGTATTCCCTGTAACAAATTTATCATTCCTTAATATATATTCAGGCATTATCATTGACATTTGGATTCAACTCTCACAATTGCGAAACAAATGGTCAGCAGTTGTAATTATTGAAGTTGGAGTTATGAAATAAAGCCAGAATTGGGGCCCGATATTACTGAATATTTGATTTATATTCTGATTACATGGGATCTTTAAAAAAAGTTTTGTTGCTGATCGCAAGATATTGTTCACACCCGCTTATAACTTTATCTACAACATAGTAATTGGATATACATCTATAATTCGCATTTTTGAAATGAGCGCCGCTTTACGATTTCCAACCGCTTTATTAAGTGACGTCATTTCCAGACATTGTCACACGTGACGTCATCATGTACTGACAGCAATATTTGCCCCATATGGCAATATGAAAACATAGTGGCCATATGGAGTGAATATTGTCTCCTACTTGCAAATAGTGACATCACATGTTGCGTTTTCTTGAAATGACGTCACTTACAAAAGAGGTTGTAGATCCCATATCAGCGCTCAAATGGTCTTTGTAGTACGGAATACGACATGAACATCCTTATAAATGTTGCATACTACAGAATAGTCAACTTGAAAAAGTTTTTCATAAACGTTTATACAAAAACTGTTCAGTCATATTATTATATCATGTCAGGGTGTGGATTTAAGTGGCTAAACTGTTTACCTATTAAATATCGTGAAAACATCATAATTGTCCAATATGAAATCCTTACATTATTAATTTGAAACTGTGCATTTTCATTTATGCATAATGAGGACTGATTAGGGACTTTACAGTGCTTCTCGATTAAATTCTCACACTTTTACAATTTATTTATCGAAGATTTTGCAATTACCAACGTACGTAGTTTATAATAGGAAAAGGGTTAATACTTTAAACTAAAGGAACTTCGTTTCCTCACCCGATCTCAAATTTAAGTAGTATACAGTCTAGCAAAACACGACCAAAATTAAGAAACTATGTGTGTGCAAATATCCAATTCCATATCATAGTTCATCAATCAAATAATTATCCTTATACGAGTATATATAAATGTATGAGTGCATATTTCACAGTAATATATTTTACGATACAAATGATGATTGAGTACAAACAAAGGATATTGCTTGTAATAATTATTCTCTAGATGAGATATCAATATATTTGTCAGCAAACAAACCAAACGATTGTCATGGGACAATATTTATGTGAAAAGCATAGAAGCGAAACTAAACAGAAGGTTTTTAATTCGCATGTTATCACAGTGAACATGGAACAATGTCATGGACATAACAATTAATCATTTTACATGCATGTACAGCTGAGTTATTCAGATAAGCGATCAAAAGGTGTTCGATCGTCCTTACAATCGTCTCTGGATAAATGTTCAGTGTATATTGAATCAGAGTCAGTATAATCTATAAATAAACGCTTTCTGATTGGTCTAGGAGTAACTTCTTTCGAGTCCGTAATATGTGATATCGTCCAATTTTCGGTGATATTTACTGGTTTATTTAACAAGGGTATCCCAATAAGCTTTCCTTACATTGCTGTACATTTCTTCGGAATGCTACGGAAATAGCAGAAGTGTCTTTTGGATGATCACGATTAGTGCATTCAAACGGTTTAGTAATGGAGGTCATTTCACGTGAGCAACAAAAGACAGGTATAAACAATGGATAAACTCGGTGCCACCGTTTGTTTGAATTGAAATACTCGGCTCCTGGATTACATCCTGTTAAAGTTCGCAGGTATAAATGACAAAATTTATATAATAAAATAAGTTCGGACCTTTAAGCTGTCGTACATGATGTTGATATGCACCAAAAAATTGTTTTGATGCACATCACATCATATTCAACAGCTGAAAAGTCCATAATTGTATAGTATACCATAGAGGCGTATTTGAATATTTTCTTACTCAATGCACCATATTTAAGAAACTCAAACTGTAAACGTAATTATTAAGGCATAACATATAAATATTGATATCAACAATATAAAATGCACAACAAATAAATTAGATATTTGTGCAAGATAAATCATGGTTATATTGAAGATACGCTCTCCGAGCAGCATCCTGTCTCTGAAGAAATATCACATGCATAAATTCGTTATACGTACTTCTAAGGATTTTATGCCACGTCGTTAAAAGAGCATGTCTTTTGAGTTCATGGCATTCATCGATAAAATTCATTTTACGCAGAGTTAGGAAATGATGACTACTATATAATGCTCGGGTAACGAAACGGTTTACCAAAGGGACATTACAAACTAAACGTCACAATAGTATAGTCCATTACTTACTCAAAGAATTTTTTTTCGGACAGAACAAAGAAGAAATATCTTGAAAAGAGATGGTCGGCGCAATTTAAAGGTTAAGATTTGTTTGTGCAACATAAAACATTGCCGCGATGTTACGATCGCTGGTCGATTCAACTCCAAAATGGATTTAGGTAAATTCACCAAAATGCAGTGGATTTCGGTAAGGTAACGTAGCCCTTATCGAAAGGTTAACCAATCCGCGTCAATGTTACAAACGTTGTTCGGTTGAAGAGAAGTTGGTTTAATGGTTAACGTAAGATTTAATTGGTTTACAACACACTGATATGCAAATAGGAAAACCATGTTTTTACGGCTTCGCCGAAACAAATGTGCAAGAAGGTGAGATGCAGTATATCATATTTAGTCTTGTTACGAATGTATTCACCTTTGTTTAGTATAATACATGTTGTTCATGATCAATGATTTTAATAAAGTTTAAGGATTAAAGTGCACATGTTGATTTTTTATCGGTTTGTAAAAAATAACATTCGGGCTGTTCAAAGTGGGCGGAGTCCTAAGGTGACAGATGAATAAAATAGTAATACTTATTTTATGGCATTGAGAATACCTTGGACCAATATAGTTTGGTCCTAGTGAATACCATCAATCTTCAGCAAATACTTTTTATTATGAAATCTTTGTACGCCTTTTATTAAATATGTATCGAAAACACAAGAAAAGATATCGAATCATACTCGTTTGTCATTGTCAAATATATGTAAACACTATTAAACCATCGCTGTCAAAGCGTTTAGCAATTTAGTTACATTTATGTTTTAGTCATTATTGTTGTCATACTTAGGGTGACAAAGTATTTCTTCCATCCAGAAAAGGCCGCGGTTGTGTTTTGATAGAAAAGTAAACCAACCAGAAGATATAGGTTTACTCACAAGAACATTTCCTTACCTAAATTGACATGGATCGGTGCTGAAAGTTCATACACCGGTTCGCGGTCAATCTAACAGCACTATACATGTAGATAGATTTATGGGACATGGTTATTTGTTATGATAGCAATAAGTGTGTTGACTCTACATGTTATGTACAACTCGCCGATGTTTGCATGCAGGCAGGATAATTGATAAAAGAAGTGTTCTGTATTCGCTAAATGGTGCTTATAAAATGTTCTATAATTGTCTATTTCTTACTTAGTTATTCAAGCATTGTTATCCGTCTATCTTCAGCTATTGATGCGTTCGGTCAAATTGAAATAAATGTGGCATGTCGTGGAAACAATGTTTGCTCAGTAATTAATATCGCTTCATCAAGACATCATGCTGTTATTAATTTCTATTGATAATATAATGATACGAAGCACGAATGTTTACCATATTTAAGCGTAATGGTTCTACCAGCTCTTCTGTATTGTTTGTTGTATTAGTATTTGAATTAAAATGTGTTAGTTGCCTTTTCATTGGGCAAACAGAGCTAATTTGAGTACACATAGTGGCTGATTTTTCTGTGTATTTAATGTTTCAAGAAATATCATCAAGATGGCATCAAAGAAAACGAAGGTAAAACCGTAAATTACATTAGTGTTAGTAACGTTAGTTTACTTCCAAGCTAATGCCGTATGCCATTTAGCTAATGTTGCGGCAATAAACTGAAGGCGAATTTGGATAAATAATTATTGTATTTACCGCCTCAATTGGTAGAGTGTTTGCTTTCGGTGCGGGAGGCCGTGGATTCGGTTCCTGGGTGCGTCATACCGAAGACATGAAAAAAGATTCTATAAGCTCCCTTGCTAGACATTCAGTATATAGAGGTTTGTACCAGGAGATAAATAAGCCCAGGTAAGTATCTGCTAATTGAAACCTTGTTTGTCGAAAAAGAACTGTAGCTTATGCTTATGCGGCGTTAAATAAACCTTCTTCATCTTTTTTTTCTTTATTGTTTGTCTCCATGATCTGTTTCTCTGTGTAATTCTAGTTGGAGTATGCTTCTGGTTCCTAT
The DNA here is from genome assembly GCA_032209605.1 of Mactromeris polynyma. Taxonomy (NCBI): domain Eukaryota; kingdom Metazoa; phylum Mollusca; class Bivalvia; order Venerida; family Mactridae; genus Mactromeris; species Mactromeris polynyma. The sequence goes on along the minus strand of JASFXZ010000034.1, from coordinate 952,776 downwards.
TTCTCTGTTTAATTCTAGTTGGAGTATGCGCCTGGTTCCTATTTCTCTGTTTAATTCTAGTTGGAGTATGCGCCTGGTTCCTATTTCTCTGTTTAATTCTAGTTGGAGTATGCGCCTGGTCCCTATTTCTCTGTGTAATTCTAGTTGGAGTATGCGCCTGGTTCCTATTTCTCTGTGTAATTCTAGTTGGAGTATGCGCCTGGTTCCTATTTCAAAGGCAGATTAAGTTTATTAAATAAATATACTAGAACATGATTACAATAGCACGAAAACTAGTGTATATTTAAATCACACCAAAGACATATTTGCGAGATGTAACTATATGAACAAAGATATTGGTCAATATATGTAAAAGTTCGGACATAACAGGATACACGCAGGGAAGGCCGAATCACGTGACAGATACTCCTAAAACATATCCAAGAGGTACAAAATATAAAAACGTATTTAGGTGCATTTGGGTATAAACAAAAAGAATGAGAAAACTGGGCACGACACATTTTAACAAATAATCTAGCTTCATTAAATAAGTTTCAACATTAATTTCAAACAAAAAAACAACGTTTTAAAAAGATTTTAACCTGTAATAAACGTGGTTTCCTTCTGACTGACAACAAGAATCCGAATAAACCGATTTCTATTATATTGTTTAATTAAGCCCATTCATTCCAGGAAGTAGGAAGAATCGTTACACGTGCAACATAAAGACACGAATGTCGTTTAATGTCACGCAAAATTGTCATTCAATACGAGTTAAAGGATAAATTACACCTTGTTATCATAGGATCAAATTTTGAATTTAATTAACTGTCTGATTGTTTTTTTGACTTTATGCGGAAAACAAATTTTATCAAATGGTTTTATTTTTCATGTCAACATTTTAATAATTACACTCCTTTGAATGTATTTACTTGTCAAGGCCATAATGCACAAACAATTCAATTTATCGAGGAATACGTGGAGAGAAAAGCTACAATCAGCTGACTGTCAGAACCGCAGAAGTGTAAATTTAACTCTATACTAAATTCATTGAAACATCAAGCAACAATTTAAATGATGTCTTTGAATATTGACAGATCATACATTTGCAAGTAAAAGATATGGCATTGATATATCAAGCACTCGATTAAATTGACCAATCAAATAGTATATATGAAGCACGTTGCTTAAACATGCAACAAATTAGACGACTTGATTGGTTCATATTTAAAGCGGAGAGGCCCCAAACAGGGAGTCTCGAAAAGAAAATTCACTTTCCCGTAGCGAAATCAAGAGTTCCGAAATAGGGCGAAATTTAGACACCATTCTATCTACGCCTTTTTAAAGATATGTCTTGTTTTTATTAATACAATCTTAATTAAGATTTGCCATTGTCCGCCTATAATAACCTTAATCGAAAAACATACATGAAGCTGATCATCGTGCTCAAAACGAGTATATTAATCTAAAGACTGCTGGTGTATAACATTCCGAAACGAAAGTGTATATAGCAATATACATTGTTCCTTTATAATTGTGTATACATTTCAGATATGGTAGAATGGTTGCTTACCAAATTCTTCTGTATATGTTGCTATATCACAATTACGGTAAACTTCCACAAATAATTTACACAACATCTGATGCAACACTAGTTAAGCAAATTGTGGCTTCAACTTTATTCTTCCTGACATATTATGCACGTATCCTTGTTTTGAATAAAACCAAGCGATACATATCAGTTCTTGTATTCGTCCAATATTTTCAATCAGGTCAATAAATGTTATAGATACTATTATATATTTTGGGAGGCCCGGTGTTCCCTTAAATCTTAAACCCCAGAAGTGACTATCTACTGTCCATTCGAATGCGCTATTCCTATGTTCATCCGTCATGTATGCCCCTCTTGCTTCGGTGATTGTGTCTACGTTTGCATATACAAAAAATGTATTTTCAAGGCTCCTTGAACATTTGATGTGGCGGTGTACTTTCCCTTTTGAATTTCCAGCTCGTCTTCGTTATGCGTTTTTTACAAACGTATGAAGACTTGGCGTCGACAGACACAACCAAACTGTCGGAGGCAATTGTATCTAGTATGTATTTAAAATCAATTTATGTTGCCCTTATGTGTGTTTTACATGTCTTGTTCATAAGTGTGTCCCTCATGTGGATGTATCTATGGAAAAACAGACAAGTTGTCGGTATGGCAAAAGAATTGCAGTCGAAGACATATGTCAAATGCAAGAAGTTAATGTATAAGGGATGTTCGAAATGCATTGTGTACTGTGATAACAAAATGTCAATGAGGACTTTTACGTCAATGAGTGTACAACTGAATACCTCTATTATCCAATATTTACACAATGGTATTCATGCATCCAATGAATTACCGGTTTGTAGCGTTGTTCTCATTTCAATTGAGGCAGTCGTAGACCAATGTTGCAAAGATAGTAGGAAAACGAATAGCCAATACTAAAGAATTCGGTAATAAAAGTTTGCAGTAAGCTAGGGTTTTCTGTGAAAGAGGTTTTTGCCGTAATTACTCGTGTTTATGGGTCTGGTAATGTGTCTTCTGAGACGGTTCGTAGATGGAAGAAAGAAATTTGATTCTAGTGTACAGTCCGTTGAAAATGCAGCAAAATCACCTAACATGGCAAAAACCAATAATTGCGAAACGCAATACTAGTGCAAACAAGAAATATCTTTAAAAAAGATGGTCGGCGCAACTTGAAGTTTGCAAATTGATTGCACTCTCTAGGTTAAATTTTGTTGTACAACATAAAAAAATGCCTAAATGTCATTCAATTACGATATACTACAAATACTCTGAGTACTGTGATCAATCGTAACTTCTTGGCGGAGCCATTAATGCCGAGGTGTTCCGAATGAGACGGCATTATAGATAACTCTATATAGTGTGATCATAGACACAGTATAGTCTGTTACAATATAGTTCAACATTACTTAACGCGTCAGTCGTGAACTCACACATCCATGTTAATAAACTTGTAACATAGCGATTTATCTGATTAAAATAATATAAATGTTCGCGACTGGTACATAAAACCAAGAAAGTCTTCTTAACCCTTTACTCCACAGATACGCCGATTGACGCCTCTACCGTATCTCCATGCAGACCCCTTTTAACGCCTCTACCTTATCTCCATGCAGACCCCTTTTCACGCCTCTGACTTTCTGACCAACATGGGTTACTACATAAAGTTTTTGCATAAACTGCATTTAAAACATCACAGGTAGCGATTTTATGTGTAATTTCTTCACATACTCGTGACAAGTTTACAATAAATTTTCGGATTTTTATAATACTCGTAAGTAACGTAATTTAAACTTACCCTAATGCAAAGAGCAATCTTGTTAGATTATAATACCACCAAAAATATATGGTTAATAATAAAGTTAATCCATAAACGGCGATCAAACAATTCATTTTCAGAGCACGATTGCATCATTACTATTTCTAAAAATGTCGGTCATTTTCCGAAAATGACCACTTCATTTTGGATATTTTCATTTAGTTTAATTGTACTAATACACTACCTTGTAAACTATATATTTCAAAAGAATTCTGTGAAAACAAACTGGGTTTAATTATCTTAAAAATGTGTAAAGATCCACTAAACAAAGGATGTAGATCACACGTGCCTGTCGTGTAATTGTCTAGACAAGTCGGCTATTTCCCCATCACAAATGTGTGAAAAATCAATACTAAGTAGGTCAAATCCAACACCAGAGAATTCCCCGTGGAAATGAATAACGAGGCTACTGCTACTCACTGGATAAATCTTGAAATACACTATAGAAAATGTTAACCAATCTGCTTCAATGTTACAGCTATTTTTAAATTGAAGAGAAAATGCGCGAAATTGCCTTGGTGGTTAACGTAAGATTTGATTGGTTTACAGAACACTGAATATGTAATTAGCAAAACCATGTTAGTACGGCTGCGCCGAAAAATGTTTTGTATGCTATAATCTTCGATTGCGAAGGCATAGTAGTACAGATACCAGTAAAACGGGGCCTAAATGTGTCTGGAAGGTATTACCTTGGATATTTCATTGATAAAAATAAATAAGTGCCACGAGAAACGTCGCCCAGTCACAGGTTTCAAACATGTTCAACTGTTATATGACAATACTCCGGTGCACACCTATAGTATAATTACACTTTCTTTTTAAATCGGAGAATGTTACTTATCCTGCTTATTCCCCAGACCTGGCACCATGCGACTTCTATCTCTTACCAAATTTAAAAACATCCTTTCTAGTCGTAGATAACGATCGCGACAAAATCTCAGTGGTGCCAAAAGTACCAAAGTAAACCGAATGAAAATCTGCAGTCTTTGTTCAGTTTTTAAGGTTACAAACCACAAAATATTTCGGACATAATTTATAGTGGTTACATCTATCGACGACATATTACTAATTGTCGACAAATACAATAGTTGCATCATATTGAAAAAGAGAAAGAGTAGCAAAGTAAAAATTGCATTTCACAAAAAAGACAACCCACACACATCCCTTAGGTAAGGAATAGAATAAAACACAAGGACATTAACTTTAATGGAGATCTACTGGGAACAACGAAGGACTATTAACTATGGAATAAAACGGCCTCTATTTCTTGGAAAAACAATTATAAACTGAAATAGCAAACTTAATGTTAATAATTGAGTTTCGTCGAACTTTTCATTACTTTGTGTTCTAACTGACACATGGATTGAAAGACATGAGACAAATGGCAGAAAGGACATTGGCACTACAATTTTTTCACATTTTCATTCGGTTAATTTTTTAACGAAATGTTCAGGATCATTTAACGACAGATCTTCATTGTCCGTACTTGAACGTTATTTGATTTGAAAACTGTAACATCCACTGCCTTTCAAAAGCGAAATGTTTATGGGAAATTCAATTGTACAACGATTAGCTGTTCACTAAACAATTCATAACATTGTTAGAGTCAATTCATCGCGGAAGTTTTTGTGGATGTTGCGTGTTTCGGTAAAAATTTAAAGCCAACACGAAAATTAAAAGATTGCAGACAAGATTTTACATGAATACATTTCCCAAACCACCAACTAAATACATGTGTTGTGCATAATTTTATTTTTATTACAAATTAGCAAAAAAATGACATTGGAAAGCATTATTTTCATACAATCCACCTAAGGGTATGTAAGGAGCGAGAGAAAATGGCAAGAGTTTTCTGACATGCATGCAACAGTAGAAGGAAATGTACTCATATACATACAGAAGGTGCGTATTACTATGTAAGGTTTAAGTTTTCATTTATCCTTTCCATTGTGATATTTCTTGTATTGAATAAAACATTGAACAATGTTAACTTCATTATTTTAACTACATAAATAATTGTTTGGTATTATTTCCGTTTTCTCACACCATCAATGACTCTTCAATGTTTTGTGGCGCTTTGTGAGTTTCATGTTCGATGCGTTTTGGGTTCGGCATAGTCTGTATGATAAGGTCGTATATTATACGTGAAGCAAGATTCATTGCCTTATTGTTGTGGTATTGTTTTCTTTGCATCCCTATATGTTACCCCTGGTCCGTTTGTTGATTTTGTGTCCCTCCAAGTATGAGCTTTCTTCCGTCGAGATCGGTATAAGTAGAGGGGTTTTGATTTGTTCATGCGGCCCTCCTCGTCCCACATTATTTCACGGGTATTCCAAATTAGGACTTTTAACTCATGCTTGTCCGACTTCTCGTCAAACTGGTATCTTATGCAATGAACGTATTATGTATACTTATCACTCTAGTAGTAAAGCATACTTTCGTCAGAATGCCATTTGCAATTAAAGTATTATGGTGGCCCGTACGAGTTGATCGATGCTTGAAGTTACATTTAGACGTGTTCAATGCTTGCAGCTACATCTGCATTAGAGTTCATATATGTAGGGAAAATTGTAGTAGGTGAGTGTTTCTGGTAGACCCCATATGGCTAAATGTATTTGTGTGGTGTGGTTAAGATATTGGTGGTGGTACTAAAATACGGTTCTGCAGTTAGTAAAACGCATGTGAGGTCGTCTGTTAAAGTGGTATTGAAAACTTGGATTCTGTCTTAATTCCCTTACAAATTCAGAACGGTTTAAAATGAATATGCAAGATATACCCACTGTCTGGCATTTATGAATGAATAGCATGTGTTTAGTACTGCCATACCGAGTCGCGTTTTTAGAAGTAGGAAAACTAGAATTCTACCAAGCGCTACGTTTGACTTTATATATTATTGGGGGTGTATAGAACAACAATGACTTGAAAGTGAAAATCAATAATACGTTCATTTCCATCAATTACAGCAACAACTTAAGGTTCAGTGTAAACAGAAAATGTGCTGCTAATTTGTAAAATAAATAATTCATTTTTGTAAGTAAGTTTATTATATCGAAAGTATGTGAAAATGATTACTGGTATTGTCGCAGACTATTTAAAGATAATTTATAAGATCAGAAAACTAGCTTATAAGAATAGTAATACATGGCTTACAACTTACATAACTATTGACGTCTGTGAATAATTAGAAAGCAGGTTTTGGCATTTATCCTGATCATTCTATGAATACTGTGTATATATGTAACAAATGTCAAATCTCGTGCTTTCATTTTTTATTTCCGTTATGTAGGTTATATAGGTCCATTGTCTGAATAATTGCAACATCTCTATTACAATATATTTAAATACAGGGATCGAATTTAGCGAGTTTCATATAAATAGCATCACTTTAAATATTTTCACTTCAGTATAAAGTTAAACAGAATCATCGCCAAATTTAATTGATTGTAATTAAATTTTACTGTGTTAAAGTTCACACCTTTACAGATAAAAACGTCAAGCTGTATATTGCCACCCAATATAATTAACCATAGCCTACCAATATTTCATCTCGAGGCTAATCTATAAAAGTCCTATATTTCTCCAAATTCCTCCCTAAAAGCGCTTTCGGTGTTAATTAACAGTTTGTATAATCGCTACATCCGGATAAATCACTTTAATCAGATGCCGTGTTTAGAACCCAATAAAGCGTAAACAACAATATCTAGTGTATTCGAAATTAAAACAGAACAGAACAGAACTGCACATGACTATTCTCAACAAAAATCGTTAAAAACTAAAAGGCTAACATGAAAGATAATCCACATTACAGCAAAAATAGTGCCATCGAAAGGACATATTGTGAACACTAATATATCTGTGCACACTGTATCTACCTCTATTGGAAGGTGTTTAAATAAAAATATAAATTATTGTTTTAGCCGTTCCTAATTTCAGTGTAATAAAGTGACCATAAAATCCTTAAACAAGGACAATAAGGGAATCACAGAAACACATTATTTGCATCACAATAAAATATAGAAAGTTTAGCCTTTTACGTTTGTTTGCTTCAATTCAAAATTCTTTTTTTTTTCTTTCTTTTTTAGATTCAATTCAGTTTATTTCACTAATTTCATGCAATTCATGACATAATGAGGTAAAAAATTAATTACAAAGATACATATAACAGGGTAATCATAATGACAGAATGATATTTAAACAGATTTGATTTCTAACAGTTTGAAAAGATTTTCCCTTCATCATTCAATAATTAAATAATTCAATAATAATTATATTCCCCGCGACAAGAACGGTTCTAAATCATATAAAATGATTTATAAATCATATAAAAATGGTGTTTAAATCATATAAAATGGTTATTGATATTATAAAACAATCATTAACAACTAGCAATAAAGTTAAAACCTTGATAGTTACAACAACAACATAGCAGACGAGAATAATGAAAGAAAATCGAGATTTTGTTAGTACATTACTAACTTTAACAAAGAATGAGAGCAAGAAGAAATGGATTATTTAGAATTATAAAAACACCATAATATTGTTCATTTAATCAAGAAAACAGACATAACTGCTAAAATGTGTTCACCTCGTGGAGAATATGATTTATTAGCCCCTATTTTTTTGGAAATTGACAATTTTACACATTTTTACTCTTTGTTCTGTTAAATAAAAGGCGATACTTTTAAAATCAAATTGGAAGCAAGAAGATGTTTAGTTAGAATATATATTTTTACACTTAATGAAAGAGAGGAAATTGAAGAATATTGTCATAACTGCTAAAATATTCTAGTATTAAGATAGAATGTTTAAATTTACGTTTAAAAATATATAATTTATTAATCAAAACTTGTAGAGCTGGAAACTCGATATCGATTTTCGGGTCATTTTCAAGGGAGACAATCCACTGCGATAAGCCAGCTAAAATGCACGGAAAGCTGCGTATGACTATTGTTACAGTTCGTCTTAAAACAAAATTCCTCATGAAACAACACCTATCAGTAAAAGCATCTGTAAACGTGTCGCATAAAATTTAGATTGTGGTTTTATGTACACTGACAAAACACGCCGACATCCCAGTCCCCACAATTTGTCTTCACATTTTGGAAGCAAATATACGAAAAGGAACATACAGATAATAAATTCAAAGAAATATTTTTTTTTATTTTTTTTCCTTTACATTTGGAATTTCGTAGTGAAAGTAAGAATGTTTTAATAAAACGGATGTGACAATTCAAACCCGTTTCGAATATGTTTTGATAAGCTAACGCGAAAAGACATTTTATTTTCGATAGTATATTTGATAGTGTTGTCAAAAATTGTCAATTGCTAGACTTTAAAAAAACAGCAATTCAAAGAAATATTTTTTTAAATTTTATTTCCTTTACATTTGGAATTTCGTAGTGAAAGTAAGAATGATTTAATAAAACTGATGTGACAATTCAAACCCGGTTCGAATACATTTTGACAAGCTAACGCGAAAAGACATTTTATTTCGGATAGTATATTTGATAGTGTTGTCAATTGCTAGACTAAAACAAAGTGCCCATTAAGCGCCTGTTTTTGTCAAGTTTTAGAGTATTTAGATTCAAATGGTGTAAAATATTTAGAAATCAATAAGCATTCACTTTTCCTTAAATGTCTATTACAAACAATTTTTTTTTTAATATACCTTGAGTTAAACATTATGAAGTTAGTAAAATAAAATGAAAGTAAAAGATGTAGGGAAAACATACGTCTCGTATAGAAAAATATTATTTTTATTCAAAATTTAACAAAAAACAAATATGCGTGACTTAATGCCAATTCTTATATGATTATGGGAATGGCAAATGGCGTCAAGTTGGGACATTTGTTATGGCCTTATGTTCGAAAGTAAGCCATTTCTGGAAAGTTTGAATTATTGCAACGAGACAAATGGTATACTTTTAAGGACTATGGTTAGTTGTGTGCAATAAGTATAATCGTTCCATCAACAATAAGGCTTTATTTTGTACCATTATGTGATGGATGTGGTCTTTACGTATTGTAATTGTGATCGATGTCATTTTATCGTTATGAAATGCTACGTTTGTATGTTGTATTTCAAGAAACACAGATGTCTTAAAATACACACATTATAATTGTATCCTAATGGTCTTTAGTATGCGGTCTGTTTAAATAGAATTACATAACCACACGGTCACACGTGTGTACTGAGAGTGAAATATTGATATTGTTTACATACAGTGAGTGAATTTACGTGTGTACTGAGAGTGAAATGTTGAAATTGTTTACATACAGTGAGTGAATTTACGTGCGTACTGTGAGTGAAATGTTGAAATTGTTTACATACAGTGAGTGAATTTATGTTTGTAATGTGAGTGAAATGTGAAATTGTTTACAACCAGTGAGTGAATTTATGTTTGTATTGTGAGTGAAATGTGAAATTGTTTACATACAGTGAGTGAATTTATGTTTGTACTGTGACTGAAATGTGAAATTGTTTACATACAGTGAGTGAAGTTTTGTTTGTAGTGTGAGTGAAATGTGAAATTGTTTACATACAGTGAGTGAATTTATGTTTGTACTGTGAGTGAAATGTTGAAATTGTTTACATACAGTGAGTGAATTTATGTTTGCACTGTGAGTGAAATGTTGAAATTGTTTACATACAGTGAGTGAATTTATGTTTGCACTGTGAGTGAAATGTTGAAGCTGTTTACATACAGTGAGTGAATTTATATTTGTACTGTGAGTGAAATATTGACATTGTTTACATACCGTGAGTGAACTTATGTTTGTACTGTGAGTGAAATGATGATGCTGTTTACATACAGTGAGTGAATTTATGTTTGTACTGTGAGTGAAATGATGAAGCTGTTTACATACAGTGAGTGAATTTATGTTTGTACTGCGAGTGAAATGATGAAGCTGTTTACATACAGTGAGTGAATTTATGTTTGTACTGTGAGTGAAATGATGAAGCTGTTTACATACAGTGAGTGAATTTATGTTTGTACTGTGAATGAATGATGAAGCTGTTTACATACAGTGAGTGAATTTATGTTTGTACTGTGAGTGAAATGATGAAGCTGTTTACATACAGTGAGTGAAATTACGTGTGTACTGTGAGTGAAATGTTGAAAGTGTTTACATATAGTGAGTGATTTTATGTTTGTACTGTGAGTGAAATATTGAAATTGTTTGCATACAGTGAGTGAATTTATGTTTGTACTGTGAGTGAAATATTGAAACTGTTTACACTCAGTGAGTGAATTTATAGTATAGACCATTACTTACTCAAAGAAGTTTTGTTCCGACAGAACAAAGAAGAAATATCTTGAAAAGAGATGGTCGGCGCAATTTAAAGGTTAAGATTTGTTTGTGCAACATAAAACATTGCCGCGATGTTATGATCGCTGGTCGATTCAAATCCAAAATGGATTAAGGTAAATTCACCGAAATGCAGTGGATTTCGGTAAGGTAATGTAGCCCTTATCGAAAGGTTAACAAATCCGCGTCAAGGTTACAAACGTTGTTCGGTTGAAGAGAAGTTGGTTCAATGCTTAACGTAAGATTTAATTGGTTTACACCACACTGATATGCAATTAGGAAAGCCATGTTTGTACGGCTTCGCCGAAACAAATGTGTAAGAAGGTGAGATGCAGTCTATCATATTTAGTATTGTTACGAATGTATTCACCTTTGTTAAGTATAATACATATTATGTTGTTCATGATCAATGATGTTAGTAAAGTTTAAGGATTAAAGTGCACATGTTGATTTTTTATTCGGTTTGTAAATTACATTCGGGCTGTGTCCGAAACTGTTCAACGTGGGCGGAGTGCCAGTGGGTCCCAGTGAATACCATTAATCTTCAGCAAACACATTTTATTATGAAATCTTTGTACGCTGTTTTTAAATAGGTATTGAAAACACAAGAAAAGATATCGAATCATACTCGTTTGCCATTGTCAAATATATGTTAACGCTATTAAATCATCGCTGTCAAAGCGTTTAGCAATTTAGTAACATTTATGTTTTAGTCATTATTGTTGTCCAACTTAGGGTGACAAAGTATTTCTTCTATCCAGAAAAAGCCGCGGTTGTGTTTTGATAGAAAAGTAAACGAAACAGAAGAGATAGTTTTACTCACAAGAACTTTTCTTTACCTAAATTGACATGGCTCGGTCCTGAAAGTTCATACACCGGTTCGCGGTCAATCTAACAGCACTATACATGTAGATAGATTTATGGGACATGGTTATTTGTTATGATAGAAATAAGTGTGTTGACTCTACATGTTATGTACAACTCGCCGATGTTTGCATGCAGGCAGGATAATTGATAAAAGAAGTGTTCTGTATTCGCGAAATGGAGCTTATAAAATGTTCTATTGTCGATTCCACACTTAGTTTTGCCAGCATTGTTATCCGTCTATCTTCAGCTATTGATGCGTTCGGTCAAATTGAAATAAATGTGGCATGTCGTGGAAACAATGTTTGCTCAGTAATTAATATCGCTTCATCAAGACATCATACTGTTATTAATTTCTATTGATATAATAATGATACGAAGCACGAATGTTTACCATATTTAAGCGTAATGGTTCTACCAGCTCTCATGTATTATTAGTTGTATTAGTATTTGAATCAAAATGTGTTAGTTGTCTTTTCATTGGGCAAACAGAGCTAATTTGAGTACAATAGTGCCTGTATATATGTATATATTTACAAACAATTCTAGCGAGTTACAAGTCTGTTGGTGCTCTTGGTATGCACGAATAGGATGACGTTTACCACAGGGTAATTTGCAATGATGGCGTTGCCGGCTAAGGAGTGGAAAACATTTTATAAATGAGTTGGGTGTTTCAAACGGTTTTATACCCGGTAAAGCATGTAATGTTTAGAATAACATAATAATGTTAATTGCATATGAATAAAAAATCTGTTCTTCAATGTCATGTACGTGTGCAATTCATTGGTATTTATTATTAATCGTCTTTCTGTTAAAACAGAAATGTTATGGGCACTTAGGAATTGAATATATGCATAAACTTTCTTCTAGATGTTCTATTTATTACATATGAATGGCAACGTGCCGACGACGAGCACAACCCTTCACAAAAAACATTGAAATCCGACAAATGGTAGCCGAGAAATAGCGCAGACATAAATATTCACGAACAAATGTATCCGATGATGACTTTCCGACAATATGCACGACTATGCTTGGTTCTATTAAGTCTTGTGGAGTTTCATTGAAATCCGACAAATGCAAGGTGATAAATTGTGCGGACAAATTGTGTCTACTGACGGACGGACGGACGGACGGACGGACGGATAGGCGGACGGGCAAGTAAATTTTCGAATGATGCCAATTGTTTGTGCAATATCCCACAGTACACATACATTCATGTGCTATCTGTAAAAGAATACAAGGTCTCAATAAACTGATATAATCAAGAGCAACATTTCTTGTGGAATAGTAATCCTCTGAAATGAAAATCTTAAAAATGTTATTTGAACTTTTCGTCAAACATATATATAACCGGATTCGCACTGTGGTGCTGAACGATATTGTAAGGTAATTTCACTGTTGTGGACGTTGTTTTTCGTCTGTTGAGTAACACGAGCCATCATAACTGCTGTTGATAAGTTCCATATGATGGCGATAGGAACCTGTCAACGACGGTTAGCAAAATTTTACCCATATTTGAAATGATGTTCAAAAGACCTAACTATAAGCATTATTTCATGCTGGCTAATATGTTCATGTTGACATCCTCTCGACTAAGGTTTGTCGTAACTATCAATAATATTTATGTGCATGTAAATAAACACTAGGACGAACGTAATGCGGAGAAACAACTTTCTGACGTATTCATTCTTCCACGTGTCAGGTAACTACACTAGAAACACGCCGCTAGTTCCTGCATCCCTCTAAAACAAGAGGCTCGATGTGGGGAACATTTAAAAGCTTACTTACCAACATACATATTCCATTGTACAGCATGGAATTTGTGTTTATCTTGTCGTGTTTGGAGGATGTAGATTGCATCTTTCTGACACCCATGTAATATACATTTGGTGATCACTTTGGAACAGCGGAAATCAACGATTATTCACGGAGTTAAATCGCCATTTTTCCACAATTCTTTAATTGGCGTGAATTGCATTAAAAAAACGTCTATTATCGTCGCAGCCGTATTAAGCAGCATTTGCTTCTTTCGTCATAGCGGTGCGTAAACCAATTCTATCTTAATTAAATGCCGAAGCTAATTTTGAACAGTCGAACTGCGTTTGTAAACTGGATGCCGATTTGTTCAAATATGCACGTTGAAAAAGCTGGAATGGAATGTATAGAAGTTTCCTTCCATGAAAATTTCACAAAAATGTCGATTTTCCTCCACATGTGGAGAAGTTGCCGGCTCCTTGTGGAAGGATAGGTTAGTACTGGTAAGAATTCAGTCCAGGAAAAACTGGGTAGGTGAACCGGTTGCCGTATATAACTGAAATATCGTTGAGAAACGGCGTTAAACCCGATGAAACAAACAAACATAGAAGTTTCCTCAATTATGGTTTGAATGTAGACATACATTATTATGTTTGTGATACACATTCTCAAGGACAATATTATTGTCGCAATTTTACGTAATTTATAATATAAATGTATACTTTGTATTGAATATATAGTATACTACAGAAGAGACAATGTCATGTGTTTTTGATATATTTATAAGTTAAAACAAATTAACGAAATAAGATTTTTGATGTTTCATTGTCATTATTTATTGATTCTATTTCAGCTGTTCTTGCTGCAAACTCACAATCTTAACCAATAAAACTACCACATATTCGCTTATTTCAATTAGCGCCGATCATCGTTTTAAAGATCTTTCTTATCCTCTCTTATGATTTTCCGTTAGGATATGAATCAACTACAAAATCTAAAAGTAGTCCCACATGTGTGGCTAGTAACGCAATAATAAAGGCGTCATTCTTCTATTTATGTGTTTCTCACACTGCGTCAGGTTTCACATACGTAGTAAATTACACGTCTGCATCAGCTGAACAACACGTTATGTATCCCGAAACAATTATACTTCTATGTTAGATAATGAGGAGTTACTGTCCTCCTCAATTGTTTTTGGTAATCAGCTATCGCTGATATTTCCTGGAGACCTGTGTGAGGTGACATTGTGTTGTGAATGTGGTATTCCCTGTAACAAATTTATCATTCCTTAATATATATTCAGGCATTATCATTGACATTTGGATTCAGCTCTCACAATTGCGAAACAAATGGTCAGCAGTTGTAATTATTGAAGTTGGAGTTATGAAATAAATCCAGAATTGGGGCCCGATATTACTGAATATTTGATTTATATTCTGAATATATGGGATCTTTAAAAAAACGTTGGATTTACGGGATTCTTTTCCCAGTACAATTTCGAAGACATTTTGTTGCTGATCGCAAGATATTGTTCACACCCGCTTACAACTTTATCTACAACATAGTAATTGGATATAAATCTATAATTCGCATGATTGAAATGAGCGCCGCTGTACGCTTCATTTAGTGACGTCATTTCCAGACAACGTCACATGTGACGTCACCATGTTCTGACAGTTAGTAATATTTGCCCCATATGGCAATATGAAAATATAGTGACCATATGGAGTAAATATTGTTTCCAACTTGCAAATAGTGACATCACATGTTGCGTTTTCTTGAAATGACGTCACTTACAAAAGAGGTTGTAGATCCCATATCAGCGCTCAAATGGTCTTTGTAGTACTGAATATGACATGAGCATCCTTATAAATGTTGCATAATACAGAATAGTCAACTTGAAAAAGTTTTGCATAAACTTTTGTACAAAAACTTTTCAGCCATTTTATTATATCATGTCAGGATGTGGATTTAAGTGGCTAAACTGTTTACCTATTAAATATCGTGAAAACATCATAAGCGTCCAATATGAAAACCTTACATTATTAATTTGAAACTGTGCATTTTCATTTATGCAAAATGAGGACTGATTAGGGACTTTACAGTGCATCTTGATTAAATTCTCCCACTTTTACTATTTATTGATCGAAGATTTTGCAATTACCAACGTACGTAGTTTATATAGGAAACGGGTTAATACTTTAAACTAAAGGAACTTCGTTTCCTCACCCTATCTCAAATTTAAGTAGTATACAGTCTAGCAAAACACGACCAAAATTAAGAAACTATGTGTGTGCAAATATCCAATTCCATATCATATTTCATCAATCAAATAATTATCCTTATACGAGTATATATAAATGTATGAGTGCATATTTCACAGTCATATATTTTACGATACAAATGATGATTGAGTACAAACAAAGGATATTGCTCGTAATAATTATTCTCTAGATGAGATATCAATATATTTGTCAGCAAACAAACCAAACGATTATCATGGGACAATATTTATGTGAAAAGCATAGAAGAGAAACTAAACAGAAGGTTTTTAATTCGCATGTTATCACAGTGAGCATGGAACAATGTCATGGACATAACAATTAATCATATTACATGCATGTACAGCTAAAGTTATTCAGATAAGCGACTAAAAGGTGTGTGATCGTCCTTAAAATCGTGTCGGGATAAATGTTCAGTGTATATCGAATCAGAGTCAGTATAATCTATAAATAAACACTTTCTGATTGGTCTAGGAGTAACTTCTTTCGAGTCCGTAATATGTGATATCGTCCAATTTTCGGTGATATTTACTGGTTTATTTAACAAGGGTATCCCAATAAGCTTTCCTTACATTGCTGTACATTTCTTCGGAATGCTACGGAAATAGCAGAAGTGTCTTTTGGATGATTACGATTAGTGCATTCAAACGGTTTAGTAAAGGAGGTCATTTCACGTGAGCAACAAAAGACAGGTATAAACAATGGATAAATTCGGTGCCACCGTTTGTTTGAATTAAAATACTCGGCTCCTGGATTACATATCCTGTTAAAGTTTGTAGGTATAAATGACAAAATTTATATAATAAAAAAAGTGTGGACCTTTAAGCTGTCGTACATGATGTTGATATGCACCAAAAAATTGTTTTGATGCACATCACATCATATTCAACAGCTGAAAAGTCCATAATTGTATATTATACCATAGAGGCGTATTTGAATATTTTCTTACTCAATGCAGAAACCATATTTAAGAAACTCACACTGTAAACCTAATTATTAAGGCATAACGTATAAACATAACTATTGATATCAACAATATGAAATGCACAACAAATAAATTAGATATGTGTGCAAGATAAAACATGGTTATATTGAAGATACGCTCTCCGAGCAGCATCCTGCCTCTGAAGAAATATCACATGCATAAATTCGTTATACGTACTTCTAAGGATTTTATGCCACGTCGTTAAAAGAGCATGTCTTTTGAGTTCATGGCAATCATCGATAAAATTCATTTTACGCAGAGTTAGGAAATGATGACTACTATATAAGGCTCGAGTACCGGAATGGTTTACCAAAGGGACATTACAAACTAAACGTCACAATAGTATAGTCCATTACTTACTAAAAGAATTTTTTTTCCTTCAGAACAAAGAACAAATATCTTGAAAAGAGATGGTCTGCGCAATTTGAAGGTTACGAATTTTTTGTGCAACATAAAACATTGCCGAGATGTTACGATCGCTGGTCGATTCAAATCCAAAATGGATTTAAGTAAATTCACCAAAATGCAGTGGATTTCGGTAAGGTAACGTAGCCCTTATCGAAAGGTAACAAATCCGCGTCAATGTTACAAACGTTGTTCGGTTGAAGAGAAGTTGGTTTAATGGTTAACGTAAGATTTAATTGGTTTACAACACACTGATATGCAAATAGGAAAACCATGTTTTTACGGCTTCGCCGAAACAAATGTGCAAGAAGGTGAGATGCAGTATATCATATTTAGTCTTGTTACGAATGTATTCACCTTTGTTTAGTATAATACATGTTGTTCATGATCAATGATTTTAATAAAGTTTAAGGATTAAAGTGCACATGTTGATTTTTTATCGGTTTGTAAATTACATTCGGGCTGTTCAAAGTGGGCGGAGTCCTAAGGTGACTGATGAATAAAATAGTAATACTTATTTTATGGCATTGAGAATACCTTGGACCAATATTGTTTGGTCCTAGTGAATACCATCTTCAGCAAATACTTTTTAATATGAATTCTTTGTACGCCGTTTATTAAATATGTATCGAAAACACAATAAAAGATATCGAATCATACTCGTTTGTCATTGTCAAATATATGTAAACGCTATTAAACCATCGCTGTCAAAGCGTTTAGCAATTGAGTTATATTTATGTTTTAGTCATTATTGTTGTCCAACTTAGGGTGACAAAGTATTTCTTCCATCCAGAAAAGGCCGCGGTTGTGTTTTGATAGAAAAGTAAACCAACCAGAAGATATAGGTTTACTCACACGAACATTTCCTTACCTAAATTGACATGGATCGGTGCTGAAAGTTCATACACCGGTTCGCGGTCAATCTAACAGCACTATACATGTAGATATATTGATGGGACGTGGTTATTTGTTATGATAGCAATAAGTGTGTTGACTCTACATGTTATGTACGACTCGCCGATGTTTGCATGCAGGCAGGGTAATTGATAAAAGAAGTGTTCTGTATTCGCTAAATGGTGCTTATAAAATGTTCTATAATTGTCTATTTCTTACTTAGTTATTCAAGCATTGTTATCCGTCTATCTTCAGCTATTGATGCGTTCGGTCAAATTGAAATAAATGTGGCATGTCGTGGAAACAATGTTTGCTCAGTAATTAATATCGCTTCATCAAGACATCATGCTGTTATTAATTTCTATTGATAATATAATGATACGAAGCACGAATGTTTACCATATTTAAGCGTAATGGTTCTACCAGCTCTCATGTATTATTTGTTGTATTAGTATTTGAATTAAAATGTGTTAGTTGCCTTTTCATTGGGCAAACAGAGCTAATTTGAGTACACATAGTGGCTGTTTTTTCTGTTCAGTGTATTAAATGTTTCAAAAAATATCATCAAGATGGCATCAAAGAAAACGAAGGTAAAACCGTAAATTACATTAGTGTTAGTAACGTTAGTTTATTTCCAAGCTAATGCCGTAGGTCATTTAGCTAATGTTGCGGCAATAAACTGAAGGCGAATTTGGATAAATAATTATTGTATTTACCGCCTCAATTGGTAGAGTGTTTGCTTTCGGTGCGGGAGGCCGTGGATTCGGTTCCTGGGTGCGTCATACCGAAGACATGAAAAAAGATTCTATAAGCTCCCTTGCTAGACATTCAGTATATAGAGGTTTGTACCAGGAGATAAATAAGCCCAGGTAAGTATCTGCTAATTGAAACCTTGTTTGTCGAAAAAGAACTTTGTAGCTTATGCGGCGTTAAATAAACCTTCTTCATCTTTTTTTTCTTTATTGTTTGTCTCCATGATCTGTTTCTCTGTGTAATTCTAGTTGGAGTATGCTTCTGGTTCCTATTTCTCTGATTAATTTTAGGTGGAGTATGCGCCTGGTTCCTATTTCTCTGTTTAATTCTAGTTGGAGTATGCGCCTGGTTCCTATTTCTCTGTTTAATTCTAGTTGGATAATGCGCCTGGTTCCTATTTCTCTGTGTAATTCTAGTTGGAGTATGCGCCTGGTTCCTATTTCTCTGTGTAATTCTAGTTGGAGTATGCGCCTGGTTCCTATTTCTCTGTGTAATTCTAGTTGGAGTATGCGCCTGGTTCCTATTTCAAAGGCAGATTAAGTTTATTAAATAAATATACTAGAACATGATTACAATAGCACGAAAACTAGTGTATATTTAAATCACACCAAAGACATATTTGCGAGATGTAACTATATGAACAAAGATATGGTCAATATATGTAAAAGTTCGGACATAACAGGATACACTAAGGGAAGGCCGAAGCACGTGACAGATACTCCTAAAACATATCCAAGAGGTACAAAATATAAAAACGTATTTAGGTGCATTTGGGTATAAACAAAAAGAATGAGAAAACTGGGCACGACACATTTTAACAAATAATCTAGCTTCATTAAATAAGTTTCAACATTAATTTCAAACAAAAAAACAACGTTTTAAAAAGATTTTAACCTGTAATAAACGTGGTTTCCTTCTGACTGACAACAAGAATCCGAATAAACCGATTTCTATTATATTGTTTAATTAAGCCCATTCATTTCAGGAAGTAGGAAGAATCGTACCACGTGCAACATAAAGACACGAATGTCGTTTAATGTCACGCAAAATTGTCATTCAATACGAGTTAAAGGATAAATTACACCTTGTTATCATAGGATCAAATTTTGAATTTAATTAACTGTCTGATTGTTTTTTTGAGTTTATGCGGAAAACAAATTTTATCAAATGGTTTTATTTTTCATGTCAACATTTTAATAATTACACTCCTTTGAATGAATTTACTTGTCAAGGCCATAATGCACAAACAACTAAATTTATCGAGGAATACGTGGAGAGAAAAGCTACAATCAGCTGACTGTCAGAACCGCAGAAATTTAAATTTAACTCTATACTAAATTCATTGAAACATCAAGCAAACAATGTATATGATGTCTTTGAATATTGACAGATCATACATTTGCAAGTAAAAGATATGGCATTGATATATCAAGCACTCGATTAAATTGACCAATCAAATAGTATATATGAAGCACGTTGCTTAAACATGCAACAAATTAGACGACTTGATTGGTTCATATTTAAAGCGGAGAGGCCCCAAACAGGGAGTCTCGAAAAGAAAATTCACTTTCCCGTAGCGAAATCAAGAGTTCCGAAATAGGGCGAAATTTAGACACCATTCTATCTACGCCTTTTTAAAGATATGTCTTGTTTTTATTAATACAATCTTAATTAAGATTTGCCATTGTCCGCCTATAATAACCTTAATCGAAAAACATACATGAAGCTGATCATCGTGCTCAAAACGAGTATATTAATCTAAAGACTGCTGGTGTATAACATTCCGAAACGAAAGTGTATATAGCAATATACATTGTTCCTTTATAATTGTGTATACATTTCAGATATGGTAGAATGGTTGCTTACCAAATTCTTCTGTATATGTTGCTATATCACAATTACGGTAAACTTCCACAAATAATTTACACAACATCTGATGCAACACTAGTTAAGCAAATTGTGGCTTCAACTTTATTCTTCCTGACATATTATGCACGTATCCTTGTTTTGAATAAAACCAAGCGATACATATCAGTTCTTGTATTCGTCCAATATTTTCAATCAGGTCAATAAATGTTATAGATACTATTATATATTTTGGGAGGCCCGGTGTTCCCTTAAATCTTAAACCCCAGAAGTGACTATCTACTGTCCATTCGAATGCGCTATTCCTATGTTCATCCGTCATGTATGCCCCTCTTGCTTCGGTGATTGTGTCTACGTTTGCATATACAAAAAATGTATTTTCAAGGCTCCTTGAACATTTGATGTGGCGGTGTACTTTCCCTTTTGAATTTCCAGCTCGTCTTCGTTATGCGTTTTTTACAAACGTATGAAGACTTGGCGTCGACAGACACAACCAAACTGTCGGAGGCAATTGTATCTAGTATGTATTTAAAATCAATTTATGTAGCCCTTATGTGTGTTTTACATGTCTTGTTCATAAGTGTGTCCCTCATGTGGATGTATCTATGGAAAAACAGACAAGTTGTCGGTATGGCAAAAGACTTGCAGTCGAAGACATTTGTCAAATGCAAGAAGTTAATGTATAAGGGATGTTCGAAATGCATTGTGTACTGTGATAACAAAATGTCAATGAGGACTTTTACGTCAATGAGTGTACAACTGAATACCTCTATTATCCAATATTTACACAATGGTATTCATGCATCCAATGAATTACCGGTTTGTAGCGTTGTTCTCATTTCAATTGAGGCAGTCGTAGACCAATGTTGCAAAGATAGTAGGAAAACGAATAGCCAATACTAAAGAATTCGGTAATAAAAGTTTGCAGTAAGCTAGGGTTTTCTGTGAAAGAGGTTTTTGCCGTAATTACTCGTGTTTATGGGTCTGGTAATGTGTCTTCTGAGACGGTTCGTAGATGGAAGAAAGAAATTTGATTCTAGTGTACAGTCCGTTGAAAATGCAGCAAAATCACCTAACATGGCAAAAACCAATAATTGCGAAACGCAATACTAGTGCAAACAAGAAATATCTTTAAAAAAGGTGGTCGGCGCAACTTGAAGTTTGCAAATTGATTGCACTCTCTAGGTTAAATTTTGTTGTACAACATAAAAAATGCCTAAATGTCATTCAATTACGATATACTACAAATACTCTGAGTACTGTGATCAATCGTAACTTCTTGGCGGAGCCATTAATGCCGAGGTGTTCCGAATGAGACGGCATTATAGATAACTCCGTAGTGTGATCATAGACACAGTATAGTCTGTTACAATATAGTTCAACATTACTTAACACGTCAGTCGTGAACTCACACATCCATGTTAATAAACTTGTAACATAGCGATTTATCTGATTAAAATAATATAAATGTTCGCGACTGGTACATAAAACCAAGAAAGTCTTCTTAACCCTTTACTCCACAGATACGCCGATTGACGCCTCTACCGTATCTCCATGCAGACCCCTTTTAACGCCTCTACCTTATCTCCATGCAGACCCCTTTTAACGCCTCTGACTTTCTGACCAACATGGGTTACTACATAAAGTTTTTGCATAAACTGCATTTAAAACATCACAGGTAGCGATTTTATGCTGCACTCGCGGAAGTGTAATTTCTTCACATACTCGTGACAAGTTTACAATAAATTTTCGGATTTTTATAATACTCGTAAGTAACGTAATTTAAACTTACCCTAATGCAAAGAGCAATCTTGTTAGATTATAATACCACCAAAAATATATGGTTAATAATAAAGTTAATCCATAAACGGCGATCAAACAATTCATTTTCAGAGCACGATTGCATCATTACTATTTCTAAAAATGTCGGTCATTTTCCGAAAATGACCACTTCATTTTGGATATTTTCATTTAGTTTAATTGTACTAATACACTACCTTGTAAACTATATATTTCAAAAGAATTCTGTGAAAACAAACTGGGTTTAATTATCTTAAAAATGTGTAAAGATCCACTAAACAAAGGATGTAGATCACACGTGCCTGTCGTGTAATTGTCTAGACAAGTCGGCTATTTCCCCATCACAAATGTGTGAAAAATCAATACTAAGTAGGTCAAATCCAACACCAGAGAATTCCCCGTGGAAATGAATAACGAGGCTACTGCTACTCACTGGATAAATCTTGAAATACACTATAGAAAATGTTAACCAATCTGCTTCAATGTTACAGCTATTTTTAAATTGAAGAGAAAATGCGCGAAATTGCCTTGGTGGTTAACGTAAGATTTGATTGGTTTACAGAACACTGAATATGTAATTAGCAAAACCATGTTAGTACGGCTGCGCCGAAAAATGTTTTGTATGCTATAGTCTTCGATTGCGAAGGCATAGTAGTACAGATACCAGTAAAACGGGGCCTAAATGTGTCTGGAAGGTATTACCTTGGATAGTTCATTGATAAAAATAAATAAGTGCCACGAGAAACGTCGCCCAGTCACAGGTTTCAAACATGTTCAACTGTTATATGACAATACTCCGGCGCACACCTATAGTATAATTACACTTTCTTTTTAAATCGGAGAATGTTACTTATCCTGCTTATTCCCCAGACCTAGCACCATGCGACTTCTATCTCTTACCAAATTTAAAAACATCCTTTCTAGTCGTAGATAACGATCGCGACAAAATCTCAGTGGTGCCAAAAGTACCAAAGTAAACCGAATGAAAATCTGCAGTCTTTGATCAGTTTTTAAGGTTACAAACCACAAAATATTTCGGACATAATTTATAGTGGTTACATCTATCGACGACATATTACTAATTGTCGACAAATACAATAGTTGCATCATATTGAAAAAGAGAAAGAGTAGCAAAGTAAAAATTGCATTTCACAAAAAAGACAACCCACACACATCCCTTAGGTAAGGAATAGAATAAAACACAAGGACATTAACTTTAATGGAGATCTACTGGGAACAACGAAGGACTATTAACTATGGAACAAAACGGCCTCTATTTCTTGGAAAAACAATTATAAACTGAAATAGCAAACTTAATGTTAATAATTGAGTTTCGTCGAACTTTTCATTACTTTGTGTTCTAACTGACACATGGATTGAAAGACATGAGACAAATGGCAGAAAGGACATTGGCACTACAATTTTTTCACATTTTCATTCGGTTAATTTTTTAACGAAATGTTCAGGATCATTTAACGACAGATCTTCCTTGTCCGTACTTGAACGTTATTTGATTTGAAAACTGTAACATCCACTGGCTTTCAAAAGCGAAATGTTTATGGGAAATTCAATTGTACAACGATTAGCTGTTCACTAAACAATTCATAACATTGTTAGAGTCAATTCATTGCGGAAGTTTTTGTGGATGTTGCGTGTTACTGTAAAAATTTAAAGCCAACACGAAAATTAAAAGATTGCAGACAAGATTTTACATGAATACATTTCCCAAACCACCAACTAAATACATGTGTTGTGCATAATTTTATTTTTATTACAAATTAGCAAAAAAATGACATTGGAAAGCATTAATTTCATACAATCCACCTAAGGGTATGTAAGGAGCGAGAGAAAATGGCAAGAGTTTCCTGACATACATGCAACAGTAGAAGAAAATGTACTCATATCCAAACAGAAGGTGCGTATTACTATGTAAGGTTTAAGTTTTCATTTATCCTTTATCCTTTCCATTGTGATATTTCTTGTATTGACTAAAACGTTGAACAATGTTAACTTCATTATTTTAACTACATAAATATTTTGTTGGTATTATTTCCGTTTTCTCACACCATCAATGACTCTTCAGAAGTGTGCAATGTTTTCAGGCGCTTTGTGAGTTTTTTCTCACACCATCAATGACTCTTCAATGTTTTGTGGCGCTTTGTGAGTTTCATGTTCGGTGAGTTTTGGGTTCGGCATAGTCTGTATGATAAGGCCGTATAATATACGTGAAGCAAGTTTCATTGCCTTATTATTGTGGTATTGTTTTCTTTGTATCACTGTATGTTACCCCTGGTCCGTTTGTTGAGTTTGTGTCCCTCCAAGTGTGAGCTTTCTTCCGTCGAGATCGGTATAAATAGAGAGGTTTTGATTTGTTCATGCGGCCCTCCTCGTCCCACATTATTTCACGGGTATTCCAAATCAGGACTTTTAACTCATGCTTGTCCGACTTCTCGTCAAACTGGTATCTTATGCAATGAACGTATTATGTATACTTATCACTCTAGTAGTAAAGCATACTTTCGTCAGAATGCCATTTGCAATTAAAGTATTATGGTGGCCCGTACGAGTTGATCGATTCTTGAAGTTACATTTAGACTTGTTCAATGCTTGCAGCTACATCTGCATTAGAGTTCATATATGTAGGGAAAATTGTAGTAGGTGAGTGTTTCTGGTAGACCCCATATGGCTTAATGTATTTGTGTGGTGTGGTTAAGATATTGGTGGTGGTACTAAAATACGGTTCTGCAGTTAGTAAAACGCATGTGAGGTCTGTTAAAGTGGTATTGAAACCTTGGAGTGTGTCTTAATTCCCTTACAAATTCAGAACGGTTTAAAATGAATATGCAAGATACACCCACTGTCTGGCATTTATGAATGAATAGCATGTATTTAGTACTGCCATACCGAGTCGCGTTTTTAGAAGTAGGAAAACTAGAATTCTACCAAGCGCTACGTTTGACTTTATATATTATTGGGGGTGTATAGAGCAACAATGACTTGAAATTGAAAATCAATAATACGTTCATTTCCATAAATTACAGCAACAGCTAAAAGTTCAGTTGAAACAGAAAATGTGCTGCTAACTTGTAAAATAAATAATACATTTGTGTAAGTAAGTTTGTTATATCGAAAGTATGTGAAAATGATTACTGGTATTGTCGCAGACTATTTAAAGATAATTTATAAGATCAGAAAACTAGCTTATAAGAATAGTAATACATGGCTTACAACTTACATGCTAACTATTGACGTCTGTGAATAATTAAAAAGCAGGTTTTGGCATTTATCCTGATCATTCTATGAATACTGTGTATATATGTAACAAATGTCAAATCTCGTGCTTTTAGTTTGTATTTCCATTATGTAGGTTATATAGGTCCTTTGTCCGAATAATTGCAACATCTCTATTACAATATATATAATTACAGGGATCGAATTTAGCGTGTTTCATATAAATAGCATCACTTTTAATATTTCCACTTCAGTATAAAGTTAAACAGAATCATCACCAAAATTGTATTGATTGTAATCAAATTTTACTGTGTTAAAGTTCACACTTTTACAGATAAAAACGCCAAGCTGTATATTGCCACCCAATATAATTAACCATAGCCTACCAATCATCTCGAGGCTATTCTATAAAAGTACTATATTACTCCAGATTCCTCCCTAAAAGCGCTTTCGGTGTTAATTAAAAGTTTGTATAATCGCTACATCCGGATAAATCACTTTAATCAGATGCCGTGTTTAGAACCCAATAAAGCGTAAACAACAATATCTAGTGTATTCGAAATTAAAACAGAACCGAAAAGAACTGCACATGACTATTCTCAACAAAAATAGTTAAAAACTAAAAGGCTAACATGAAAGATAATCCACATTACAGCAAAAAAGTGCCATCGAAAGGACATAATATTGTGAACACTAATATATCTGTGCACACTGTACCTACCTCTATTGGAAGGTGTTTAAATAAAAATATAAATTATTGTTTTAGCCGTTCCTAATTTCAATGTGATAAAGTGACCAAAAAACCCTTAAATAAGGACAATGAGGAAGTCACAGAAACATAATATTTGCATCACAATAAAATATAGAAAGTTTAGCTTTTTACATTTGTTTGCTTCAATTCAATTCTTTTTTCTTTCTTTCTTTTTTAGATTCAATTCAGTTTATTTCACTCATTTCATGCAATACATGACATAATGAGGTAAAAATTTAATTACAAAGATACATATAACAGGGTAATCATAATGACACAATGATATTTAAACAGATTTGATTTATAACGGTTTGAAAATATTTTCCCTTCATCATTCAATAATTAAAATAATTCAATAATAATTATTTTCCCCGTGACAAGAACGGTTCTAAATCATATAAAATGATTCATAAATCATATAAAATGGTGTTTAAATCATATTAAATGGTTATTGATATTAAAAACCAATCATTAACAACTAGCAATAAAGTTAAAACCTTGATAGTTACAACAACAACAACAACATAGCAGACGAGAATAATGAAAGATAATCGAGATTTTTTTAGTACATTACTAACTTTAACAAAGAATGAAAGCAAGAAGAAATGGATTATTTAAAATTATAAAAACACCATAATATTGTTCATTTAATCAAGAAAACAGACATAACTGCTAAAATGTGTTCACCTCATGGAGAATATGATTTATTAGCCCCTATTTTTTTGGAAATTGACAATTTTACACATTTTTACTCTTTGTTCTATTTAATAAAAGGCGATACTTTTAAAATCAAATTGGAAGCAAGAAGATGTTTAGTTAGAATAAATATTTTTACACTTATGAAAGAAAGGAAATTGAAGAATATTGTCATAACTGCTAAAATATTCTAGTATTAAGATAGAATGTTTAAATTTACGCTTAAAAATATATAATATATTAATCAAAACTGGTAGAGCTGGAAACTCGATATCGATTTTCGGGTCATTTTCAAGGGAGACAATCCACTGCGATAAGCCAGCTAAAAGGCACGGAAAGCTGCGTATGACTATTGTTACTGTTCGTCTTAAAACAAAATTCCTCATGAAACAACACCTATCAGTAAAAGCACCTGTAAACGTGTCGCATAAAATTTAGATTGTGGTTTTATGTACACTGACAAAACACGCCGACATCCCAGTCCCCACAATTTGTCTTCACATTTTGGAAGCAAATATACGAAAAGGAACATACAGATAATAAATTCAAAGAAATATTTTTTTTTATTTTATTTCCTTTACATTTGGAATTTCGTAGTGAAAGTAAGAATGTTTTAATAAAACGGATGTGACAATTCAAACCCGTTTCGAATATATTTTGACAAGCTAACGCGAAAAGACA
This sequence comes from Mactromeris polynyma, assembly GCA_032209605.1. Lineage (NCBI taxonomy): Eukaryota > Metazoa > Mollusca > Bivalvia > Venerida > Mactridae > Mactromeris > Mactromeris polynyma. Next base: position 925,146 of record JASFXZ010000034.1, on the reverse strand, counting down.
TTTTATTTTCGATAGTATATTTGTCAATTGCTAGACTGTAAAAAAAACAGTGTTCGCGTGACATGCTGTTTTTTTTTAAATAAAATGAAAGTAAAAGATGTAGGGAAAACATACGTCTCGTATAGAAAAATATTATTTTTATTCAAAATTTAACAAAAAACAAGTATGCGTGACTTAATGCCAATTCTTATATGATTATGGGAATGGCAAATGGCGTCAAGTTGGGACATTTGTTATGGCCTTATGTTCGAAAGTAAGCCATTTCTGGAAAGTTTGAATTATTGCAACGAGACAAATGGTATACTTTTAAGGACTATGGTTAGTTGTGTGCAATAAGGATAAACGTTCCATCAACAATAAGGCTTTATTTTGTACCATTATGTGATGGATATAGTCTTTACGTATTGTAATTGTGATCGATGTCATTTTATCGTTATGAAATGCTACTTTTGTATATTGTATTTCAAGAAACACAGATGTCTTAAAATACACACATTATGATTGTATCCTAATGGTCTTTATTATGGTCTGTTTGAATAGAATTACATAATTACACGATCAGCAAATTGTTGAAATCTTGCTGAGAGATGAGAGCGAACGGTTGAAATTGTTTACATGCAGTGAGTGAATGTATTTTGTACTGTGAGTGAAATGTTGAAAGTGTTTACATACAGTGAGTGAAATGTATTTTGTACTGTGAGTGAAATGTTGAAATTGTTAACATACTTAGTGGAACTGCAATGTGTTTACATACAGTGAGTGAAATGTTGAAATTGTTTACATACAGTGAGTGAATTTACGTGTGTACTGTGAGTGAAATGTTGAAATTGTTTACATACATTGAGTGAATTTACGTGTGTACTGTGAGTGAAATGTTGAAATTGTTTACATACATTGAGTGAATTTACGTGTGTACTGTGAGTGAAATGTTGAAATTGTTTACATACATTGAGTGAATTTACGTGTGTACTGTGAGTGAAATGTTGAAATTGTTTACATACAGTGAGTGAATTTATGTTTGTACTGTGAGTGAAATATTGAAGCTGTTTACATACAGTGAGTGAATTTATGTTTGCACTGTGAGTGAAATGTTGAAAGTGTTTACATACAGTGAGTGAATGTATTTTGTACTGTGAGTGAAATGTTGAAATTGTTAACATACTTAGTGGAACTGCAATGTGTAAAAGGCTGAATACCGTTATAAAAATGAATGAAATTGTTTATGCGAGCGCAATGGTGATTAGGGTTATATACTTAGTGATATATATCTAACATGCTGTGAATGAAATTGTTTTTGCAAGTGAATTGTTTATACATTTTGTATACTTTAATGTGAGGGAATTGCTGAAATTGATTAGTGTATGAAACCGTTTATGTAATTTGAGTGAAATTTTGAAATTGTATATTAGTGTCTATGTTTAAATGTTGCTGAATTGTGTTTAAGTACGATATAAAAAATATTTTAGAAAAGAATCTTGCTGAGAGAGAAAAAAACAATAACAGACTAATTTAATAAAATTTGGATTTAAGTATAACACTTCTCATCTAACGTATACAATTTACACAATAATAATAGTGATACACTCTATGAGAGTAAATACAAGTACAGGTATAATTGGAGCACTGCTATGGGATTTACAACTTCTTCTGTATGTGACGTCATTTTAAGAAAACGCAACATGTGACGTCACTATTTGCAAGAAGAGAGCAATATTAACATCATTTGATCACTTTGTTATTAATTCTATATGGGGCAAATATTGCTTACTGTCAGTACATGATGACGTCACATGTTTCGTTTTTTTGGAAATGACCTCACTTAAAGAAGTTGGAAATCGATCAGCGGCGCTCATTTAGTACATTCAACAAAGTCAAACGAAAAATTACAATACACATGACAAGCGACTGCGAAGGAAGTGTCTTTAAGTCGAATCGAAATTTCAAGACGGCATTTATAATACAAGCTGATGTTCAGTTAAAATTATTTACAGATACACAGATAATTAATGTTGTCAAACAAAACTGCTCATCATGAATATCGAAGAGACAGAAATACATTAATTCAAATAGTTGTTATTGTCAATAAATGTCGTTGAAAGTCTAGTCAAAGGTTCATAATGGTTGTTCGTGGCTTCGTTTTAATTTACATAGTCTACATTTAAATTAACAGTACTTACGTAATATTTGCAAATAAAACGATTTGACAAAACAATATGAGCATGATAATATGAGTCAATACTTTCAAACGTCTGGACCATAAATGTCAAAGTCTAAACGTATTCATAAGTTAAAGAGCCAGTTGTATTTGCCTGCTGCAATTCTGCATGGTCCTACATGTACTACTCGACTTTTTTAATCTGTTCAGCTCTGTCTGCCTCAAACGACAACTAATTCTGAATGATAATCTATAAGTCATCTCATTCGACGTTAATGCCTTCTTTAAAATTCATACTTGGAACAAAAACCGGGAGACCGATATTCTGACTGAATTCGAAAGTTTGAGGTGGAAAGGCAATGTGCATGAATTCTATAGTAGTAATTACACCGCATGTTTTGGTGTTGTCTTTGAAAAATATACGAGTTGAAAATCACGTAGGATCTTATATTTTGTTTGTTTGTTGGTTTTCATCGGGTTCAATGCCGGGTTTTTTTCAACAAATTTTATTCATGTACGGCGGCTAGTTGACCTAAGCAGTTTTCTTGTAATTAATTATCAAACTGTACTAATTTGCTCTTCCACAAGTACTGACAACTTCTCTCTTGTGGAGGACATGACCGTAATCAATGTCACGGAATAACTAGCCGGATTGACACGGATCTTATCAGTACTAAATGATAAAAGTATCATTATCACTAAGCAATTCTGATTTATTGCAGCAATATATTCTATAATGATGTTTTTTATAAACAAAGAATAAAACTCAATCATTGCTGTTTTATAAGGCTTGGGCAAAACCAATAAATTACCAAGACGTTACGCCCCTAAGCCAAACTCCTGGGTCCTTCCCTGGTTATATACCCATACAAGAAATACATCGCATAAAATAGCAGATTAATGTATTCTAAATTGGTACATGTGAACTATTTAGTGACATATTTATACGTTTTATTATACTTGTGGATTGCCGCTAAAATAATTACTTTTTTAGGTAACGTGGTAAGGAAATTTCTTCTATACTTATATAATGTAATTGCCGATGTTTTTACATGATATTGATTCGGAAGTGCAACCAGGACATGTTGTGGACTTCTGAACCATACTATAACCTTAACAAATGATCTAATGAGAACGTACAACTCTTCTTCTACACGTCAGTAGGTTGCTTCATCTGCAGTAAACATTACCCCTCCTTCTCTTTTAATAATCTACATGTACATCCCCGTGAACTCCCCAATTTAATAGGATTCATTTCATGAAATCTATATTTCTAAGTTTGCGTTTCATTCTAATAAACCAGAATTAATTCATGTCCATTGTAACTGACATTCATCATATACTCGTAAGTCATTTTTCGTTCAGCTTTTCATTATATAGTAACATGCGCTTCTTTGACCGCGGTTAGGCCCGGTCGGTTGGCTTAGTGGTTATAACGCTGAACTGTCATTTCGGAAATCCGGGTTCGATTCCTTGGCTGAGCATGTCGTGTCCTTCCATGATATTTGGCCACAGTCATTTGTTCTCCACCTCAGATTCATGTGGAGAAGTTGTCAGTTGCTTGTGGAAGTTAGTACAGCTTGTTTATTAATTCAAAGAAGACTGGTTATGTCAATTGGCCTCCGTATATAACTGAAAAAAATATTGAAACCCAAATAAAACATTATGCGAATAGACTTGTGTGTTTTCTACTAAGATACGTGAAAGTGAGAAAGATTAGTACAAGGAATGTCACTTAACATAACAGAGGCCGCCGCACCCAGAGCCATTGGTCAGGAAATAAAATTAAAAATGCGTACAGGTAAAACAATAGGACTACCAGGATAAACAACAAGTATACAATAATATAATATGGAAAAGCAACTCAGCAACACAATGCCATCACAGCCTTGAAAAGTGTCGTTATAAAAACCTAAACCTAAGACCAGATTGTCGGCGAGCCAAACTCATACTTAACTGACGCATTACCAAGAATCTGACATTTGAAGAACATTGATAAAGCCGTTAGAAGCTAAACTAATGTTTATGACAGATATCAAATAATTAAAACTGGAACACAGTCTTGAAGAGAACGACGATCACCGACATTGCTTGACAATGATTTTGACATGTTGACGATGCAAGTCATAATTTCTCATTGTACAGAGAAGTCTGCAGATAATATCTAATCCCAAATTGCTCTTAAACGCCGACCTTGTCTGTTTGAAGTTGAAATCTTAGAAGCATTGGGACAGTTTTATATTAGCAAGTTATGTTATAAACCTACAAGACAGAGCATGTCCACCTTTGTGTTGTTCCGCAGTTATAAAGATTTATTGTTTGTTGTCAGTGTAGGCAGACCCTGGAATGTGTTTTAGGACACAGATAACTGTAGTAGCCGTGTTCAAAATTACCCGAACACGCTATGTTATATCATAAAGCTGCGGCAATAAAGATCTCAGTAGGCTTGAGTTATGATTTATGTTCTTGTTTTGTTCAAATGTTGTTAAGACTGGATGAATAAGAATGTCAGCTCATTTTGTCGTGGTAGTTTTGGATACCCCTCGTTAAACACAACACATGCAAACAGTTATATGCGTTATTGATAAAGGAAGGCATATGCTTATAAAAGACCAAAATAGTGCTGAAAATAGACTGTCTATCAAACTTTGAAAATTTATTGTGAAGACAAAGTAAAATAGTTTATACTTGACACGTGTATGGGAAACAATTGTTACAAGGACGTTGGTTAGGTACTAGTAATTTTAAAAGCTCACTCGGTTAGTTCAGTAAGTAGAGCGCTGGACTGCTACGGGGGAAGTCCTGATTAGATTCTCGGCCGGGGCATGTCATGCCCGTTTGGCTACGGTCAATTGTCCGCTGTCTCTGATGTCAGCTGCGTGTTGAAGTGCAAGTTAATTCTGGTGTATAAAGTATTCCAGTTAAACTTGTACCGTCAATTGACCGCCATGCACTTTAACCATTTAGATAGAACTGAATGATGAAATCAAGAAATCCACTATCAAGGGGCACAGCAAGGAGACAACATACATACAACACACGCCACGCTCAGTGTGAATCTGCTAGCAAATGAGCGCTGCTATGGGATTTTCAACCTCTTCTTTTAGTGACGTATTTTCAAGAAAACGCAACATGTGATGTCACTATTGCAAGTATGACGCAATATTTACTTCATATGGTCACTTCGTTTTCATATTGTCATATGGTGCAAATATTGCTTACTGTCAGTATATGTGGTGACGTCACATGTGACGTTTTTTGGAAATGACGTCAATTATAGAAGCGGTTGGAAATCGTACAGCGGCGCTCAAATGGTCTTTGATGATAAATAAACCATACACTGAATATGAGTCAATTTCATAACCCATACTTCATGTTGTTTCGTACCTGAAAGATCTGTAAAACCTCAATAATAAAACCACCATTGGGACCCTTGAAAACTGGTCTTATTATCGAGGTTTAACTGTATTGCAGTTTCACAAAAGGGAAAAATAATATAAAGTATATACATGTATATTAATATTGAGGATGAATAAAGAGTAAAACAGAAAAAATTGGACTTGCAAATTGTGTTCTTAATTTTGAGGTCGTTTTATTTTTGAGACGGTCTTTAAGAGAGATGTGAATGTACTCTTCCACACTCGTAATGTCATTGATAACTTCAGCATGAATGTTTAAAACATGTTCAATGAATTGTTTTAGCGAATGCCACAGTTCTCGTTTAACTACCTTGGATTGTGGACAATAAATACATCAAATTGACGTTAATGCCTTCTTAAAGTACAAAAGCGGAAAGACACATGGAGACTGAAATTGCAAATCAACTGGATGTTAGAGTGCCACGGTTCAACAGAAACACGGGAATATCTGTTGCGATGTGAAATTCGATATAACTCTGTATGCATTTAATGTTTTTTGTTAAAACCTCGGTCACGTGATGCTCCTGACGCATGGACTTTCCGCGTACCGTATGCCCGTACAGTTCCCCTAGTCCTACGGACCCGGGACCAGCCTGTATATCTTTTTTGACAGAGGCATGAAAATTGTACAAGCTCAAAAGTCAGCCACGACATAAACAGCGCAACTATGGGTTCAAAAAACTGTGGATCCGTGTGACATGCCGTACGATAAAAAACGGGCTCTCACTTACGAGACCGTAAACTGTACCATACACATAAGCAATACGATGCGCGTTAAGATTATTATAACTAAGATATGACCCAACGTTCCAGTAAACACGCAATGTGTATGTGAATGCGTAGTTGCGAACACTATCTAGTGCTCTGTTGGTTCTAACGATTTTATTTAAACTCGCTTCGTTGATACAAAAGGATTTTTCTACCTGTTTTACCATTTATTAAAATGAAAGTATATGATAAGTGCAATTGTTATTCTATGGTTCGACTAAAACCTGTATTATTGTCGTTCATTCTTTGTGCCAACCGGCATGTTTTTGGACTCGTACAATCCATGACAACCAGTGACTGTGCGTTATGCGTTTCCATGGTGATTCCATCATGGTCGTCATTTTGTAAGGAATTTAGTTGATAAGTTCCCTCTCGGATATTTGGTTGTTCATTTTGTTATCTTAATGAAGAGTTTAATACATTAAGGTTGCTGATATGTTTTGAAAACGGGTGTTTAAATCCTAAGTTTGTACAATATCTTTTCCTCTAGCACCAACTCTTTTTTTGCATAAATCGGAGCAGTGTGTTGATTCAAAGTACCTGAACCATTCGAATGTGTTCATATATAATTCCTGTATAATATAGTCAACTCATTCCACTCGTTGTTCACACATACGAGTACATTACATAAGAGCGTATAGAAACTATGTACACTTTTCTCCTTTCACAACTTCTCCAGTACTTTGATTTCTAATGGCGTTAACTAATGCAAGGGAGGTAATCATATCGCGGAGCTTGATATTGTAACCACTATATATGCGTACCGATATATAAGAAAAGTGCCACGAGTGTCATAAAAGCAATATTAACATAGATTTGAAACTCGTCATTTCAAGTAAACGTTCACTGAGCTGGATGAGGAAAAGTGGATAATAAGCTCGTTAGAAGACGTCGCTTATTGACATTTTAACCAATCAGCATCGACGCCATCAAACCACGTGACACATGACATATTGCATGGTAGATAACAGAGGGCGGAATAAGATGTTGGACTAGTTAACTTATGAAAGACGCTTGTGACCTATTATTTTCATTTGCTTAAATATTATTTTTTAAATTCATTTTGAAGAAGACTTCAGATTGTTCTACCATTTTTATATTTCGTACACGTATATACCGTGGAAGAGTGGAGAAGTCATCCGCCTTGGGAGCGGGAGATCGAATGTTCGAATCCCGGTAGCGGTCCGTACTGATATGACCAGTTGGTAAGCCGCCAGCTAGTTAAATAATGGTTACCGTGCGCCTACCTGCCTGATGCCTGCAATAAAAGGATAGGAATCGGGGGAAATGTGCTCAGAAAGTTGGTGTCTCATAAGTCAGTAATTGCTGGCCCTTTAAATAGGGGTGATACTTTATATAAATAAACTCTGTACTTTACTTTTATATATGTTTAGTTTGATGTGTTCTGGTAGTTTGTTGTTGGTTGTTTTATGTTGTATGTTGTGATTTGTTCCAAGCATTAATTCCACAGGATGTATGATAACAAGTCGATATAAACAAATAGCTTGGATGTATATATTTACTCAAAACACATCATTGTCTGGCTAAAGTGTAATTTCCAACAATCGAAGTCCATTAAACTGTCTGATTCCATTCCCGGTACCTGCGAAGATAACGAAATTATATTATTATTATTACATTACAAGAACACATAATTAACGGCATGACAAACATTAATGAGTATTTATATCTTATTCTCTAAATTGTAAATAAAAGTTAAAAACAAAAGATTGCAGAAAGTTATCAAGTCAATAAAAAAAAACATGAATGAATATTTATTTTAAAATTGAACGATAACAACAAATGTTAACATACCGTGGCAAAGGCATTTTTACGTCTCAACCATAGTATGACGATTTCTTGACAGGTCTTTTCTTATGGAAACCACCAATTCCACCGCCGTATCCACCACCATGACCACCGCCCATACCAAAGCCACCGCCGTATCCACCACCATGACCACCACTCATACCAAAGCCACCGCCGTATCCACCACCATGACCACCGCCCATACCAAATCCACCGCCGTATCCACCACCATGACCACCGCCCATACCAAATCCACCGCCGTATCCACCACCATAACCACCGCCCATACCATAGCCACCGCCGTATCCACCACTATAACCACCTGATCTACCGTATCGATAACCACCAGATCCACCGTAGCCGTAAGCACCGCCGATTCCACTACCAGCACCGCCGTATCTATAGCCACCGAATCCACCGAAGGGACCACGATAGCCGCCGTAGCTGTAGCCACCGACTCCGCGGCCATATGGACCGCTGTAGCCGCCGTATCCATAGCCGCCATATCGGCCGCCATGTGGACCGCCGTGTCCATAGCCACCAAATCCGCCGCCATGTCGACCGCCGTGTCCATAGCCACCAAAGCCGCCACCGAAACCACCTACACCATGACCTCCGCCATGCCCTCCATAACCACCGTAACCACCTGAGAATGCTGCCGCAGCGGCTATCAAGAGAGCGATAACAAACAGTGTCTTCATGGTTGCCTACAATTATAAATAATCAACTTTTCGAAACCGTCTCGCTTTGCCTGTCTTGTCCAGGTTTTTTGAATCGTCAAAGTTATCAATAAAATATATCAGTTTAAACAAATATTTGTTGCGTTTGATTTTATAAGTTAAATTAATCGCTCAGGTGATTTTATTCTAAGACTAAAACTCTGATTTAGACTTTATAACTGCAAAAGTTTACCAGACTTTCGTTTTTGTATAATCTAAATGACTGAAAAAATATTGTCAGAATAATTGTTGATACCAACTCTACACTTTTGCCATTTTTTATTAAAATATATCGTGTTATTACAACAAAGGAGCAAGAACAACATTCAACAGTTTAAGCCTAAGTCTGAGTTTCAGCCTTAAAATGTTTGTGGATAAGGAACCTGGTTTTCCAATGACTTATTGCATGGTGATATAAACGTGGCATGGCATTTTTATTATTTTCTTCTCTGTTGTATACATGCCAGTTTCAAACCACTCGATCTGTAGTTCAGGTAAAATAACGATTATAAGTTTGATATTGTTGTGTTTCTAAGCTGGAAGTAGCTGAATATAGACATTACATGTATAACAATAGAAAGGAATTTCTAGGACCTCAATTAAAAAATCTGAAAAAATTGCGTAGGCATTTTCGAATTTATCGCTTTCATTAAGTACATGGAACGACATAAGTTATTAAGCATTAATGTAAAAAAATGTTTTTTTTTCATACATTTTCATCTAAGAAAGCGCCACATTCTGGAATTGTGCATTGACAGCAAAATAACTTCAGTATAACCAGTAAATGTCTTATTTCTTGCAAATTGTGTCATGTATTAGTTCAGCGAAATAAAATGTTCTCACCGACAAGGATACCATGCTGTCTCAAAGACCTACCAAATAATAACCATTCAGTGATTTACAGACTTGGAACTGACAGTAAAAATACAGGGGCGGGGGGTTAAAGTCTCATAAAGCATTCAAAATTCCGAACAAGGGGAGGGAAAACCTAAAGTTGACTTAAGGGATAAACATGAGTTGTAATTGACATTTAGCTATCGCCGTAAAAAAAAATACATTTTTTAAAAATTAACTTAAACTACTAAAACTACATAATATAGTTTAATGTATAAAACATATTGACCTGTTTTATAGTAAATACACAAAATACATGTGACAAAAGGCACTGAATAGCACATGATATTACATTGCACAGCTTTTTCGAATTCAAGTAATTAAAAAATAATCAACTATTACCTCTGAAAGTTACATTATATAAAAACCTCTTACCTTGGTATGATTGGTACAAGTCTGTAACATGTGTCCACTTGTAAGCTGGCTTTTATACGTTCCAAAACGACTGCATCATGATTTTAAAGTGTGCTAATTCGCTACCCTTTGGCTGTGGTTGCCATAAATAATTGATGTTTTAAATGATTGATTATATTAATCTGCGAAAACGGTGATAAGGTGATAACCTAAGCTGTTCTAGTAGACTGATGGAAAATTATTTATAGTGATGAATTGCTTTATACGTAATGCTTGTCAAATAAATATTTAATTTTACCTGTTGCTATTTATTGATGACTTTTTGTCTTGCACATATAGCTGCTCATGTAAAATTGTCCGCATATCGTAAATTGGTAAGGTTATATATTAAGGTTATATATACTCTTCAGTTCAGGAGGAAATAAAAATGCAATGTGTCTTCATGAAATGTTGACTACAGCAATGAATTACGGTAAGCTTTGTGAGAAACACATAAAATTTAATTTATCTTAATAATGCTACACACGAAAACGGAAATATATGATTCATAATTATGGTGTCATCCTCAAAATAGGGGTCAGTCTATTGTACCCAGAACCACAAAATAATCGATAAGTCGGAAGGGCAAAAATGTTTAAGATACTTTTCTATAATTTATTATATAGTCCTACTTATATTGACATGAAAAAAGGCACGGGCAAATTCTGCATGGAGGAGTCCAAATTTTGGCTTTGGGCAATTACGGTGAAACGATAAGGGGGCACAAACAATCGATCATTTTGGTATCTTTAGGAAAAACGAACCGTAATATGCCGAATATTATTTCGTCTTTTTTGGCGTATCTGTATAATATTGATTTTGACCTACATTTTAGACCAATCAAATGTTATGTATGAAGCGCGTTGTTCAAATATGCAACAAATTAGACGATTTGATTGGTCCATATGTTAAGCGGAGAGGTACCAAACGGGGTGTCTCGAAAAGATAATTCACTTTTTCCCAAGTCTTCATTAAAATGTAATACAAGTAGAAACGTATAAGAAGAAGATGATATGTGTTAGTTTTTTCTACCAAATATTTACAAGATTTCTTTCAAGTTCATAGTTTTCAGAAATTTATCGTTGAAAGATACGAAGATTTTTTTCCCGTAGTGTACCCCTCTGTCAAAATCAGATTTCCGAAATAGAGCGATTCTTGATACGAATGTTTCATACATGTATATATATTTCTTTATTTCTGTCTCATTATTGTTAACAACAATACATATACATATTTACAAAGAACCATTTACAGTGTTGCACAATACCATTCACATTTGAATTATAATAGACTATAGAAAAAAATAACATACATGAACATTCATACAACATATTAAAACAATACTACACATTTAAATGTACATATAGTATGTAGATTTTTGCGCAAAATGTTATTTTTCAATTCATAGCAAATTATGTGCCTGTTTACTATAATTATGTACCACAGTAATAAATCAAAATTTCGTTTGTCAAATTTCTGAAGACGGTCCATGCTAGAGACAAACTAAACAAGTCTCGCGAGAATTATTTGCATAGCGTAATTATTTATACACTGTTTTCAATTGAAAACTTCTATTCTTTTGTTTTAAGTAAATTTCTATTATAGACGCTGCAAGACATCAATCCATCGACGCCATATATCGTATTTAAAGATATTTCTTGTTTAAATTGTCCTACCCTTAGGTTATTTGTACGTACAGTCATGAGAGCTTAAATTATTTCGTAAGATATCAATTGTCCTAGACAAAGAAATATTTACGTTGCAATATGTAAGTTGACTTTATGTCGCACGGTAGGTTTTCGTGTTTTTGTCTTCCTTTTATAACAATTATATAATATATCAATACTGCAATGATACAAGCATGAATAATTTTAAACATCGCGACGTATTTTGCATATTAATTTGGTTAGGAGGAGCAGAAATAACGGCCTTGAATTATACCTTTGGTGTTTAATGCGTTCATTACAATGTTTTATCCTTCATAATAAATATCTAAATCAACGGTTGTACTTCGTATAAAGGTAAATTACAGTGCCGTTATGTGCAAATTATTGCACTTTTTGTGATAGAAAAGACAATGCCATTGTTCATTAGCAATATGCCAATAAATGTAGATTGATGAATCTCATCACATTTAAATGTTCTGTGGTTGAAATTAATTATTCGACTAAACCGTATGAGAAAAATTGCTTATATGGCATTTATAACACGTACATGTTTGATAATTAAATATATTATATTACAATTGCGATATGCATTTAAGCATTGACTTAATTATGCCTATCAATTATACTACAGATGTTTATGTATAATCACATGATTGATTATTGTCACGATGTGTGTTGGAGGACATGGTAGTCTAAGGGCTGAGTGCCTTAATCCGGAAGTCGTGGACTATAATCCTTTCATTGGCGAGATTGGTCCGCCGTCTTCATCATCCGGAGGGGAGTATAGTAAAACCCCACTTAAAGACCACCTCAATAATAAGACCAGTTCAAAATTAAAAACGTAATTTTCAAGTCCATTTTCGTTATTTTGTGCTTTATTCACCCTCAATATTACGACCACCTCAATAAGATGACCAGTTTTCTAGGGTCCCTTTGGTGGTTTCACTGTACTGGTTAAAATACATATGAATCATTCTTCGCGACTGAATAATATCAATTGATATACAGTCCGACCTCGTTTATTCGACAAACTTCTATCCGAATATTATGTTTAATCCGAAAATCATATCAGAAATAAAATGTCGAAACCGATGAATTCAATAGAACGAGGACCTTCTGTAAATAGTTTTACAGAAAAATCGTAAAAGACCACACGAATCAGAGGCTTTGGCCAATCGATGCATTTAATCTACAGTAAAACTTTGATAATGCGACCTGCATTGGACCCTTGAAAATTGGTCTAACTTATTATTGCGGTGGTCCTAATATTGAGGTTGACTTAAGAGCAAAATAGTGAAAATGAACTTAAAAATTGTGTTCTTAATTTTGAGGCGGTCTAATTATTGAGGTGGTCTTAACATTGAGGTGGTCTTTAAGTTGGGTTTACTGTATCTATTGTGAAGAGCATAGACATTCCCCGGCATAAATGATGCTTTCCATAGCTCCAGCTTTGGGAGTCAAACGCTCTACCGATATTACGATGAAGTTGTTTCATATCTCATGTTTGTTCATCTGTCCGGTTTTTGTTTTGTTTTTTTGTAGGGATATCAACGAATGGCAATTATGGTATTCGAATATTCGGTCACCCTTCCGAACGAATATTCCAACATTCGACCTTTTTATTTAACTTTATGCTTATCAATTTTGTGTTTTAAACCGATCACTCAAGTTGTAAAAATCCCCGCAATGACTAATACTTTCAGATCCTAACTGTCATCACCAGAGTGTTATATCTCTCTTGACCCCAAATATACAACATGACATGCCAATTTACACCTGTAGATATTATTTTCAAGCGTAAAATGCCATTCAATGCGACAATGCCCATCATTAAAATGTGGTACACTTCCATTCAGCTTTTATAACAAAAACAATTATCGAATATCCGAATATTCTTTGACATCCCTAGCATTGTTTGTCTTGTGCCTTCTTATGTTCCCCTGCCTAATAAATAAATTAAACGACATTAAAATGAAATAAAACCCAATTTGCATATATTATGGGCATGCTCTGAATACACACAAAGATTAATCTGATGTTGCAAGTAATATACACGGTCCGAGTTTTTGGTTTATTGTTTTATCCGATTCCTTTGTTCAGTTCGGAATTGATTAGTTTAAATCGCTTAATCATTTGCTTTACGTCTGCCAACAGTTCAAATATCACATTAAGGGTTACTATTATAATTAATGTGCATATAAAATTAACATACATTATGCTGTGGGATTTCCAACCTCTTCTGTAAGTGACGTCATTTCAAGAAAACATAACATGTGATGTCACTATTTGCATGCTGGAAACAATATTTACTCCATAATTTATGGTCACTTCGTTTTTATATAGCCATATGGAGCAACTATTGCTTACTGACAGTACATGATGACGTCACATGTGACGTTTACTGGAAATGACGTCACTTATAGAAGAGGTTAGAAATCGTTCAGCGTAGCTCATATTGTCTGTTTATTGGCCGTTGAGGCATGTGCCATGTGCGTCTTTTTTCTGTCTGGGAGGGAGATATAAGGACATATTAAACATCACGAGACTCAGGTTTTGAATCCACATAGCGAACCTAGTTTGCTCCAAAAATAAAAAAGATCAAACACGCTTTATCAACAAGTCAATTTTATAAAGTTTTTAAGTACAGCAAATTCATAAAACACAGAATTTGGGAATACGGCGCATCATAGAACAATAAAATCGCTTTACATTCCATATACAATCAGTTTCTTACAATTCTAATACATCGTTTTCTTCATATAGTGTTTCTTCATCATCATCTGTTTCATTGCATAGCCTTGTCCGTACCCGCCGCCATATCCCTGTCCGTAACCGCCGCCATATCCCTGTCCGTAACCGCCGCCATATCCCTGTCCGTAACCGCCGCCATATCCCTGTCCGTAACCGCCCCCATATCCCTGTCCGTAACCGCCCCCATATCCCTGTCCGTAACCGCCGCCATATCCCTTTCCGTAACCGCCCAACATGCCCTGTCCGTAACCGCCCCCATATCCCTGTCCGTAACCGCCCCCATATCCCTGTCCGTAACCGCCCCCATATCCCTTTCCGTAGCCGCCGAAACCCTGCCCGTAGCCGTCTCCAAAGCCTATCGAGTTAACCTGCATTCCGCCTCCAAAGAACGGCGTAGCCTTGAATCCATTACCTTAAATGACATATCAAGTACGTAACATATACATGTACATACACTGTCTTCGAAATTGCAATCAGAGTAGGTGATAGTGATTGAACGTAGTGTAAATCTAACTAAATCCATCTGTAAATACTATGCGAAATAAATGTATTGGCAATTTTGGCTTAAAGTCTTTACTACTTAAGAATTCTTCAGTAATGATTAAAATATCACCTTGAAGTGAGTGATTTTAGGTGAACGGTGGGTCAATATTACCGATGCTAATCCAATGAATGTCCATTTTATCTATACGTCATATCACGGAAACACTTGCTTGCATGGGCCTGGGTCAGATTACCTCTTAGGTTGGTCACGGGAACGTAGGACTAAGGAGGCCTTAAGTGGATGTGGCCCATTTGAAGTCAGTACGAAACCACCTACTCTCCTTTAGCATCGGGCGCTTATTCCGATACCTTCATATTCAATGGACGGTAGTGGAATCAAAGCGCTGTGTGGAGCGTAGAAACCACCCTATTACAATGTTATGTTCCTATGCATATGAATAGCTCACGGGTCCTCTGTGTGTTCACATGACTTTTGTCCATAGGATCTCGAGAACCCGTACGTATACTCTACGTGTTCCGTAATGTGCACATGCGAACACCGTAAGGGCTCGACCAGATGTCGTACGGGCCTTTGAAACAGCCGTACTATCAGGCGTGCGGGGCCGTGTGGGGCCCGTGCATGTCCCATGCGGTTCCCGTGAGTGCACGTTCCTTTGAGTTTCTATCAAACCGAACCTGATATGTGCCTCTTGTCATATCCATCATTTAAATCAAATATTTACCAAACATGAAGATTTAAAATAAGCTGCGCATGCGCAAAAGTGACCTCTGAATGATTGCATTTCTATAAACTAAACGCTGGAATTTATATAACCACAAGGACGCTGCAGACCGTCCGTAACCCGTGTGGGACCAAAGAGAGCCAACAAAAGCCTAATAGATATAACATTTTAGAGGCCTAATTGGGCCCATGAGAGTCCGTACGGGGCCCAGAGGACACAGCGTTCGACTCCTGTGAGAGCCGAGCACGACTGTCAACGGTCCCAAAATCGTATGAAGCCCGTGTCTGAAAAATTATTTGTAGGCTAAACTTTCAGTAAGGATTAATGGCAACCTTATGAATACAAAAATTGTGAAAAATCGTGGGTGTTCGCACAGTATGCTTTGCGATTTTGAATTCTGCTTGCATATAAATACGAAACTTAATGGTTCAATTTCCAGAGTATTCATGTCGGACATTTTTTTTCAAATGTGACTATAAATAAATTACTTACCTATTTTTTTGTTGTTCGAACTTTCGGTATAAAATCTAGCTGAAATTGCAAGATATTTACTTATTAAAGGCATTTAACGTTTGATGGTTCGAGTGACTACACTTTAGATTGTGAAAACTAACAACTAACAAGATGAAAAAAAGCTTTGTGGTAAATAAATATATTGAACATAAATATACACAGGGTGCGAGCGGTCGAAGGTTCGTATCCCGGTAGGGGTCCGTTCTAATATGGCCGGTCGTAGAGCCACCAGCTAGTTAAATAATGATTACCATGTGCCTACCTGCCTGGTGTCTGGCATTAAAGGATAGGAATCAGAAAGTAAATATGCTCATAAATCAGAAATGACTGGCCCTTTAAATAGGGGTGACACTATAACAAATAATCACACTCATTTCACTATACGGACGTCAAGGATTTTGCAAATAAATTTTAGAGCTGTAATTTTATAATGCGGCTTAATTAAATAATGATATATCTGTGAATATGGATACAAAGGTTAATTTACATTGTGTATTATTACGTCTTGAGAACAGCGGGGTTTGATCACAGACCATGATTTTGGGTCAATTATTGGTTAATTTCCCAAAAAGAAGTCATTCAAGACTGATAAGAAGACTCTGCGTGGATTCGTTTTTTCAATCGATGTAAGATATACAAATACAGTAAAACGTCAATACATGAATTATAAGACCACTTTTGGGACATTAAGACAAGTAGTCTTCTAGTCGAGGTGATCTTAATATTGATGTTGAATAAAGAGCAAAACGGTAAAAATGGACTTGAAAATAGTGTTCTTAATTTTTAGGTGGTCTTATTATTAAGATGATCTTTAAGTGAGGTTTTACTGTACCACGAAAACCCGTTAGGCGATCATAAACATCTACTTACTCCCTTGTCCGTTCACCATGATGAAAAGCATCGTCGAGATAACTAAACCACATATTATCTTCATTGTGACGTCTGAAAAAAAATGGATATTGTCAGCCATTGACGAGAAATAATACGAATTTTATATAAAGCAAAGTTAGGTGAAACACTACTGTACCTCAGAATTATAATAATAAAAATAATAATAGATTCTTTATTTTCTGAAGGTAATATTTTTAGGTTAAACAATAAATGTGTACACCTTATTTTACAATATGGCTTTCTATTAACGAGATAAACAAACAAAACACACGCACACGCACACGCACACGCACAAACAAACAAGCATTAAGGCACACACAATAAATGTTACAAGTACAACATATATTAACATCAGGATGTCTGACAATATTTACTTTCAAATTTTCATTTACTCATCGACAGACACTCAAATAAAATATTATAATAAGCTCCAAATGAATTTGTTGCTTTAGAAGTTTTGCACAGTATAAAATTGCATAACGGACAAACCGAAAGAGGATAGGCTCAAACACTTTTAAGCTACCAAGAAGTAGAGAAAAAAAAAATTCACTTACCTATCAACACGTACGGAACTGACTAGTCAAAGATTGGAAACACACAATGTGAGATCTAGAGGCGGATTGACTTGGGTGTCTCTGCCGGGGCGTCTTTGTATGCGAGAGAGTCTCATTAATGTCCAAGGCTTCGTGCGATAAATTTCATAAAAAAAGTGACACTGGTCATTAAAAGCGCGAATATCTACACATACTGGGTTATAATGTACAAAAAGGTGATAGGCGGTCTCATAAAGTGTACAAATAATAACTCATAAATTATAGACTAATTCGAAACCATTCGACGTGTGACATGTCACGAACACTCAATAATGTGCGTATTGTGTTGTAAGGTTATTATGTTACCACTTACTGGTTTGACAATATCGAGATTTGATGAGGTTACGTGGACAACTTTATTCTCAGTTTTAATAGATCACACACGTTTCATGATCATTTACGGAATCCTGGCCAGGCCATAGAGCAATGTCGCCCCTCGCCTTTTAAAATTATCCTCGAACATTCGGTATTTGGTTGTTATATCCTAGCAGCATTTATAACGTTTTCAAACAAAATATGAAGAAATATCAAGAACTATGATACTAAAACTACCGCATTCCATTGGAAATCTGATAAAGGTATTCGAAATTTTGACTCTTTTCGTTACGCTTCGTCGAAGTCATATGTCGATTTCTGAACGAGAAGAATGTTATCGATTGCACTGTGTGCCAATACATGTATCTCGAAAAAATATTGAAGTCTTATATATAAAATCAATTGTTTTTAAGATATACGCACGGTTTATTTAAAAAAAACGATGAAGAAAAGTGAGTTTGTAATAAAGTTCAAGGCTCCAGATGTTCTAATCAGGAAATAAAACAAATACAGTGGCAATTCTGGGACAGGGATTCCCCTGATTTCTCGTTCAGGAAGTTTCCCCTGTTGACTAGAAAAGCCTATTCTGTCCGAGCTAGGTTCGACTCCCGGTAGGGGTCCGTTCTGATATGGCCGGTTGGTGAGCCGCCAGCTAGTTAAATAATGGTTACCGTGCACCTACCTGCCTGGTGTCTGGCATTAAAAGGATAGGAATCAGGAAGTAAATGTGCTCAAAACGTATGTGTCTCACAAGTCAGAAATGGCTGGCCCTTAATAGATAGGGGTGACACTGTAATAAATAAACACTTCACTTTTATAGTATTGCTATTGAATCATAAGCATACGCTTTACATCGGTAAGCTGACATCGAAAGTATTAATTAACATACTGCCCCGTGGTAAACACCAATAAATTGTAAATATATGTCCCATAAACCTGTCAATACTAGGTGGCAAAATCCCACCTGTTCTTTTGCACTGATTGTATGAAAATGACCTTTCGCCAACACTTAATTGACTGGTGAATTTGACCATTCAGAATTCTGAGCCGAAAATATCCTAACAGTTGTTCGCCATTTTCCTTGGCAAGCATTTAGATAAATGCATTCAAAAGCAAGAACATTTAAATATAAACTACCGAAGGACTGAAAGGCGCTTCCAAGGTTAAAAAAGACTGCACGTTTTCCAGATTATCGTACTAGAAATTAGTACGCGACTTTTCGGGTAAACTCATTCGCCAAATATGACATAAATAAACTAGAAAATGTGTTTATATAAAGACTCCCGCCATTCCTCAATTGATATATCCCCGTCAAATCAGTCATTATACTCATCAAATCTATAATGAAATCCGAGGACTTTACATGTACTATCTTCTTGAGACAATGAACATGGCGGTACTTCGTGTAGAGATCGTCCGGACGATGATAGCAATGAGACGCTGAGGCTCACAATCATGTAACAAATGTGGACAGAAAAAAAACTCTAGCCCCAATCTCCCGAAGAATCTCAAATTAAAAACTCAGTTCAGTATTGAGATTTGGCTCAAGTCTTAGTGAAAATTTGATACAAATCTCAATTTGCATCTCTTGAAAAAAAATTGAGAAGAATTCCAATGTCAATGTATCCGTTTTGTGTCACCGATTTTTAGTCCGGTCTCAGATGAGAAAATTGTACGGATTTGAGACAATATTTGAGCTGGGATTTTTGCTCAAACAGTAAGATGCTTCTGTAGATCGAGACCAGATAACCATACGCAGCTTTCCGTGCCTTTTAGCTGGCTTATCGCAGTGGATTGTCTCCCTTGAAAATGACCCCCGAAAATCGGTATCGAATTCCCAGCTCTACCAGTTTTGAACAATAGATTATAGTGGGAAATTATTTTCGTACGTAAATTTTAACACTTTTTCTTAATACTAGAATATTTTAGCAGTTATGATAATATTCTTCAATTTATTCTCTTTCATTTAGTGTAAAAATATTTATTCTAACTAAACATCTTCTTGCTTCCAATTTGATTTTAAAAGTATCACCTATCATTACATAGAAATCAGTAAAATTTTCCATTTCCAAAAGTTTAGGGGCTAATAAATCATAATTTCCAATAAGTGGAAACATTTTAGCAGTTTTGTCTGTTTTTCATGATTAAATGAACAATATCCTGGTGTTTTTTATAATTTTAAATAATTAATTGCTTCTTGCTTCCATTCTTTGTTAAAATTAGTAATATACTAGAAAAAATCTCGATTTTCTTTCATTATTCCCGTCTGCTATGTTGTTCTTGTTGTTGCAACTATCAATGGGCTACACAGTGTGATGCTTCGGGAGATTGGGACCTGATAACGGATGCGCATCGAGTCTTTTCTGAAGTTCCACAACCTCACCAGGAATCACCGACAACAGATAACATGCGGTCGATTGATTTCTGCAATTCATGTGTTTTATGTTGTTGTTTTTTACAAGAAATGCAACTACACAAAAATATATTTGTTTCAGATTTCATGGAGATTATTTTAAAACATAGATTTAAATGAATATACGCTTAAAAGACAAATCCCCTTTCCCTTTTAACATCGGATAATGTTTAATCAAGGTGAATATAATGCTCTATAGTTGGGAATACTCGTAAAGCGTCTAATAACTGGACAGAATTATGAACCTAAAGAAAAATTCACACGAAGATTTTTTACCAAAAAGAAAAAAATGTTAACTCGCAAAAAATTGGGTAGGCCGGGAAACCTAAAACAAACATTCTTATAGTGTTCTATAGATAAAGCACCGGACACGTGATCAAGAGGACGCAGGTTCGAATCAGACAATGATTGTGAGTTCGCCAAGGATGAGATTCTTCCCCATACTTGAATTAGGGATGAGTAATAGTATAAGAAATTGAATACAGTCGGACCTCGTTCATTCGAGGTCTGAAATTTTATTTCGAATAATACATGGTTTCGAATAGCCCATTTTAAATTCGACGTGCCTAATAAGATACATCGGGACCTGATTTTAATTTCGGATGATACCAAGTTTTCGGATAAAAGGTTGTCGAATAAACGAGGTCCGACTGTATTACACATTATCGTTGTGTTGTAGTTTTTGATACATTTTCAACAGTATGTCATTCTGGTCAGCTCTCGGATATTTCCGTACCACTTCGTTACTCTACGATAGTGTTTGTCAGGCTGAGTACTAGGTGGCAAAATTCAACATTTAGTGCGGTCAAAAAATAGTTCTCGTAAAACAGATTTAACTTCAAAACAACTTCGATAAATTCACATAAGAAATGGATTATCGTCGTCATTTCTAATTAAAAACTGACATATTTCAGTCTTCATAGAGCTTAAATATGTGATTCTAATCCCGTTTCATCAGAACTCCAGCGTTCATGCCGCCATATTGTTTTCATGATATTCGAATGGTATTTCCAAAAGTAGTGCCTAACGAACATCCGAGGCACTTGACGTAGTTGGCCGAGGTTTTCCGAATGACAGTATGTTAGTTGTGTACGACAGTCAGTAGATATATAGATAAGTTTATTCAGAAAAAAGGCAATTAGCCCATCATTTCACATGAATAAATACAATACAATACATACAACATGTCAATGGTGATTTACAATACATAAGTTTACAAACATAATTACGTACATACATCTAATAACATGCGCGTGTATTTACTTTTTAAAAAGTAATTACTAAGTTAATTGGTAGTTTAATAAATAAATAACAGAAGATAGTTGATACTGGGGAGAATTGGGATTATAACCAGTGTTTATTTGTGTCACCATCCAGTAATAACCAGGGCCCGTATTCACTAACGTTTTAAGACTGAATCTCAGACTTAGACGTTAAAATGGTAAATGTTCATTTTGTTCCTACGTTATTATTGCACAATATATTTTGATAAAACATGGCAAAAGTGTAGAGTGAGTAACAAGAAATATTCAGGCAAAACTTTATCCTAGTAATGAAAACGAAATGCTTGTAAATTTATTTTTTGCAATTTTAAAGTCTAAACGTTTGTGAATACGGATCCTGATTTTCCGCCCACAAATGACAACTTCACCGTATGCATCAGAATTTGAGGATATATGATTTTTGTGTGCGTTTTTTTCAGTTATATTTATATATACTTTTATTACCTCCACTGATGGAGAGCACATTATCATACTACAAACATTGGTCAACAGTTATACAAGAAATTTATACAAACATGAGAAAACATGTAATTAAAGTTGGGAAAAGTGCGCTTTACACTAATTACAAAGTATATCGTACCTGAGCCGAACCCCCCAACCAAGGATAACTTTAGCAGAAATGCTCATTACCTCATGGTTAATGTTCCCAAGAGATTAGTACAGTCTTGTGAAACAAACAAGAAAAATTATCTTAATAAGATCATCTTATCAGACTATATCTTCAAAGGAATAAGTCTTCACGACCTTCCTATTGAAGAATCCCCATGGAAATGAAAGGTACTATAAGGTACGTAGTAAAGATATATATATATATACTATAATGGATATATATCATGTGAATGCATACAATTAAGTGCCAATGATACAGTAAGGCAATATAGTCTTTTTCAGCATGTATGACAAAGTATGATAACAAATATGTCCGACATATATACACATATATAGCACATTTCAATGATATTTACACTAGCAATGTGATCCGGTCACACAACAGTATCAAGGATACATCTTAGTTCATTACAGAAACTTTTTGTAAATATTTAGCGAACAGTAACTGTGTCTCGAAAATGTCATCAGTAATTTCACAGTTGCCTGAGAGCAGATCACACCACTGACTTGAGATTGGCTGGTTAATGAGTTTGATATAGTTTTTGGCTCCTATAATGGTAAGTAAATCACACCAGAGTTTGTTTCTTATCGTCTCATAGAGAGGACAACTGAAAATAAGGTGTAAGTTCAAATTCTCACTCACTACATTACACTTAGGGCATACGGTTGTCCCATTGAATGAGAGCAGCTTGACCTGAGTTCTTGCTGAACATTCAAATGCTTTTCTACACCCTGGTAGTGCTCTACTGTGCTGCCAAAAGATACAGGGTCTTTTAGCAAAGAATATGTCATTGGTGATGATATTCGGATGTTTATGACGGATTCGTACAATTCTCTGGTCAAATTCCGCTTCATAAACGTTTTCACGCAGTATTGACTTCCATTGATATTTCGTCGGAAACTGAGCTTCATTCACGAACAGTGTCAAATGATCTTCAAGGTTGTACAATTTGATAATCCGTATAATGTCTGGTATAAAACCTAAGACCTGTCGTTCATCTTTTAGATAGTGAATCAGGCGTTTGGTGAAGATTTGTTTAGGCAGATAAGAACACGGGAGTCGGCATAGTTGACCGAAAAACTGCAACTTTTGGTAATCGATCTCTGTTGCAACTGGAGGGACTCCAAATATACTGAGGGTTAAGTCAGTGTCAGAATATGATGGAAGATTTTGAATTAGTTTTAAGCAGAAGCGATGAGATCGTTCTAATGTAAGGACACTTGACGATGATAAGTTGTTCCACAAAACACATCCATATAGAGATTTTGGTATGACGATGTGCTTGTATATAGTTCTCCATGTTGCTGGACTTAGATTTTCCGGTTTGAAGGAATTATTCATTATGCTTATTAGTGTACCGCGTAGCGTTTTTCCGGAGTCAATCACATTATCGGTATAACACATGTACTTGTTATGCCTAATCCCAAGATGGATATAATTGTCCTTTTCAGCGATCTCCGTACTGCCGAGAAACCACTTTCTTGACTGCGTTCTGTATTGCGCTTCTTGTTCATTGAATACAACGACAACACATTTACTTGGATTATACAAGAATCTCCATTTTCTAGAATAATTGTCGCAAATGTCTAACATGGATTGTAATCCTTTTTTCGAAAACGATATTAACAACATGTCGTCTGCTACCGTCGGGCTAGAGATATTTGTATCATACACACATATACCGAGCTTGCTTTCTTCTAGTTCGTCGATAAGGTCATTAATATATAGCAGGTACAGCAGAGGAGACGTAACACCACCTTGTCTGGTACCCTGCAAGACTTGGAACCAATCGGATTGAAGTTGCTGATTACGGACCCGACTCCGCATCGATTTATACATACTGTAGAAAACGGTGAATATATGATCGTCGATGTTAGTTGATTGAAGCTTGTACAGTAGGCCATTGTGCCAAACCCTATCGAAAGCTTGTCGGGCATCAAGAAACGCGACAAAAACTTTACTATAGTGTTCTTTGCAGTGGAGGATACATTCTTTTAGCATAAACGAGGACATGAGACAACCTAGTTCCTTTTGGAAGCCTCCTTGCTGTTTATTAAGTGAATCCAAGACTTGTTGTTCAACTTTACTTAAGATTATTGATTCAAATAATTTCAAGATACACGACTGAATATAATGCTCTATAGTTGGGAATACTCGTAAAGCGTCTAATAACTGGACAGAATTATGAACCTAAAGAAAAATTCACACGAAGATTTTTTACCAAAAAGAAAAAAATGTTAACTCGCAAAAAATTGGGTAGGCCGGGAAACCTAAAACAAACATTCTTATAGTGTTCTATAGATAAAGCACCGGACACGTGATCAAGAGGACGCAGGTTCGAATCAGACAATGATTGTGAGTTCGCCAAGGATGAGATTCTTCCCCATACTTGAATTAGGGATGAGTAATAGTATAAGAAATTGAATACAGTCGGACCTCGTTCATTCGAGGTCTGAAATTTTATTTCGAATAATACATGGTTTCGAATAGCCCATTTTAAATTCGACGTGCCTAATAAGATACATCGGGACCTGATTTTAATTTCGGATGATACCAAGTTTTCGGATAAAAGGTTGTCGAATAAACGAGGTCCGACTGTATTACACATTATCGTTGTGTTGTAGTTTTTGATACATTTTCAACAGTATGTCATTCTGGTCAGCTCTCGGATATTTCCGTACCACTTCGTTACTCTACGATAGTGTTTGTCAGGCTGAGTACTAGGTGGCAAAATTCAACATTTAGTGCGGTCAAAAAATAGTTCTCGTAAAACAGATTTAACTTCAAAACAACTTCGATAAATTCACATAAGAAATGGATTATCGTCGTCATTTCTAATTAAAAACTGACATATTTCAGTCTTCATAGAGCTTAAATATGTGATTCTAATCCCGTTTCATCAGAACTCCAGCGTTCATGCCGCCATATTGTTTTCATGATATTCGAATGGTATTTCCAAAAGTAGTGCCTAACGAACATCCGAGGCACTTGACGTAGTTGGCCGAGGTTTTCCGAATGACAGTATGTTAGTTGTGTACGACAGTCAGTAGATATATAGATAAGTTTATTCAGAAAAAAGGCAATTAGCCCATCATTTCACATGAATAAATACAATACAATACATACAACATGTCAATGGTGATTTACAATACATAAGTTTACAAACATAATTACGTACATACATCTAATAACATGCGCGTGTATTTACTTTTTAAAAAGTAATTACTAAGTTAATTGGTAGTTTAATAAATAAATAACAGAAGATAGTTGATACTGGGGAGAATTGGGATTATAACCAGTGTTTATTTGTGTCACCATCCAGTAATAACCAGGGCCCGTATTCACTAACGTTTTAAGACTGAATCTCAGACTTAGACGTTAAAATGGTAAATGTTCATTTTGTTCCTACGTTATTATTGCACAATATATTTTGATAAAACATGGCAAAAGTGTAGAGTGAGTAACAAGAAATATTCAGGCAAAACTTTATCCTAGTAATGAAAACGAAATGCTTGTAAATTTATTTTTTGCAATTTTAAAGTCTAAACGTTTGTGAATACGGATCCTGATTTTCCGCCCACAAATGACAACTTCACCGTATGCATCAGAATTTGAGGATATATGATTTTTGTGTGCGTTTTTTTCAGTTATATTACTACATAGGTTATACACCACAAACCGGGTTCGAATCTTGGTTCTTCAGATTGGCTGTGTAGAGTTCTATCGACGGAGCTAAAGCGGCTGAAGTTGTAAAAATTAGCTGTCCCAATCGGTGTTAATAAATAAGATTAAATGTAACTATCCTTCTTTGATTGTATTTGAATTGTCACATGTGCATTAATTACACGTTCAGTGAACACGATATATCTATGGTTGACCATTGATAAATGTATCGTGCGCACTGACCGTATAACTGTTAATTCTAGTTATCTAAGGGGGGCAACTGTGATAAGTCGATCATTTTAAGCAGAAGGTATAGTGGTCTCCCCTATGTTGCTAAAATAACACGTGCACCGATAACAGTTTTTTGTGCGCGTATTCAATGCTTGTAGTATATCAGTAAATATGACGGATTAACCTTCCGCAGTGAATTAAACATATTGTTGGACACGCAATTGCACAGGAGGGATTAAAAGGAAGAAAGTATGTTCTGTAGTTGATTGACAAGGTGTGGCCTGAAATTTTAGCCTTCAGAAATCAAAGAACAAGTATCTCAAGACTCCATAGAAAACCATGCTAGAACATGAATATACCGGAAAGAACGTTGTTGGAGACTGGAGGGAATATAGGAGGGAATGTCCACATCTTAATGCATCACACATTATGCCAAATATAAGGTACCCCATGGGCGGTATATCAAAATGTACTTTATCTATTGAGAATATCTTTGCTATCGGTCATATAAGTTGATATTGTTTATTAAAAACCAGACATCAAGGTCACAAAGAATTAGTTTTCAGGATCAGAATTAATATCAAATACAGTAAAACCTCACTAATAAGACCACCCTTGGGACCCTTGAAACACAATTTGCAAGTCCAATTTCACTGTTTTTGCTCTTTAGTCAACCTCAATATTAAGACCACCTCAATAAGAAGACCAGTTGTTTTCAAGGGTATAAATGGTGGTATTATTTAGGTTTTACTGTATTATCAATGTATCCCCTCTAGAACAGCAACCTCTCACTAACATCCAGATATCCGTCTTCTAAAAAAATACCCAACTTTCGTGTCACTGCGGTCCAACCAACTTCCTCTAGAATTATAGAAGGAAAATATCTTTAAACCGCGATAAATCAGAATCTGTTGAAGGTATCTTTTGTGTGCAAACAAATGTTAGAGATTAAACCTTCTATTTTATGATGGTATAAATATTATGTTTCTGTGATTTCTACATCACTGTCCTTTTTTGAGGTTTTTAAGATCCTCCTTTTTACATTGAAATAAGAAGGGGCTAAAACAATATCTCTGAATTACAAATACTTTCCAATAAAGGCAGATACGGTTGCTATTGATGCCTGGGAAAGTTGCTAAAGGAATTATGAAGATAAAGAATATTCACCGGTTCATTCATAATTGTAGTTTTCCCGCCAGATGACGTAACACATTAAACATGTTATAATCAGTTAAGTGGCTGTATATCTGACGACCCCATTTGATAATGAACTTATCGCACACTGCAATTACTAATAAAGATAATTGAAATTGGATTGTTTGATTTGTCGGGCCCAGTATCACAACACGCTGTACGAAGTGCAACATCCTATACAGGTCACGTGCTTTTCCATAACAGGAAATAATTTGCTTATAAGTGACTGAAATTTGTTAAGTGTACCAGCAATTATTTCTTGAAGAGTAAACTAAAGGAGGTATCGACTAAATAGTGTAACGTTTACGAGCAACATATATTTGGATTTACTTTAACCTAAGTTGATTTAGTTGGACTTTTCCGTTAACAGTTTATTGTGAAATCTATTCTGGTTCGATTAAGCAACTGCGCAATTATAAATCACCATTTTCCGTGCATATCACTGTCGAGGATTCGTTATGTGAATATCTTTGTGGACATTTACTATCTGGTAAGTATCTAAATACATGTACACTAAAGTCGATGAACCCGAAAAAGTCAAATTAATCTATTTATAAATGACACCAATTGTAATACCAGTGATAACGATTGCGAAGTTCGCGATCGAATTCCGCTCCATGCAAGGTTCGAACTCTCGACCTATGACTTAGAAATCATACATTCTACCTTTAAACCACGACGCCTCCATAAAAACGTTTCGTCGTTCCATTTAAGAGAATGGTGACTAAAAAAACTTAAACACTTAAATAAACCCAAAATTATTTCGCTTTAATATCATGTTGAAAATGAATGGAACAGTTCTTTGGAAATGTAAGTATCAATCCGTTGCCTATTCGCGTCATGATATACAAAATATACTATAGATAGATAGCTTTATTTCAACATAAAGTGTACAATTTACATGGCAATATAAAATGAAGACATATATTAGTAACAACAATATGTATTAATCAATAAAGCCATATCAATCAACATTATATGTTGAGGATAACACAAAAAAGAGTACACGTAAAAACTCTTATTTCCATTGTGGTCATTAATATATAGTATTGTGTGACATAGGAAATAGTTTAAGCTATAAATAAAGTTATCACAGTCAGTTTATCAAAGAAAGACATTGTGTTACATGTTTATTAACAAATAGATAAAACGATGAAACGATGAAACAATAAGTTATCTCTGACAGGAATAATGGATTAAAAAGCTAAACAAATAAAATTTAACAAGGTATTAGGTTACAAATTATAAAACTGTTAAAAAGGAAAGACAATACATTATTTAAGACAAGCTTAAAATGTTTGTTTTTTTACTTTGCATTTGAAAGAAGAAATACTTTTGGCATCCCTCACATCTTGTGGCAGACTGTTCCAAAGACAACAACCATTGAAAGCAAAAGATTTCTTTCCAAAAACCCTTGACTTTAGGAATTGCAAATCTCTAACATTCTGACATTTAATAATTTGTTCCATCAGGGGTAACATCGGCCTTAACTCTGAACCTGGTATGACCGTTTTAAAGGTTCTACTCATCAGTATTTTATCATTTAGATTTACATCGGTTGTGAAATAAGACATCACGTACACCATATGTTAGTCGCTTTCATTGTTTGTTGAAAGGGCTAGGTGCATTTACCCCCAACATTGGCCCTGTGTCAAATTCTTTCGAATACGTCACTGTGATAACACCATGCGTTGAATTTTACAAAACTGCATTTTTTAAATCTTTATTATTGAAACTGTTACCATGGCAACGAAAAGACGTTTTCTGAAAAAAATATTACACAAAACTATGGGTTTTTTTCTGATGCATGCATATAAGAAATATTAAGAGTTATTTTTTTTATATTTTTTTTTTTGTTACCATGGTAACAGTTTTGAAAATTGATAAAAAAAGTGGGTTTTTATCAAAACGTTGTAGCAAATGTATTTGGTGTTCTTGCACATGGATGTATACAAAATGTATAACACCATCCGTTGAATTTTACAAAACAGTGCCCCATCTCCCAAAGCATCTCAATCTGAGCTAAATCTCAGCTCAAATATTATCTCAAATAGTTGAGATTTTTCAATCTTAGACCAGACTCAAAATAGATATCACAAAACAAAAAAGATGAGATGAGTTTTTTCTCAGAAAATTTCCAAAATGAGATTGTCTCAAACCCAGGCTCTGATTTGAGCAAAATCTCATAGTGAGTTGAGCTTTCTATTTGAGATGTTATGAGAGATCGGGCCCGGGGCCCGGGATTTTAACGGGTACTAATACACACAGCACTCAATTTTCAAATCCCTAAATTTACTCTTATTAATCCGACCGTGACACACATTGAGTGTAAAAAAATACAGAAGCGCTGACTATTCGTTGTGCCCCTTTTCTTAGACATTTCAGTGTACACTAGAACCCCTTTAAACCGCAACCCCTTTAATCCGAGCTTGTCTGGTTTAAAGGGGTTCAAGTATAATATGAGATGTGGGTGTAATTATTAAATGTGTGTGGAATATGACACTAAAATCCATTTATAAATATACTCCCATATCTCATAATCACACTAAAATCTCAAAGAAAATGGACCAAAAAGAATAATATCCAGCACTCATTTGACATTTTCATACATTGTCCACGCTCTAATTACCATTATCAGACAAATAAGAGCACAAAAGTTGTAATTTGAGTGCTGAGATTTGAGTGCTGAGTGTTGTGATTTAAGTGCTGAGTGTTGTGATTTGAGTGCTGAGTGTTGTGATTTGAGTGCTGAGTGTTGTGATTTGAGTGCTGTGATTTGAGTGCTGTGATTTGAGTGCTGATATTTGAGTGCTGTGATTTGAGTGCTGATATTTGAGTGCTGTGATTTGAGTGCTGATATTTGAGTGCTGAGTGTTGTGATTTAAGTGCTGAGTGTTGTGATTTGAGTGCTGAGTGTTGTGATTTAAGTGCTGAGTGTTGTGATTTGAGTGCTGAGTGTTGTGATTTGAGTGCTGAGTGTTGTGATTTGAGTGCTGATATTTGAGTGCTGTGATTTGAGTGCTGAGTGTTGTGATTTGAGTGCTGAGTGCTGTGATTTGAGTGCTGAGTGTTGAGTGTTATTATCTTTTATGATTCCGGGTCCAGAACTATTTCAGGATTTGGTATAAATGTGGACGAATCCGTGTCATTAATCGACTCTATGTGATATATTCCATAGCAAACGAATTAAAGATGTATCTTGCTCATCTGAACATAAAATGTTTGAATTGGCTTTATCCAGTATTGTTGTTACATTGGCTAAAACATCTCTAATAAGAACTACTGCAATAACCGATTGAAAATATCTTCTTTTTTTCCATTTTACTAACAGACAAAACTTGTAAAATAGCCGGAATGTTAATAAAACGGGATTTTTTTTAATTCAATGATGTACAAACTTCTTTCGTCAACAAATATGGATGAATACATTATGAGTTCATTCTTTGTTAATGAATGCATGTTTATTGATGTTTTAACCATAGGAAATATATTGTTCATGTTTGCTTAGGTAAGCAAATGAACAAAAAATGAACATAGTATTACTTTAAGAATTATACATACTTTTTTCTGAAAATAACTTTAAATTGTGATTGTTTTCCATTTATAGAAAACAAACTCATACATGTACAGTCAAACCTGTGTTAAAGACCACCTGCGAACAAAGACCACTATTGCAAAACCTGTCTGCAAAGACCACCAATTTTATCTCCCATCAGACCATTTTCAATTATATTTATCTGTTAATAGAGACCACCTGTAAACAAAGACCACATTTTGCTGTTCCCATGGGTGGTCTTTATAGACAGGTTTGACTGTATTGTGATATGTAAGTAATGGTCTCTTCTCGGAGAATTTGATCTTCTAAAGATATTTTACTTAACTAATTAAATTTAATGATTGTAAAAAATCTGACCGGAGTAATGAATTGAACAAACAACTAAGGTATCATAAACATTTTAGTTTAAGAACCAACTCGCGTCCATCACAAGTAAAATATACACACGATAGTAAAATATCTAGTATTTTGAAATACCCGATCCCTTCTTTAAAATGTCAACCTTTATTCGGATTTTGGAAAGAGATTTTCTTATTCATTTTGTACACATGTTTTCAAAAGTATGTAATCGACATTTGTGCAGCTTTTCCATTGATCTTGCATTTCGTATACCTGTATATAGATACAGTCGGACCTCATTCATTCGAATTCATCGGGTCCGAATTTTTATTTCGAATAATACATGGTTTCGAATAACCCATTTCAATTCAACGTGCAAAAAAAACATTAAACGGGACCTGATATTTATTTCGGATCATACCGGGTATTCGGATCGAACGTTGTGGAGTAAACGAGGTCCGACTGCAGCATTTGTTTTAAATCCTGTCCCATGATGTAGACGCTACCTTTAAAGTATCTATGTAATATTGGGTCGTACAAGTTTTCATACTTGCTAGAGAAATAGTTCGGACAAAACATTGTCGTAAATAAATGTGTCGTTCATAAATCAATAATCAACCTTTGTCGAAGTGTTGGCGTCTATTTTTGAATTAATAATTTCACGTAGAATCCTTATGTATCAATTGTAATTTCAATACGAGAACGGCTCAGAATAATAACATGAAAAAAAACGCAGCTATTTAGAAAGCTGTCATAAAATTATTCAATAAGAAAACTAATTAGGTGCGATATATTTAGTACGAAAAAACCTCGGTACGAAAGTGTCCGTGCGCATACCGTATGATACAGAAATGTAAGGTTCATACGAACAAGGAGCGGTGATCAGTATATGTAAACACAATTATCAAATAATGTCTACCTATCTGATAAAGGGTCAGTCTATGATTGGTACGGATATGAATGTAAATAAATAAATACATTTCTCATATATATGAACGCTTGAAGATGAATGTACTATGAAGTAGATGTTCAAAACAAAACAGTATCTTTAAAACCTACATACGCTTATACATTGTATTTACTTTGCATACCGTCATATACACATATACAGTAAAATCTCACTTAAATAATACAATATTCAAGTCCATTTTCACTGTTTTTCTCTTTATTCAACATCAATATTAAGACCATCTCAATAAGAAGATCAGTTTTCAAGGGTCCAAAGGGTGGTTATTTGATTGAGGTTTTACTGTATACAGGCATTTGGTGAATTAAGCGTATTATGGTGGTGCAATTTTTATATGCATATGTTCAGTTCTGTATTTTGTGATTTATACGAAGTTTGTCCAAAAAGTTCGTAGAAAACTTCGATTTTAAGAAAAATAATGCGAATAACAAAAATATAAATATATCACTATATTCACGAATCATTTGCGATATGTTATACAACAATATGTGCAGTTACATAAAACAATAACACAATAATGCAAGATTCACAACAGCCAGTGTAGGATACTTGAAGCACGTCGCATTGTCACATCGACATAGGACGGTCCAATGAATAAATATTCTAGTGTAACATTGAACGAAAGATGGCTTAGTGGTAAAGCATTAGTTAAAACATATATTTATTTTACATCGATTGTGAAACAAGTTCTTACAACTTTTATTAATCACCCTCGATGGCTGCTTCCTGGCTACCAACCAGCACTCGCGCCTAGTTTAGGGATTGTGAAGTTCGTTATCAAACCCCTCTCATCGCGGAGCTCGCACTTTCAGTCTTCATATAGCTTAAATATGTGATTCTAATCCCGTTTCATCAGCACTCGATCACGCCGCCATATTGTTTACTTGATATTCGAATGGTATTTCCGAAAGTAGTGCTTACGAACATCCGAGGCACTGGACGTAGTTGGCCGAGGTTTTCCGAATGCACATCTAACGTGCGCTAAATGACCTAAAACTGCCGATGCTCTGTAAAACAGCATTAAACAAAAAGCATTGAAAAAAGATGGTCGGCGCAATTTGAAGGTTAAGATTTGTTGTGCAACATAAAAAATGCCGAGATGTCACGATTGGTGGCCACTCGCCGAAATTCAGTGGATTTCGGTACGGTATCGTACCCTTTATCGAAAGGTTAACCAATCCGCGTTAAGGTTACAAACGTTGTTCGGTTGAAGAGAAATTGCCTTGGTGGTTAACGTAAGATTTGATTGGTGTACACAACACTGATATGCAAATAGAAAACGATGTTAGTAAGGCTGCGCCGAAAAACACGTTCCCGAAAAGATCGTTATAAGGGCATGACCCTGCAAGGTTGGTTGTAAACATATACATTTCTCAACGAATGCGTATTAGCCGAGAAGTGTGTATCCAAGTATTTATAACTTTGTACCAATCGCTGATAGCACAAGTTAACTCGGTGAGCGTTTCTTAAATACACGTATGTATTCCTAACTTTAAGATCAGTCCTAAACAGTTCCTAAGTCAGTGTTGTACATAAATATATCAAACGAAATTTAAAAACGCTTCATTTGGAAAAATGGAATATAACTGCAAACACGTTATTGCTAAAATCTCATAATTTATGTATTAATACACGAACTGTGTTTAAAAAACCTAAGTAGAACACTGACTTAGGAACGGTTTAGGACTGATCTTAAACTTAAGAGTCTTTAAGAGCTACTCGTACAAAGTTAAAGATTTTCGGTGACACACTTCTCGGCTAATAATTTAGGGCTCTAGAAATCCAGTAGTCCGACGTCCTGGACAAGTCTAATTGCCGGTTCGAGCTACCAACAGTTGAGTTGGACTTAGTCCGGGACAAGTCTGTTACGCACGCTTACTTAACTGTTAATCCATATCTTATTCCATGCTTGTAGGACTAGTCTCCCATGTCGAACAAGTCAAAATTAACATGTACACTAATCGGGGACTAGTGTATTTAAAGGTTATTTCTAGAGCCCTGAATATGCATCCGTTGAGTAAATTATATGTGTACAACCGACCTTGCAGGGTGATGCCCCCTTACCACGTGATTAAACAGTGTCAATGTTATACTAAATCCCTGTACCATTCTTTATCACTCCAGGAACCAAGAAGATGAAAATGGTGCAACAGAAACTTTTATTCCACAGACTGAGTTTGATAAAATCTTAAAATGAGAAAACATATTTGTTCTATTATATTCGGTGAGTATGTATGCATTAAAACCTCTTTTAAATACCACCTCAATGATAAGACCGCCTCAAAATTAAGAAAACAATTTTCAAGCCCATTTTCCCTATTTTGCTCTTTATTCAACCTCAATGTTAAGACCACCTCAATGATAAGACCGTCTCAAAATTAAGAAGACAATGTTATGCCAATGTTCCGGCCTATGTTGGTATTTATTCAACCTCAATATTAAGACATACCAATAATAAGACCAGTTACCAAGGGTCCGATGGGTGGTCGTATTGTTGAGGTTTTACTGTATTATAATGGGGATCTTATCCTATCTCTGTAATTAATCTGAAGCAGTTAAACATATCACTTTCATGGTTTACTCTATGGACAATTAAAAAACAATATAAACTGCTTAATATATTTCGCATTTTATTTCAAAAATTCTGATTTTTTATCCATAATTTTATGCTTCCTTTCAAAACAGGAACGACAATACATTTTTACCTTCTTAACAAGTGACAATGATTTGTGACACATTCAAACATTCTGACAGGAGAATTAGTAAGAAAGGAATTGAAGTGAAATTCGGTTGATCCAATATTTCCAATCAAGAACAATTCACGTTTTGACAGTTAATTTGCTATGAATAAACGTTCACCGATAGATTTAGAACACTACGATAATATTGTAATGACTGGTTAGCAATCGTGTGCAGTTTATATATATGCGTCCCTCTATAAATGTTATTGTAATATTACATATTTTCTAATGACATTTAGATTATGACATTTGTATCTACAATGATAACATTTGTATCTCCAATGATAACACTTGTATCTCCAATGATAACACTTGTATCTCCAATGATGATGACATTTGAATCTCCAATGATGATGACATTTGAATCTCCAATGTGGATAACATTTGTATCTCCAATGATGATATTATTTGTTTCTCCAATGATGATATTATTTGTTTCTCCAATGATGATGACATTAATATTTTCAATAATGATAACATTTATATCTCCAATTATGATAACATTTGTTTCTTCAATGATGATAACATTTGATTCTCCATTGATGATGACATTTGTATCTCCAATGATGATGACATTTATATCTCCAATTATAATAACAATTGTTTCTTCAATGATGATAACATTTGTATCTCGAATGATGAAAACATTAATATCTCCAAAGACGATAGCATTTATATCTCCAATTATGATAGCATTTGTTTCTTCAATGATGATAACATTTGTATCTCGAATGATAATAACATTTGTATCTTCAATGATTATATCATTTGTATCTCGAATGATGAAAACATTTGTATCTTCAATGATGAAAACATTTGTATCTCTATTTTTCAGTAATTACGTTAATTGTTGTATGCGGCGCTATTCCATTCAGGCAGAGAAGACAAATAGACGAGCAGTCGATTTTAAACAATGGAATTTCACAACAAGCAAGTTTAAACAATTTCACTATATCCCTTTGTAGTACTTAGCAGCCATTTCACAAGTAAAAGAATTAGACCGCTCATTTTCTGTCAAAAGAAAACATAAACTTGTTCATGAGAAGTCTAAGTGACTCGGTCATAGATATTCTACGAAGTGTCACTCCTACCATGCGGCACAACCTGTCCAATCAATCACCATCAATGAGAACACACTAACATATCAAACACAGTAGCCACGCCCACACACAAACAACACAACACAATAACCACGCGAACTAACTTAGCACATAATCAAACACACCACAACTAACATACTAACCACGCGAACATAACAATTATTCACCAACAAGCGAACATTTCCTTACACCATAATGATAGATAGATAACTTTATTTTAAAAAAGGCAATAATAATAATAAATAATAAATTCTTTATTTTCAGAAGGTAACATAGTTAAGGATAACAATAAATTGTACATCTTTTTTTCAATATGGCCTTCTATTAACAATATAAACACGCACAAACAAACAAGAAATCACACATGCACACGCACGCACATCCACACAATCAAACACGCATTCACACACGCACACACAATACATTGTACATGAACATCATGTTTTAACATCAGGATGTAAATGAGACTATTAAAAAACTACAAAAGTTAAGATGATCTGAAAATAAAAAAATGAAATAAAACAACAACAACAACAGACACCTCACATAAGACACATACATACAATAATGAAATATTATTGATATCTTTGTTTAAGCATTAAGTAGTTCCTATAATTATTTTTAAATGTTTCTGTATCAGACAGGCAACGTATATTTACAGGAATTGAATGAGCCAATCATTCCACATAAATAAATACAATATGTCAATGGTGATTTACAATACATATTGTTCTAAGTTCTAAGATCCGATAGAACCAACATAATTACTTACATATAACATACACATAATGTATGCAATTTATTTTGAATCTTGCTTCCATCGACATACTCTATTATAACCTTCTGTTTCCCGATCATAAACCTATTTTTCATACTTTTCAGGATGTTGATCAATCTTCAGATTTCGATGAAAGACTTGATGACAGCCAGAGTTTGCCAATCGTAGCCGATTTATCTGAAGTAACTCAAGCATCAGCATCCAGCGATCGGGATGCTATTGACGATGCAGTTGAAATTAATGACGGCGAAGATGAGGTTTTAAATGATAGGGGTTTACCTGACACTGGAGATGATGTTAATCTGCACGAACAAAACATAGATTCTGGAAATGGGGATTATTTCGAACACGAAGGCGCAGACAATGACCCTATCTTAAATGAAATATTCAGAGAGAGTCCTGGGAACCATAGCAACCAGGGCAGTGGTGAGATTCAAGATGGCACTGATTCTGTCGTTCATCAAATTGAAACAACGTCCAGTCAATATTCAGAGCAACACATTCATAATCGTAGGAATTTAGATGAAGAAACTGATAATCAGCATTTCTTGCTTGGTGAGATAGACACCGATGGTAATCAAATACTGAACATGACCGATACAAATTATGAAAGAACTTTTACTCTCGGGGTTGGAAGGGACGATTTAGATATAGGAGGTGAACAGAAGAGCGAACACCAACGCCATAATGACACCAATGTTTTCGACCATGATCGGGAGTACATGCATAACGCCACGGATGAAAATTCACTGATAAGTAATACAGACGGAACAGAAAGTGGCGTTACAAGGGAACACATGGATTCAGGGCCTGGTGAAGGTTCCAGAAATTCAACTAGCGGACAACAAGAAGGGAATTTTGGTGGATTGAACAGCATAGACCATTCCCAGGACCATGAGACTGAGTTGAATGGACCTAACAATGAAAATGCAAACAGTGTAGACCCAGATAGTGGTGTTGACTTTCCGATTGACAAAGGAACCCACCCGCATGAGGAGCAAGGTGGCATTGAACATTTTAACCCTCCAAGACATACATACAATCCACTGACAGCAAACATTTCGCCTTCGATTGAACCAACTGTAGAAACACGAACGAATCCAAACATTGCAACACCATTACCAGTTGAAACAGATGGCGTAAGGTCAGGCGAACCACTGATTCTAACTATGACAACATCCACGGAACGAAATGCCCCAGACGAACATTTACATCACATGTCAGGTGGAAATGAAGAAAATGAACACATTGGAGAAACCGGAGAAAGTCAAATCCATGGTATAAACGGAGAAAATAGTGGTGAAGGACCAGAAACTGGGGACCATAGTGAACAGTCAGGGCATGAAGCAACTGAAAATCCTAATGTAGGGACTAAAAATGAAGAAAAACAGCCTGGAAAAGATGATGCGAAAACTACACACAGTGTCCATTTACAAACTTATTCGATTTTACCTATATCAAGTAATCTATCACCGACTCCAACTACTGGACTAAGAGTATCAACAACGCCTTTAAGTACGTCTTATTCAGCCGTATTGGAAATAACGTCATCACGTGGAGATTCTTTTCTGATAGATACTGATATTATAGACATGGAATCT
Source organism: Mactromeris polynyma (assembly GCA_032209605.1). Lineage (NCBI taxonomy): Eukaryota > Metazoa > Mollusca > Bivalvia > Venerida > Mactridae > Mactromeris > Mactromeris polynyma. The sequence continues at coordinate 886,557 of JASFXZ010000034.1, read as the reverse complement.
GCGAGCTTATATGATGTACAAACCATCGAATACTTTTCAAGCGATAATTATCCCGAGTTGAGTAGCGAAAGTACTTACACCTCATCTACAGTACAACCACTACGAATATTGTCAACTCCAACATTTTCTCTAATCACTACAGTATTGCCTTCAGAACGAACTTCATTACAATCATTTGAGAGTTCTTCAATTTCTTCTCCGGATAGACCTGTGTTTTCGTCAATGTCTCATCAATATCCTGATATTGTTCCAACTCTTTCTTCAGTGTATCACAGTGAATTAACTCCAACACCAGGGTCATCGATAGTCAGCATCAGCAGTCGGCAGGAAAACACACATACGAGCAAGCAATTTCCATACGTCTCCAATCCAAGCGAATCTTCCATAACAATGGTTTCCACGTCTGTCGCATCGCAGACACCGTTGTACACATCATCAGATACGAGTCAATTAGTCACAACAAGTTCCTCTAGCCCATCAACTACAACTTCACACTGTAAGTATTCATCATTACTCTTTATTATTAAATTATTTATTTATGTATTAGCCTATGTCTTTTTACCCTAACAGCAAATTTCTCCACATAGAAGATTGTGTGAGTTCCCTCATTTACAATATTTACCTCCCTTGGTCTGAATTGTCGGCCATATTGATATGCAAATTTCCTTGAAGATTATAGGTGATATAATGTAAACGATGATAAAATAATCAGATATTTGAAAAATAAATTATTCATTATGCTCATGTGTGCAGTTGGCTCAGTAAGTTGAAGATAAAGTGGCTGCCACATGCAATTTTTTCTCAATTATCACATATTTGAAAATCACTCCTATAAGAGCGCATCAGTTTTGCCTATCAAAACGGCTGATGATAAAGAACAAGGGAGGTAAATATTGTAGATGTGGGAACTATCTATACATGTACTTATTTTGATATAAACTTTTCTAGAACGTTCTTGGTGCAATCTGGTAATATTTTCACAAGCAATACAGTACATTTTGAAGCGTTTTATATTCAGAAAATGTATATCCCAAACTGCGTACAAATGCTCAACTGTTGGTTATTGCACATTTTTTTTGATAATTCTGTGTACGCAACAGCGTATTTTGCGTACAGGTAGCTACGCGCCTGCTGTTTGTAATTTAACTCTGAAAAACATTATACAAAAATGAGTCTATATCTTAAATGTTAGTTTCATATACTCGCTTATTAAGTCTGGAAATGATGACTAAATGTTATTTTACAGTGTCTGTCGTAACTTCAGCGGAAACTAATGCCCCTTCATCACAGTGGTTGCATTCCACGCCAGTCTCCACTGGAACCTCGGGAACGCATACTAGTCAGACTCTTCCAAGCGCTCGTACAACCAATCAGACTCTTCCAAGCGCTCGTACAATCATTCAGACTCTTCCAAGCGCTCGTACAACCAATCAGACTCTTCCAAGCGCTCGTACAACCAATAAGAAAGAGGAAAACACCACATACATCACAACAATTCCCATAACAACAAGAAAAAAATCGGATTCTGATAAAGGTACGTATCATTATCTTCAATGATAATAGATAGTTCCCGCTGTAAAACGATAATGGTTTACCAAGTGTATTATGAGTAAAATGTTCAACTTTCATTTTCCATGTACATATTACATTTGCAACACAAGAAATCAATCTTTATCTTAAAATCAAACAAGGTTACCTATTATTTCTGTTTCATATTTTCATTCCAGACAGTGACTCTCATATAATATACCAAGTTATAAGAAAATCTCTCCGCTTCAAAAAATATAGTAAAGTCGTATCGATTTTGCTACAGTATTCATATGAAACTTTCACGTTTTAATCTTCATTAACATAAAATTGAGTATGGTGACCCGTCATTTTTATTTCATATTTTGGTTAGATACATTACACTGATAAAATATACAAAGTTTAAAGGAAAACCCTGCGTTAGAAAAAAACTGGCCTTATTGTTGGATACGCCCTTTAAATGGAGTTTGAATTCGACCAAGAGCAAGAACGATTTCAATATAATTCTGCTCTCAGGTCAAGCGAGACAAATGTTCTACGTGATTTGACCTGTGTTTAAATTAGGGATGTCAACTGATGTTCGAAAATTCGTTTGCACGTTCGAATATTCGAATACTGATTCGAAATTCGAATATTCGATGAAATATAAATTTGCAATATGAAAGTTGAATGCAAATGTATTAAATTCCAATGAAGGTCATTATCGCATTGAATGTCATTCTACACGTGAAAATAATATCTACATGTGTTAATTGACATGCCATATTGTATATTTTGGGACAAGAGAGACATAACACTCTGGTGATTACACTTAGGCCCTGACATTAAAAAGTGACTGCAGTTGTCGAATTCGCTGTAAGATGTTAGTATTGGTTGGAATCTTAGAAAAACAATGAGTTATACATATTAAACTAAATGAAACAACAAGAAGAGGTCCATAGAGGTGACATGTGTGACATTATTTTTATCTCATTCCCACGACTTACTAAGACGTGACCACGTGACAACTATTTCGTGGGAACAAGTTAGTTAACTCGTATCCACGAGAACTAAGTCGTGGTAACGAGATAGTTATGTCGTGGGCGCCAGATAAAAATAATTTCACACATGTCACCTCTATGCCACCGTAGTTCAACGATTCAATAACTACTTTACATGTTTCTTCAGACAAACCAGAGAATGCAAGTAGCTCGACACTTGTAGCAACCATTCCAACGTCAGGCATATCTACACCCTTGTCAACACGTAACTTAGTACAAGTGGCATTAACATCTCAGGTTTGTTAGTTTTTATCATAGTATACATTTTGTCTAAATTGTCACTGACTTCAATTAAGTGAGTGCAGGCCATTGCATATGGATCGGCACTAAATGAAATATAAAGTAATACAATACGAGAATTATCTTGTACACCAATCACTCTAGATGGTAAGAGCCCCATGTGTGTTGGTTTTAACAAAGCGTTGTTAGTGTCTGATATAGTTTATGTACTTTTTTACTTAAATAATCCCGAACTTCAGAAATGTTAAATCCGTAAATTATTGGATCAAATAGAGAATTTAGCGACTGTGCTTGAAATCCGATATAAAATAGTGCACTCCCTGGGACAGGTCTCTGGAAGTAAATTATCACAAACCATGCAAAGAATACGATGTAAGTGAAATTGGTCACCCCCAGAGCCAACGACAAATGCTTTAATACGTGATGATGCATTCGATGGCGACGTTCTCGCATATTCGAATTTAAGTTTGATGGGGTTGGCAAAGAAACGCTGGGCACTATAGAGGATGATTGAATGTCTCGTACATTTGATTCTGTATTTGTTTTGCTGAAGCTTTTCTGTGATGTCGATGCCGTAGTCGTGGTGTTTCCGTCGCCCAATGGTCGAATGCTTCTCTGAGCTTTCCTTAAGAGGTACATAGAATGCAGATAAAATCCATCCAAAATCAACAGTGTTGCTAAGGTAAAAGGTATTTGGAGCTGTCCAAACGTAGGCTTGTCTAGAATATCCGTGGAAAAACAACTAGTAACTGTAGGCTTGTCAGTAAAATCTGCTATACCCGGCAAGTGTAGTACTATACTGAACAACCACGATAGGCCTGAATACGTATAGATTCTATCACGACTATTTGTTTCACGTCTAACGGTACGTGTCGTGCGATAGATTACTCTCCATCGGTTAACAGCAATGACACACAAATTCAAAAGAACAGCATACTGCATTGTGTTGAACGTAGTAAGGACTGCAATGCACATCTTAGTGTTTTGATTCACTGCGTCAAACACTGTCAGCCACAGAATGAATGGAGCTAGCCCTGCCGTAATATCCGTAATGCTTAGACACACAAGTTGGTGGTACACCGGCTTTTGATATTTAAATCGTAGTTTCCAACTAACTGTCAGAATCATACAATTTAGAAATATTGTTAAAAAACTTATCAGCAAATTCATTGTAGATTGTACTTCGTTTAATTTTAAAACTGGAAACGTTATATTAATCCCGGTGCTGTTGTTGAAGCTAGCATTCCCTGGAATAAAGTCTTCCATCCTTTGTTGTCTCAAAGAGAAGAAACAGTCAAGAGAGTTCCAAGCAAGGAAGAAAATTATATTAAGCTTATGCTACCAATTCTATCCACTTGTCTATTACATGCACTTTGTAAGCTTGTCGTATACGGTATATTAAATGACAATGAAGAACAAATAAATATGTTTAAACTAAACGAAAGATCCCCACAGTTCGACAACTACTTCTGAGCTGTGAAGTATAACTATCCATCCACAGTCTTATCGGTCTTTATATATAATTGCAAGCATGCGTTGTTAAGTTATGTAGGTGTCTTATATCGCCGATAATGGAAAAAAAACTATTGAACATACTGTATATCGTTCCGTTTGCAAATACTGGGCCATATGGCTTACTGGACTTAAGATGAAATACACTATAAGTATTGCGATACGTTGCTTAAGTAGTGCAACATATTGCGGTACGATCCATGCGTATCATGCATGACACCTCTATTCAGAAGCGTACCATGATATATTGCAATATGTAGCTGACTATACGCGAAAACGCGGCTGAATCCACATGATTTTCACAAAATGCACCAGATTGCACCATTGTTTTCAACATTTTCTGGGAGAGGGCATGTCCCCGGACCCCCTAGCACAATTATGAATCCACATAAATAGAGGGCTAGCTACGCCCCTGATAGCAATATATCGCAATATGTACCAATATACATATCTAGGCTAATCATTATGTTTGACGTGTTGCTAAATATAAACCAAATAAAATGTCTAATGTTTCAAGTTTTGAACTTGAGTGACGTGTGAACATCTCAGGGTGCATGCTAGAACTGGGCCCGTTTTATAGAAGCATCTTAAGTGAATCTTAAATATTGTTTAACTTAAGTTCAAAACTTCAAATGGATGTAATTCCAAAACCACATTAAAACTGTTAGGCGTTTTAATGGTAATGCCAACAACATATAAATACTATTCATTTATCACTCTTGATTTGGCTATATATAGCCTGTATGTTAAATAAACCAGTTAAGGAACATGTACATTGCTTGTATTTCAGTGGTAGCCTACAAACGAAATAACGTACCAGAAAAAAAGTTACCTCGATTTTCTTTTGTGTTCAGTTTCTTCTTTCATATTTTCAGTTGATTATTGCTTAAAATATCATTTTACGGTATTTTTTCCTATTAGATATATGCCAAATTGTTTCAATGTAGGTGTTGATATAAAAAAAACGCGAAACCGGAAGTCAAGTAAAATCTTGATCTGATGGACGCTTGATAAAAAAATTGAGTTTTGTTAACAATTTATATTTCATTTCAGAAAGTTGTTCTTTCGACACCGCCGTCTGTGTACATTCAGATAGAATTAAGGATGGGATGGTATGAATTCTGTTCGTCGAAAATACTGTTTATATCACAGATTAGCAACATCATTCTTTCTGAAAAAGAAATCACCGTGCCAATCGAGCAATTTAAAATCACTACCGAGGTAAGACCGTCATAGACAGTTTCCACGTTTACAATATTTACCTCCCTTGTTCTTAACAACATCGCAGTACCACGTGACTTATTATATTTAACGACATCACAGTACCACGTGACTTATTACATTTTTTACAACATCACAGTATCATGTGACTTATTATATTTTACCATATCACAGTACCACGTTATTATATTTTAAAGCGTCTCAGTACCACGGGACATATTATATTTTACAACGTCACAGTACCACGCGACTTATTATATCACACTACCACGTGACTTGTTATATTTTACAATATCGCAGTACCATGTGACTTATTATTTTTCAGTATTGCAGCGATGCCAATCCGACTATTCTGAATACGGGTAGCATAACTATCCAGATGTACATTGTTGACAATGATGGTAAAATAGATGTCAGACTGACTTTGGTCACTTCAGATCTTATAGTGAAAGGATTTCAAGACTCAAATTATTTTAAGGACAAGGTATGTTGGTTTGTTCAAAAAGTTCTGACAGATGATTAAACGAGACATATTTCATTTTAATAATACATTTTTTGATAAAATCAATAAATTGTCATAACGGCTTATAACGGCGGTTGACTCTGTGAGGCGTTTGTGGCGTTATATCGTTTTGTCGGAAATAATATGCATATGATCTATACCTAGTCTGTTTCCAATCTCCAATGCGTCGTATATTGCATTCTCTTTCATGAAAACAGGCGAAAGTAGCGAGTGTTGTGTGACGTCATCTATGATACAAAAGTAAAAAGAGCGCCGCTGTACGATTCCCAACCTCTTCTTTAAGTGACGTCATTTCCAGCAAACGTCACACATGACGTCACCATGTACTGACAGTAAGCAATATTAACCCCATATGGCAATATGAAAACGATGTGACCATATGGAGTAAATACTGTTTCGTGCTTGCAAATAGTGACATCACATGTTGCGTTATCTTGAAATGACGTCACTTACAGAAGAGGTTATAAATACCACAGCATTGCTCTAATATGTTTTATTACAGATTGTATCAGTTCATTATCATCCGAATAGACTTGTTGAGAGAATACAAAATGAGAAAACTTTACGTAAGCCGTCCTCACCCGATGTTACCATGGTGATTGTGATTGCATCAGTGGGCGGGGTTTGTTGCTTTGCGCTAATAATTCTCCAGGTAGTTGTACTTATTTCCATTTTGCCCTTATACGGTTATGTTGTTATATATGTTCGTTTTTATGGCACTTGATATCGTGTACGTAATTAAAATATGGGTGTTATTGTTTATTTTCGTCATGTTTATGTACAATATTGAGATAAATACATAGAAAGTTACATTTTAAATATTGCACCGAAAGGGACAACATGTTTATGGAAGACTGTCGGGGACATTGTTTTTATGGAATACAAAAAGGGACACCATTTATATGTAATAGCAAAAGGGACAACATTTTTATGTAATACCAAAAGGGACAACATTTTATGGAATACCAAAAGGGACAACATTTTATGGAATACCAAAAGGGACAACATTTATATGTAATACCAAAAGGGACAACATTTATATGTAATACCAAAAGGGACAACATTTTATGGAATACCAAAAGGGACAACATTTATATGTTATACCAAAAGGGACAACATTTATATGTAACACCAAAAGGGACAACATTTGTATGTAGTACCAAAAGGGACAACATTTATATGTAATACCAAAAGGAACAACATTTATATGTAATACCAAAAGGGACAACATTTATATGTAATACCAAAAGGAACAACATTTATATGTAATACCAAAAGGAACAACATTTATATGTAATACCAAAAGGAACAACATTTATATGTAATACCAAAAGGGACAACATTTATATATAATACCAAAAGGAACAACATTTATATGTACTACCAAAAGGAACAACATTTATATGTAATACCAAAAGGGACAACATTTATATGTAATACCAAAAGGGACAACATTTATATGTAATACCAAAAGGGATACCATTTTATAAAATACCAAAAGGGACAACATTTATATGTAATACCAAAAGGGACAACATTTATATGTAATACCAAAAAGGGACACCATTTTATAAAATACCAAATGGGACAACATTTATATGTAATACCAAAAGAGACACCATTTATATGTAATACCAAAAGGGACACCATTTATATGTAATACCAAAAGGGACACCATTTATATGTAATACCAAAAGGGACAACATTTATATGTAATATCAAAAGGGATACCATTTTATAAAATACCAAAAGGGACAACATTTATATGTAATACCAAAAGGGACAACATTTATGTAATAGCAAAAGGGACACCATTTTTATGTAATAGCAAAAGGGACACCATTTATATGTAATACCAAAAGGGACAACATTTATATGTAATACCAAAAGGGACAACATTTATATGTAATACCAAAAGGGATACCATTTTATAAAATACCAAAAGGGACAACATTTATATGTAATACCAAAAGGGACAACATTTATATGTAATACCAAAAAGGGACACCATTTTATAAAATACCAAATGGGACAACATTTATATGTTATACCAAAAGGGACAACATTTATATGTAATACCAAAAGGGATACCATTTTATAAAATACCAAAAGGGACATCATTTATATATAATACCAAAAGGGATACCATTTTATAAAATACCAAAAGGGACAACATTTATATGTAATACCAAAAGGGATACCATTTTATAAAATACCAAAAGGTACAACATTTATATGTTATACCAAAAGGAACAACATTTATATGTGAGGTGGAGGACAAATAAATTCGGCTGCATTATCTTCTGTCAAATTGTCATGGAAGAACATACGCCCCGCCCGGGGTTTGAACGCAAGACCTTTAAGGTAGCAGTCGATCGCTCTACAGACTGAGCTTATCCGATAGGCCTTTCCTTTCTTTTTTTATAACCTCGGATACAGGATGTTATAACTAAATCCCTTTTACATTTTTAGTATAAAGTAAAACCTCAATACTGAGACCACCTGATTTGGTCTTAATACTGAGGTTTAAGAGCAAAACAGTGAAAATGGACTTGAAAATTGTGCTCCTAATTTTGAGGTGGTCTTATTATTGAGGTGGTCTTATTATTGAGGTGGTCTTATTATATAGGTGGTCTTATTATTGAGGTGATCTTATTATTAAGGTGATCTTATTATTGAGGTGGTATTGAGGTGATCTTGTTATTGAGGTGGTCTTATTATTGAGGTGATCTTATTATAGAGATGGTCTTATTTTTGAGGTGATCTTATTATAGAGATGGTCTTATTATTGAGGTGGTCTTTAAGTGAGGTTTTACTGTACTTACATACCCCTATATACGTTTCATTCCCTGATTTCAGATTCTAATTCACCGTCGGGTGAAATCCAAAAAGAAACAGCGACCCTTAATGGGTCACCGTACGTCTATTCAAAGTTTAGATCACGTGGCACTTGGTGTCATTCCCAAATCGAGACCCGGAAGTGGTTATTGGAACCCGGCCCTCGATGGCACTATCGAAGAGGTAAATATTATCATGATAACGTACCTGATTATGGACCCTAAACGTCTATTTTGGGGTGATTTAAGGATGTTTTGCTTTAAACAATTCTACAGATAATCGTACATATAAAGGAGCAAACATTCACATCAAGTAACCACTAGGCGAATATCATAGTTCCGCAATATTAACGCATGCGCAAAACGAACAGATGTTAATGGAATGGGTTATCGGAAAAGAGATAAACAAATCGAAAGGATTTTTATTTAAATCCGAGCCCAATGAACAAAATGAAAAGGGAATACAAAGACTAACAATTTGTTCATCAAATGTGTACACTTTAATGATACAAACAATTGTCAGAAGTTCAGAATTAGATCAAATTAATTGGCAATACAATATGCTTAATATACAAAGTCAAATACGTTTCAACAGAATACATGAAGTGAAGCACAACTAAAAACGTCTGTTGTTGATTGCATCTAGATTAAAATGTACAAAGAAATATTTACAAGTCTTGTAAACTACAGACATAGCTAATTAGCAAAAACAGAAAAGCGTGGTTACTTGTGGCCAACGTTTTTAACATTCAGTTCATATTAAAATTGTCTCCAGACGCAATTTCTGTTAAAGGTACGCATTTAGATTCTTCATTAGTTTTAGCATAAGTCAGGAGGGCAAACTTGTTATCTTTCATTCTTTGTGAAGAAAACATCGAGTGAAAACATCTATTTGAACTTAACCCATTATCAATGTATATATTTCTTTCAGTTAGAACCCAAAGAATTGTCTCACGTCTTGAATTTTTCATTACTAGCGAACTTTTGCATGGATCCAAGAGGCTTACACACCGAGTTTCAGGTAAAGTGATTCTTATCGCCGCGCGTTCCATTGGTAAATTGAACGCCGCTGTACGATTTCCAACCTCTTCTTTAAGAGAAGTCATTTCCAGAAAACAGTAAGCAAATGGCAATATGAAAACGAAGTGAACATATGGAGTAAATATTGTTTCCTGCATGCAAATAGTGACATCACATGTTGCTTTTTCTTGAAATGACATCACTTACAAAAGATGTTAGAAATCCCATAGCAGCGCACAATTAGTTTTTAATGCAATGAAACTGAGACAAGACAAACTTACATTAAATGCTTCATTTCTAAGATTTGCAGTTCATTAAAATATCTTCTCCTGTTCACGTATAGTTATATATATTTAGTGTGTAACATTAAGGCACTAAAATATTATTCCATTGCTGCTTATATTTAATATTCATTCGTATACACAAATATCTTTGTTCTGTTCTGTGTTTGCTTATATTACATGTTTGATATTGTATTTGTAACATGTATATTTACTGTCTTGACCATCTCATATTTATGTTTATTGTGTTAATGGTCAAAGGCACTGTAGGTGCAGATTGTACCAATAAACGTATAGTATAGTATAGTAGGTAACACTTTTTTATAATGATTTATAGAAGGCCACATGGAAATAAGACGTGCTTTGTATTTGATATTATTATGTTTTTATATGTACCAATGTAAAGTTTACTGTCTTTTGTGATTTACCTTCTGAAAATAAAGCTATTACTATTATTGTTAGTATTGTAACTATGTCACTATTGTGTACATATTGGCCCGATGTCTTTACATAATTTTATTTTTTTTGCTCGGATATGTTTAGCGTCCGTGAATATCGAGGGCTTATACAATTATAATTATGGTGTATGTAACGGAGTTCATTTATGTCATTCCGGGTAATCCTATTTTGTCGTTATATAAAGTATAAAGTATTTATCTTTAATCTGCAGAACTTGGATAACTTATAAGTTCATAAACGGTCGATGGCAGAACTAATCACGTTAGTCAGACCAAAATTGTGAAGGGTTTAAGATCTTGAGGTATCACATTGTATGTTCAAATTAATTGACCTAATTAGACATTACTATTCATCTGCTAGCAAATAATGACACATATGTGAGCTTATCTGAGAAGTATACGCATGAAAAGGTCAGACGTTTGCCATATACAGTCCAACCTCGTTTATTCTACAACCTTCTATCCGAATACCTGGTATCATCCGAAATATCATGTCCCGTAGTTTTTTATGCAACGGGCTATTCGGAAACCACGTATTATCTGAATTTATGCACGTCGAATTGAAATTGGCTATTCGAAACCATGTATTATTCGACATAACTTTTCGGACCCGATGAATTCGAATGAACCAGGTGCGACTGTAATATAATGCATCATAGGTGCAATGTACATGAATAATAGATATTAGGAATCACATCCTAGTTGTTCACAAAGAAACATAGAAAACAATTTGGGCATGTATTGATAAGACACGATTGTGCTTGCTACCCCTCAATAAAATCATTCAATCTATTTCAAGATGCTAATTCTGCCAAATGTTTTATTGACATTTTACTGTAAAATAACATATTGCGGTTGCTTAACAACCAAGATAAAATAATTTTTTGACAAAAAGACTGCATTTTCCGGAGCAGCCGTACTAACATGGTTTTGCTATTTGCATATCTGTGTTGAGTAAACCAATCAAATCTTACGTTTACCACCAAGCCAATTCCTCTTCAACCGAACAACATTTGTATTTTTGGAGCAGATTAGTTAACCTTTCGATAAAGGGTACGTTACATATAAATACGTCACAGTCTTCATCGTTTCTTTCTTCTTTTGAATTATGAGGGGTTTCTGCATGATTGGTCCAAATTTGAACGAAAACCGTTGCGAAAATTGTGAAAGAGTGACAGTGTCTGATTAATTTCTCAACAAGCCTCGTATAATTGAAAAACAGATAAAACAACGTTAACTAAAGAAATAACGAACAAAAACATTTTTTCAGACTATACCATTTGACAGTCCCGAGTCCCCGGGTGTTGTATTTGGCGAAGAGGACAAGAACAGATTTGCAAACGTTCTTCCATGTGAGTAGATTTTAATCTTCATGCCCAATGTTCACAAAGGATCAACTGATCTGGATCAAGTTGATCCATAAAATTATTTGCCATTTTCATGAAGCAATTGAACACTTTTTCCAGTACTTCTCATAAACAAACACAAACATACCAAAACTCTTCTAATTTACATTGTGAAAACATACCAAACTTCACCGTAATGTTGAAAAATTAATTTGTTATACTTATGACTGAAACTGATCTAGATCAAATCAGGATCAATTTTCCAAAATCGGTCATAACTTATTAATTTCCATCTTTTTCTTAATAAGCATGACATTTGGACTTAATGTCTCAAACGTTTTGCAGGATGTTCATATCTGTCACAGTATGTAAAAAGATTTAGCTTTGAATAACAATTTTTACAAAGTTTGAAAGATCTTATATTTGATCTTGATCCTGATCCGAAAAACTGATTCTTTGTGAACACTGGGCCAGTTTATTTGTCAACAACAGGCATGATAAAATTGTTTTCGTGAATACCACCCCAGAGCCCAAGCAAAACATATGTACGCGGCGATTGTCGACTTCATAAACACAGGGAATTTGCAGTGGAAAACATGTACGCGGCGACTGTCGACTTCATAAACACAGTAATTTGCGTTTATTTGTAATTTATGGACAAATAATGAAAATGTTTATTTATCTTCAGCATGTATAATGTACAGTGAAACCTCACTTAAAGACCTCCTCAATAATAAGACCACTTCAATAACAAGACCACCTCAATAACAAGCCCACCTAAATATTAATAACACAGTTTTTCAAGTTCATTTCCACTGTTTTGCTCATTATTCAACTTCAATATAAAGACCACCTCAATAACAAGACCAGATTTCAAGCGTCCCGATGGTGGTCTTATTACTGAGGTTTTACTGTACTTACATTCAATTCAACCTCTCCAGAGCAACATCCTGTTAGAGTTACAGGTTTTGGCTTCTGTTAAGAGGTTTTTATTCTAGAGAGGTTTTTATTCTAGAGAGGTTTTTATTCTAGAGAGGTTTTTATTCTAGTTTTTATTCTAGAGAGGTTTTTATTCTAGAGAGGTTTTTATTCTAGTTTTTATTCTAGAGAGGTTTTTATTCTAGAGAGGTTTTTATTCTAGTTTTTATTCTAGAGAGGTTTTTATTCTAGTTTTTATTCTAGAGAGGTTTTTATTCTAGAGAGGTTTTTATTCTAGAGAGGTTTTTATTCTAGAAAGGTTTTTATTCTAGAGAGGTTATTCTTCTAGAGAGGTTTTTATTCTAGTTTTTATTCTAGAGAGGTTTTTATTCTAGAGAGGTTTTTATTCTAGAGAGGTTTTTATTCTAGAAAGGTTTTTATTCTAGAGAGGTTATTATTCTAGAGAGGTTTTTATTCTAGAGAGGTTTTTATTCTAGAGAGGTTTTTATTCTAGAGAGGTTTTTATTCTAGAGAGGTTTTTATTCTAGAGAGGTTTTTATTCTAGACAGGTTTTTATTCTAGAGAGGTTTTTATTATAGACAGGTTTTTATTCTAGACAGGTTTTTATTATAGACAGGTTTTTATTCTAGAGAGGTTTTTATTCTAGAGAGGTTTTTATTCTAGAGAGGTTTCTATTCTAGAGAGGTTTTTATTCTAGTTTTTATTCTAGAGAGGTTTTTATTCTAGTTTTTATTCTAGAGAGGCTTTTATTCTAGAGAGGTTTTTATTCTAGAGAGGTTTTTATTCTTGAAAGGTTTTTATTCTAAAGAGGTTTTTATTCTAGAGAGGTTTTTATTCTAGAGAGGTTTTTATTCTAGAGAGGTTTTTATTCTAGAGAGGTTTTTATTCTAGAGAGGTTTTTATTCTAGAGAGGTTTTTATTCTAGACAGGTTTTTATTCTAGAGAGGCTTTTATTCTAGAGAGGTTTTTATTCTAGTTTTTTATTCTAGAGAGGTTTTTATTTTAGAGAGGTTTTTATTCTAGAGAGGTTTTTATTCTTGAAAGGTTTTTATTCTAGAGAGGTTTTTATTCTAGAGAGGTTTTTATTCTAGAGAGGTTTTTATTCTAGAAAGGTTTTTATTCTAGAGAGGTTTTTATTCTAGAAAGGTTTTTATTCTAGAGAGGTTTTTATTCTAGAGAGGTTTTTATTCTAGTTTTAATTCTAGAGAGGTTTTTATTCTAGAGAGTTTTTTATTCTAGAGAGGTTTTTATTCTAGAGAGGTTTTTATTCTAGAAAGGTTTTTATTCTAGAGAGGTTTTTATTCTAGAGAGGTTTTTATTTTAGAGAGGTTGAATGGGTTGTGAATTGTCACGATGGGAAAATGGATACTGTCGTTTTAAAGAGAGGTTGTTCGCTTACGAGAGGGCTGCTCTGGCGAGATGGCTCTCAAGATGTTTTTCGAGCGAACTCATTACGTTGACACATGTATTACCATAAACTTTGGCGTAGTTTGTCCTTCCCACATACAGACTTTTTTTAGAAATCTTAATGAATACGGTTAATGGTTATGACAGTATAAAATGTCAAATATTTTGAAACGTTTGGACAAAGTAATTGTGTGTGCAATACTCATTAAGTGAAACAAGAATGACAATCAACATAGCAATGTAGTTGACACTCAATAACTCAATGAGAAATAATTTGGTCACACGGTTATTAAACTGAGTAATATTATACTCATTTTTTGTTCATTTGTTTACCTAAACAAGCATGAAAAAATAGTTCCTATAGTTAAAACATCAATTAACATACATTAACAAAGAATGAAATCATAATAAATTGATCCATATTTGTTGAAAAAAGATCTTTGTACATCATAAAATAATCTTTACGACATGTCAGTAAACCACGGGTCTTTAATTGTAAGATGATATATATATGTACGTATGTTTACGTCACTTATTATACGAAAAAGTAGTTCATAGATATGTCTGAGTATAAATCACTACACATGAGAACCCTATTAGTGCTTTTATCAGCGCTATTTCAAATAATTGGACATAAACATGGCCCTATGTGACATTTATGTCTCATTATAAATTTCCCTACGTTTAAATGTAACCTTTAAACGAACCGTGTGGATAGAAAAAATACAAACTTGATACTTTCTAGACACAATTAATTTGAAACATGAGTCAAGTAGTATAATTGATAAATTAGATAAACTAAAACAGGTCGTTGTTTGCTTTTAAGAATTATCAAAATGTTATTATATATATACTTTTAGAAAACAAGTAAGATAGACGTCAGACTCAGGTCGAAAAAGGTTCACAAGGAAAAACTATATTACTATTTAATGCGAAAACACGTCAATTTCAAACTATTAGGAGGTAGTTTTGGGTTTAACTGAATACAATCACGGTGGTTGAACTACTATATCGAGGGCTCAACGCAACACTGTCGTAACTAAAATGTATGTATATAGGAGTTACGGCAGTGTTGCGTTGAGGCTTCGATATATCCATCTGAGAGGAGAGGAAAATGTAAAGGCGCTAGAATACCTATTACAAAGTACAGTAAAACCTCGATTATACAATAATACAATACAACACAATACAATACAATACAAATAGTTTATTGCATTAAAACATAACATGTTTCATAGCAACATAATGTACATACAGATGACATCGTATTTCTTTATACATTGTACATATAATTGCCTGGGATATGAAGATGTTTTTTTGTTTTCTTCAGACATTTGTTTTCCTTACGATGGTCGAACATTTCATTTCGTTTAGAATACAAGTAAAACTATTATTAATCACCTGCTAAGGTATATAGCCCTTAAAACAATTATATATTAAATCATTAACCCCACCTTCTCCGTTTAAACTAGCCCCATCTCACCGTCCTACCCTAGTTTTAGAGTATTGGCCTCTCCGTGTATTTACAAACTAAATATACAAAAATAAAGCTTCAATCATATTCTATTCATTTAATTTGAGAAGTATTGCCTGCTGTATGATATGTATAACATTGTATTGATATTGCTGTTTTCACATTTTGCCACTATGCTGTGTATTGATATGTGTAAATCTCACGGGCCTCCGGCCTACAGATATATTGAAAATAAAACGTACATACATAATAACAAAAGACGTGGTTTTGCAGGAGCACATGATGATAATTATATAGTGCATATTCAAATATTTAAATTTCATTAAATGTATATAAACAAACAGTTATGGTGATAAATATATTGATTAGCAGTATGTGTTCAAGTTTCTGACATTAAAGGATGTATATGATATAGTTAATACATTATCAGTTTCTAACAAGACCAGCATAATAAATGTATTTGGATAAATTAATAAGAATATTTCGAGAGGTAAGCTCTCATCAAATTAGTGAATTTCTGTTTCGTTGGCCACGTAGAATACTAACGTTTAATATAGTTTGATCTTATATTAGCGTATTTGGAACAGATAAGTAAACAAATATATTCCGTTTCTTGTTGACCTCTATTACAATTTTGACAGATTGTTTCTGTACCACCTTGGTACCCTTGAAAATGGTCTTCTTATTGAGGTTGAATAGAGAACAAAACAGTTAAAATGGACTTGAAAATTATGTTCTTAATTTCGAGGTGGTCTTATAATTGCGGTGGTCTTTAAGCGAGGTTTTACTGTATTTTCACTCTACAGGATACCCGTACCGGGGGCATAGTTTTTAAATACTTTGATCTTGTATTTTATTCTTGTTTACTCTTACACGTTATTTTTTTCAGACAAGCATTCTCGTGTCAAACTAAAGTCTATCGAAGAAAAGAAGTCCGACTATATCAATGCCAATTATGTTAGAGTGAGTATTGTAAAATACTTTTTTTCAAATGAAGAGTCCAATTTTTCATTTATTGAATATTTAATCTAAATTTCGTATTTATAAAATATTAAGAAATTGATAAATGAGCGCTGCTGTACGATTTCCAACCTCTTTTTTATGTGACGTCATTTCCAGAAAACGTCACATGTGACGTCACCATGTACTGACAGTAAGTAGTAGTTGCCCCATATGGCGATAAAAAAACAAAGTGACCATATGGAGTAAATATTGTTTACTGCTTGCAAATAGTGACGTTTTCTGGATATGACGTCACTTAAAGAAGAGGTTGGAAATCGTACAGCGGCGCTCAAATAATATTTCCAAAAGGCGTACTTTATGTGTTATGTTAGCATACAATCGGTTTTGGATTATTAAGGGACACAAAACACAGAGCATAGCCCAAGGCACTTCTTTACTAAATAGTATGCTACAAACAAAGTAACAGTACATTGTTGTTCATGTATAATAAATCCAAAAAAGTCAAACGAGTGAAAAGAAAATCACAAATCTCCGCTTCTAACATTCACTCTCTCAAAATTATTGCTTTTATTATGTACTATGATAATATGGTGAAATGCACTTCTGATCCCCTGACAGTAAAACATGAAGCCTAAAGATCTTGTGTGGAAGTTTAATGATATGATATACCCTGATGGTTCTACAATTTTGGTCATAATAGACTACATTTTGCTGAAATTTTTCCCAGTATTTCCCACTTTCTTAAATTACAGAGTATTTCCCAGTACGGGTAATACCGGGAATTACCACAGGTAAATACCTCACCGGTCGATACCATGCCAACCCTGCTTTGCTGTAACTAATTAGTCTTAGAACGTTAAGAATAAGTTGTTTTCATCGAGTTAATACTTTAACAATATCTTTATCTTGCAAGTATACACATATGTTGTTATTTCTCATTACAACTGAATAACTACGGTGGCATAGAGGTGACATGTGGCAACGAGATAACAATAATTTCACACATGTCACATCAATGCCACCGTAAATAACAGTTAATATTTACGTAATATTTACTGAGTGACAATCCTATGAGTGAAACTGATGAACAAACAAAAATATGAATGAACGAAATACAGAAAGATGGAAGAGAGAAAGAAGGAACGAACAAACGAATAAATGTAGGAAGAAATAACGACATTAAGAATGAAATACAAATGTAGTATTACACGAACGTGTTTGTATCTTCAGGGATATAAAGGAGCTAAGCATGTATATATTGCTACACAGTCACCATTAGTGAACACTGTGGACGATTTCTGGCGAATGGTTTGGGAGCAACAAACTCGTGCAATACTGATGATAAACCCAGTCACTCAACATGCAAAGGTACGGTAGATAAACCAGTGGGTGGGGTATCGTTAACGGATTTTGAAATAAAAACAGGGATATTGTAAAAAAAACGCATAATGTAACAAACATTGAAGAAACAGTATTTATAACATATTACAGTAAAACCTCACCTAAAGACCACCTTAATAATAAGATCGCCTCAAAATTATGAACACATTTAAAAGTCCATTTCCCCTGTTTTGCTTTTTAATCAATCTCAATATTACGACCACCTCAATAAGAGGATCAGTTTTAAAGGGTCACAAGGGTGGTCTTATTATCAAGGTTTTACTGTTCTTACATTCAATTCAACCTCTCCAGAGCAACATCCTGTTAGAGTTACAGGTTTTAGCTTTTAAAATTCTTATAAAATCATGGGGTTTTAATCGATGACAATTTTTAAAATTACGTAACTTTTTTACTTATCTTCAGTCTATGGTCTGGGGAAATAGTAGTTGAAGGGTAATAAGTCTGCCTCCTGACCCAAAAAGCCGTCTGTGATGCAATCTGGTGACATTTTCACAAGCAATAGAGTAACTTTTCAAGCGTTTTACATACTGAATATTAATATCCCAAAGTGAATGCATGTGCCGACTGTTGCTTATTGCATTCTTCGTGTTTTAATATATTCTGTTTTTATAACCATGTGTATGCAACGGCGTATTTTGCCTACAGGTGGGTACGCCAAGTAATTGTTGACGTCCATATCAAAAGGAAACATTAATGATATTTTGACCAGTATTTTTACTGACAGTTCCAAGGCTGTAATTCGCTGTATGGTTATTATTACTTTTTGTGTTTTAAATGTATGTTATATTTCCCTTCCCTCCGTGCAATTATTTCACATTATAAAGCTTTCATGTAATTTTTCTGCCAATTTTCGGCCTATTGTTGCCAGCTGTCTTGACTTGTCCTGTGATATTTTCCATCCAATAATTCCCCCCCTCACTGTTTGTCCTCTTTGATTCTCCTGTTATTCCTTATGGTCGGCTAGACCACTCCTTGCGCCTCTGTTCCCTTACGTATGTACCCTTGAACCTTCTAAAGTGCCTAATGTTTTATGGATTGTTGTTTTCCCGGTGGTCTGTGTGGAAAGGCACTGTCTTAAGTATGTGGCGTTCCCTGTAGTAACTTATTCTCACTCTTTAGAAACTGGCTAATTAGCGCATCGGGGTATTGTTGATTGACATGTAGAATGGATGCAGTGTTTATGTTTAAGCAATGTTTTATTTCAGCCCAAACAGAGTACATGTTATTGGCCGGACAATCTAGAGACGGACATGCGTCGTGAATATGGCGATTTCACCGTAACTTTAACAAAACGTGATGTTCAGCAGGACTATATTGATTGCACGCTTGAGTTGATGGATATTGAGGTAATTATCATTGAACGAGTAACTAGAGTTATCTCTACAGACGTTATGGTCTAAAAATAAACCTTTTCAAGCTTCCATTCAGGAACACTGCTGGAGTCACCGGAGATTGTCACGAATTCCTTCCCTTTAATTTCCGTCTAGAGTTCTCTCCCTTTATAGGGTAGTATGTACAATCGGAACACCTCGGAGATATAAATAATATGTATTCCGAGCTCTGCCGGATACCGCCGAGTAGTTACGATTGTAGTATGTATACATAAATATATCGAAGCGGCAAAGGGAGACAACTCTAGATGGAAATTAAAGGGAAAGAACTCGTGAAATCTCCTGTGGCTAGAGGCGAGTGCATAATGTCAAAACAGATGACGAACCATGTAAATGCTGATGTAGATCAGCTGTTGTTGACCGTCTTATCCAGTTTATCTACAGATGCCTTGAACACGCTATTAGTGCATTCGGAAATCCTCGGCCAACTACGTCAAGTGCCTCGGATTTAACGAAGTTGTACGGAAATGCCCGAGAGCTGTCGAGAATGGCTATTAGTGTTGTGTAAAAGTTTGTTTTAAAAACACCCCATCTTCCACGTAAGACTGGCTATATAGAAGACGTTGTAAGTAACCTCATTACGGAAGCTTACAAAAGCCACTCCCTGTAGGCGTTTTAGACTGTATCAAATGTATCAACCCAGCAACGAGGTAGGGTTGATCTTGAGTCAGTATATACTAGAAACTCTGTGCGATTTTATGGATACCCGAATTTGTCTCTAGTAAGTCAGCTGAACTTGCCCATTGGTATACAATAAAACATGTTGTATTAAAATCAATTTAAAGATAGCAAATACCTGATACAACGAACAGTTTTTAAGGTCTAAAGTTGTTCCCTATACACCCGTTTTACTGGTCAGAATTATTTGTGTAAATATGTATAATAAAGACATTGTTGCACTTATAGAAGGCTATAAACTAGGACAGGCATGTGTTCTCCGTGATAATTTGACCAATCATTTGTCCTCTAAGTACGATGACTTTAGGGATATTCTGTGGCTTATAAAAGACATAAGTAGTAATATCCATGGCCTAATGGTATAGGTCAATGACCAAAGTTATTAACTTAGTTTAAACTCCATGAAACAACTGTAGGCCTATTATTGACCAAAAAATCCATCTACAGGTTTTTACATTTTCTAACAGATATGTTGTTCAACTTTCATTTTATACCAAATGTATTAAAATCGAACGTCTTCTTTTCTTTTTATAGCAATTCCAATATTAAGAACAAGACGCAAAAGTAAGCTACAGACTGATGACGTCACGTCAGAATGTACATAATTCTTAAAAAAAACTTCTTCTCTTCAAATGGAAAAAAATATGCAATATTTGACAGCTGCTATAAGATTTACAACCTCTTCTGTAAGTAACGTCATTTCAAGAAAATGCAACATATGATTTGTAAACAGGAAACAATATTTGCTCCATATGGTAACTTCGTTTTCATATTGCCATATAGGGCAAATATCGCTTACTTTCAGTGCATGTTGACATCACATGTGACGTTTTCTGGAAATGGAGTCATTTAAAGAAGAGGTTGGAAATCGTACAGCGGCGCTCATTGATACATATTACCTCGTTCGTATAACTATATTTATCACAATTAAGCTTTCAAAACATCTTCGGGCATAGTGCTCAGTTTGTAAGTCAAAACTTTGATTGGGAAACACTCGACGTCATAACCAACGTAACTAGTAATACAGGTTTTGTCATGGTCGCACTCATGTACTTATGATTTTCTTATTTATTTCAGAGAAATTTGAAACGAGAGGTTCATCATTTTTGGTACACATGCTGGTCGGACTCCGGGCCACCTGAACCTTTGTCGTTTGTTAAATTTGTTCTAGACACGAGACCACACTATGAAAACAGCGGAGCACCGGTTGTGGTGCATTGTGGGTAAATATATACCATCTTTCTTGACCACCGAGTGGTTGTTAAGGCATCCGCCTTGGTAGCGTGAGGTCGAAGGTCCAAATCCTGTTAGGGGTCCGTTCTGATATTACCAGTTAGGGAGCCGTCAGCTAGTTAAATAGTGGTGCCTACTTGCCAGGTGCCTGGCATTAAAATGATAGGAATCGGGATGTAAATGTGCTCAGAAAGTAGGTGTCTCATAAGACAGAAATGGTTGGCCCTTTAAGTAGGGGTGACACTATAATAAATACACACTTATTATATTATGCTCAAATTACCTTTCTAATTAGTTACCTTTTAAAATACCATATCTTTCTAAATAAACATTTTATTATAAATTTACTATTTAAATTCATATGGGTTCATACCTTAAGCTTATAAGACCCAAAATGCATGCATGAATACACATAAGATAAGAATTAAAGAGAGATCACATATTTCATACAATTACTGTATCTAAATAAAAACGATTTAAACCACCTGAATTTTACTGACAGTTCCAAGGCTGTTATTCGCTATATAGTTATTATTTATTTTTGCGTTTTAAATATATGTTATATTTCCCTTTCCCCTGTGCAAGTTTTTCCCTTTACATAGTATTCATGTTATTTTCTATTGTTGGCCAGCTGTCTTGACTTGTCCTTTGATCTTTTCCATCCATTAGTCCCCCCCCCACACTGTTTGTCCTCCTTGATTCTCTTATTCATTCCTTATGGTCGGCCAGCCCATTCCTTGCACCCCTGTTCTCTTACGAGATATACATTTGAGCCTCTTTAAATGCCTTATGTTTATGGACTGTTGTTTTCCCGGAGGACTGTGCGGGGAGGCACTGTCTTATGTACGTGGCGTTCCCTGTAGCAACTTATTCTCTCTCTTTTCTTTTACATATTCGGTCAGAAATGACAATCTTGTCGACGAATATAGATTTTATTTCACTGAATTTGACATAAATAGCGAGACATTCCAGACTTGCACCTATCTGAGATACTGAACTGAAGAATGAACTCGATTCATAAATTGTTGAAAGTGACTGACACTTCCTGACATGAAAACACTTATGAATCTTTTCAATATAATGAAACCTTATATAATGCCATATAATTCATTATCATAACGTTAAATAAGAAAATTCTCTCATATCTGACCAACTGTCTCGACAAAATCAGCAGTTCGTTTTGGTCTAAAAAATGTCAATAAATCACGACTTAATATCAAACCAACAGTAGGACGTTTTGTAATATGGAATGCAATTTGTCACGTACCTGTTGGAAATGTATATTCATAAGGAGAAGACCTATATAAGTCATTGGCTTTCAGTCTCATTCTTTTGTAAAATGTTGTATATTGTATAGTATCATTATGATGTTCATAGTATGTAAATAAAATATGTTTTTAAACCAATTTGGGCGGTTTGAACATACAATCAGGCGGGTAGCTACCTGTACACAAAATACACCGTTGCGTACACAGGATTATCAAAAATAAACAATTGTGCAATAACAAACAGTTGAGCAATTGTATGCAGTTTGGAATATATATTTTCTGAATATATAATGCTTCACAATTTACTGTATTGCTTGTGAAAATATTACCAGATTGCACCACGAACGTTCTAGAAATCTTTTTTTCCGGGGTAATATGCCCTTAACCCCCCCCCCCCAGATTGTTTGCATAAACATTCTACCAGTTCTGGCTACACCCCTGACCATATAGCCATCTGTGAAGCGAGAAAAAAAATATCTGTAAAAAAAATTTGATATAAGCAAAGGATTTTTTAATAATTATTGCATGAACGCAATACTAGAATCAATCAATAAAGACACCTACATATTAAACTTCTGTGTCTGTTCATTCACTCGAACTTATAAATATATTCAACCGTTGAATAATAGCATGTGTGGTACAAATATTTATATCTATATTTTATACAGTTTATAGTATTCGTATAAAGGGAGAGAACTCTAGAAGGGATAAAGGGAGAGAACTTGTGACAATCTCCTGTGGATGGCACCGCATTTGCTACGAGAACTTTGACAATCTCCTCACTGCATTCGCTACTAGAATACAGTGAAAGTTTTACTCTTTTTACATTTACAGACCAGGCACGGGTCGGTCAGGAACCTTTATTGCTGTAGACACATGCATGCGAATGTTCGAGGACAAGCGAAGAGTTGACATTCTTAGATGTGTACATAAAATGCGGAACGAACGAGCCGGTGCTGTGCAATCAAGGGAGCAATACTCATTGATTTATCAGGTATTTCTATTTCCACTGCAACCTCTCCAGAGCGGTCCTCTCTTGAGGTCAATCACCTCTCTTCAACTTTTTTTTTCGAGTAAACACTTACTACCGATTTACAGGGTTTCCACTAGGTGCTGAAATCGCAAGGGTCATTTTGATAATTTTTGACAGGACTTTACTATTTTATAGCCATATTACCTATAATGTAGAGAAACATTTACCCTTCAGCCAGAATCCTGAGGGTCAAAATGTGGCTTTTTGGAAAATCCAGGGGTAAAAGGTTCAATTCAAGGTTCATTTGGAAACCCTGAATTTAACCTCTCTTGCATCTATCTACCACAGGGTTTTTGCTCTGGAGTGAATGCACTGTGTGTTCAGTTCTTTTGAATATAAATATTCACAACTTCGTTTCCACGGCAACAATGATTACCAATATGTCATTTTTTATAATCTGTCTGAATGATATTATATGTACAAAACATGCAAACGACCACTAGTTTCTGCATAGGCGTTCACTGGAGGTTTGTAACATATTTAATCTAACTATATCATGTAATGCAGTTATGAGACCTAGAATTTATCAAAGCACTGGATGCGTTTTCCTACTGAATTAGATTCGATGCCGAGTTTCCTTATCAATGCTTGATGTTTTTCAGTCTCTGAATGAATATGGTGTCATACTCAGCAGTCCATCAATATCAACAAGATCGTCAGTAGTAACACTCCATGCCATGTTGTGATCGTAAAGGATAAAACTCAATGACACTCGAACAGTCACGTAAGAGTGATGTCCCTTAGTGCAACAAAAAAAATTCTATTTGGATACGCACAATTATAAAAACCGAGTCGATGAGCCCGCATTGTCCCTTTGCTCAGTATTCTGTACAAATTACATTTTAAACAAGAAATATCTTTAAAAGAAGATACACGGCGTAGGATGTTTGCAGTAGGTGAAATAGAAATTTATTTAAAACAAAACAATAGAAGTTTTCCATTGAAAACAATGAATAAATTATTATGCTAGGCAAATAGTTCTTGTGCAATGCCTTCAGTTTTGCGCTATGTTCTATTTGATTAAGTGAAATATTCGTATCAAGAATTGCTCTATTTCGTAACACTGATTTTGCCAGAGGGGTGCACTACGAGAAGAATTTTTCCACAATAAACTACTGAAAACTATGAAATTGAAAGCAATCATGTCATTGTTTGGTAGAAAAATGAACACATATCATCTACTTAATACGTTTCTTCTTGCATTAAGTTTAAATAAAGGCTTGGGATAAATTGAATTATCTTTTCGAGACACCCCGCTTGGAGCCTCTCCGCTTTAAATATGAACCAATCATATCGTCTGATGTGTTGCGTATTTAAATAACGCGCTTCATATACAACATTTGATTGGTCTGAAAAAATGTAGGTCAAAATCAATACTATACAGCTAAGCCGAAAAATATTCCATAGACAATAATATAGCTTTTTTAGACTTATAAATCTATGAGTGCATTTTTTCCGAACAGAAAACAAAAATATTGCATCGCAACAAGGCAAAACATAGTGCCGATTTGATATCAAGCTACAGTGATGGTCGATGAATACCAGTGGTAAAAATTCTATAAAAGAGAATGAAATTATCATTTCAAGATTGCATTGTAAAGCAAACAAAATCTTGAACACATACATTTCATCCACCATTGTCCAGCTACGTCCCTGATTGGTCAGTTATTATTGAAATAAATAGTTCATAACTAAGTCTTGTCTATGACAACAAATTGAGTCGTATTTAGATCCTTTTGAACAGTTTCCAAGTTATTCATACTTGTTCAGTTTCATGAATTAAGTAGAGAATTCAAATGCCAAAACGATACATACCTATAAGTGGCTACTCTGAAAATCAACAAAAAATGCAACAAAAATAGCAAATACTTCCCCTTGGTCGATCTCGCACCTTGCACATAGCACAGCCATCAATCTACAGAACAGCCATCTATTCAGCAGGTTGTATGAGGTGGTTTAAGGTATAAACTTGAGATCAGTGTCTAATATTTCAATTGTTAACTTATTTCGGTTGAATATATATGGTGAATGATATACTAATATGAATAAACATTTCCTGAAAGAATAATATTTCGCATATCTACTGATATATACTAATACACAATTCATTAACATACACATTTTTACTGTGCAATATATTTGTTATACCGTGATCAAATGTTAACTGCGCAATATATTTGTTATACCGTGATCAAATGTTTACTGTGCAATATATTTGTTATACCGTGATCAAATGTTTACTGTGCAATATATTTGTTATACCGTGATCAAATGTTTACTGTGCAATATATTTGTTATACCGTGATCAAATGTTTACTGTGCAATATATTTGTTATACCGTGATCAAATGTTTACTGTGCAATATATTTGTTATACCGTGATCAAATGTTTACTGTGCAATATATTTGTTATACCGTGATCAAATGTTTACTGTGCAATATATTTGTTATACCGTGATCAAATGTTTACTGTGCAATATATTTGTTATACCGTGATCAAATGTTTACTGTGCAATATATGTGTTATACCATGATCACTTTTTTTTTCTGTGCAATATATTTGTTATACCGTGATCACTTTTTTCCCGCTGTAACAAAAAGCAATTGAATCACGGTTGTGTGATAAATCTAATATCGTGTTGTTATGTTTTTTATGTAAAATGTCATTTTTTTGCAAAACTGATTTGTCTGGGAATATAGGATGATGTAGTGAGTGCTACAATTATATGTATGCTTTACACATGTTGATTGATTGTTAATTGCCATTATGCAATACTTCGTGTAATTTTACTGACAGTTTCAAGGCTGTAAATCGCTGTATGGTTATTGTTTGTATTTGTGTTTTAATAACTTTAAAATACGTGTTAGATTTTCCTTTCCCCTGTGCAATTCAATCACTTTGCATAGTGTTCATGTTGTTATCTCCCCACTTTCAGCCTATAGTTGCCAACTGTCTCGACTTGTCCTTTGATGTTATTCCATCCATTAAATCACCCCCTGTTTGTCCTCTTTGATTCTCCTAGTAACCCATATGGTCGGCCAGGCCATTCCTTGCGCCCATGTTCCCTTACTTATGTACCATTGAGCCTCCTCAAATGCCTTATGTTTTATAGATTGTTGTTTCCCGGAGGTCTTAGTGGAAATGAATTGTCTTATGCAGGCTATGTGGTGTTCCCTCATCTTATTCTCTCACTATTTTTATCCATTTCTCTATTTTTTTCAAATATTTGAATTAATGTTTATATTGTGACCTATTAACTTGTTATAACAATATAATAATGTATAATGTTTATTATGGACAAAATAAATCATGTTTAATAGAAACAGACTCATTCATGATATTCCGCAATCCCAAGGTATGAGGTTATTTATGTGAATTTGGATATCAATCAAGAAACTAAAGCCTCTTATAAGTGGGAATTGTGAAATTAACCAATCACAATACTTCTTCCTAAGACTGGTCCTTCAACTCAGTTTTTATACGCTCGTTCATAGAACAGGACATATTATAGTTTCATCTGCGGTATAGGACGGGCGGGCGACATCTAGTAAGTTGTCCGATCAATAAGTTTAGAAGCATTTGTCCAATCATCACCAATTTGGTCAGAAAGAGTATGGGAATAATATCTCGGGCAAGTCGATTACAAGCCATATCGTTCGCGTCAATCCGGAGTTATCGCCCTTTAATTATAGAAAATACATAAGATGGGTCTTATCCGATCAATAACTTTAGAAGCATTCGTCCAATCATCACCAAATTTGGTCAGAATGTGTATGGGCATAATTTCTCGGACAAGTTCGATAACCAGCTATATCGCTTCATTGATTTCTTTCACACTCCAGAGACACAACCGAAGAACGGGCGTATTTTGTGATAGTCAGCGCTTTTGTTTTCACCTTAGGCCAAAGTGTTGTAAAGCGGCATAACATTTTTATCATTTTATTAATGTATGTAAAACCAAGGCCGACAGAAAACTTTGCTTTCTTTCCCTGAATTTGACAGTTTACAATGAATAAGACATTTAACTCTCCAATATCTTCCGAAATACACTAGTCAAATCCTACGTACTTCATAAGACAATCTCTGAAATAGAACACGTATGACAAACGGTTTGTGATGAACATGTATGCTTCAGGACACATAGACCCGTATTCAGAAACCTACACTCCACTCGTACTCCACTCACACTCACGCAAGTAACGCTCAAATGTAGCTGGAGTGACAATCGAGTAAGTGTCGGTCAAGTGAAGATTTGGTATTCACAAACCCCACCCACACTCGACTCACTGGAGTAGATAACGGTCAGTGTAGACGTAGTTTTCATTGTCTAATGATTGAAATAATTGGATTTGTCATACGTAATCCAACAAGTGCTTTGTTTATAAATGAATGTAACAAAGAAGTCAGACGATAGTTTTGATAATATTTTTGTTCTACATTTTCAATGAATACTGAATATTACGCTCAAACGGATTTAAACAACATTGATCAACTCACATTGAATTTTAGACAATCCTTTTTTGCATTTTGAATATTGATGGCATTTTAGTAACACATATAATAATATAATACGCAATATGTGTGTTCGTTATTTGTTTGTATGTACTAACAAAAATTGAAACTTAGTATAGTCGCTTAAATTCAGTCATTGATGTAGAACAATGTAGTTACTTTTTAGCGAGAGTGTGTTTATCAAAATATTGTTGATATAAATGGTAATCTATTCGAATATGTAAACAAAAATGGTTTTAGCGAATAAGTCAATCGCATTGTAATTAGAACAACAAATAAACATCAAAGCACGCGAAATGCTCAATATAATTTCAGATACAAATGTAAACAAGGGTCATAGAAAATTCCTACTTTCGTAACCTGGCATTCCTACTGCTTTCAGATAGGATACAGTAGAACATATTCTAAAGACCACCTCAATAATAAGACCAACTCAAAATGAAAACCCCAATTTTCAAGTCCATTTCCACAGTTTTGCTCTTTATTCATTCTCAATATAAATTAAGACCACCTCAATAAAAAGACCGATTTCCAAGAGTCCCAAAGGTGGTTTTATTATTGAGGTTTTACTGTACTTTGGTTCAGATACGTGTCGATATCAAAGTCATAGAGAGCTATTTAGTGAATTGAAATGCCATTCATGTGGTCTGAAAATAATTTTTGTCTTTCGCTGAACTTAACATTGTTTATATAAACAGAATACTTAACTCTTCATTTCATGGAAGCAACTTTTCATTTCTGACATGAAAACATGTATGAAAAATAAATTGATTTAATGACACGACATGCCGTAATCAAAACGATAATTTAGAAAATCCACTCAGATTTGTCAACATCCATACTTTCGATCTGATAACTAAAAGCGGATTCTTTCGAACTAGAAACTCGTCGATATCAAACTCACGGTAAGTGTTTCGGCGCAGCCGTACTAACATGGTTTTTGCTATTTGCATATCAGTGTTGTGTAAACCAATCAAATCTTACGTTAACCACCAAGGAAATTTCTCGTCAACCGAAAAATGATTGTAACCTTGATGCAGATTGGTTAACATTGTGTATAGTGTATTTCAAGATTTATCCAGTAAGTAGTGTTGTTAGTCATCACTACGGGGAAATGTCCGGTGTTGGAATAAGGCAGACTTTCTTGGTTTTATGTACCAGTCGCGAACATTTATATTGTTTTAATTAGATAAATCGCTATGTAACAAGTTCATTAACATGAATGTGTGAGTTCACGACTCATGCAAAAAGAAATGATGAACTATATTGAAACAGACTATACTGTGTGTATGACTAATCACACTACGGAGTTATTTTTATCCAGTCTCCTAGGCAGTGATCTCCCCTTACATGTCTCGGAGTTTCTGTAGTATAGCGTAATTGAATAACCGGCAGTTGTAACATTTAGGCATTTTTTATGTTGTACAACACATTTTAACCTTCAGATTGCAATAAATCATCATACTTATTTGTGTATGAATCATACTCGCAAACACGAGCTAGGTGCTTCACTCAAATTAAATCAAACTTCAATTAAAACACAACTCGAACTCATCAAAAATAAATGATTAGCATGGGTTCAACACTGACGTTTTCCCATTTGCTTACGTTCTTTCGTCAAAACAAAGGTAACACATTAAAGGACAATTCATTATGGTTGCATATACAGCCGAAGAGCAGAGCAGGACAGAATGTTCATTATATTTCAGTTAAATACGGCTTATTATCAATACATAGTTTTTCCCTTTATACATTCTATATTTCTTTCCCTTTTTCCCTGTTATAGTTGTCTAGAAGGGATAAAGGGAAAGAATTCATGACAATCTCCTGCGGTATTATATTCAATAGAAAAAAGACAATGCATTTTAGGGAGGGCATAATTTTACAGTAGTGAATAAACACACCAGGGGTGGTATTTACGAAACATCTAATGATTTACGTTATCCTTTTTTTATTTTCCAAAGTTAAAGATAAGGAAATCCTTGACCTTAAAAATGCCACATATAATGAATATCTTAAGATAAGATATTTAGTGAAAACCACTTAAGTGTTTTCTAAATATTTAAGGAACATCTTGTGGATATTAAGGAAAATTTAACTTTTAAGGAAAATTTTAACCTTAAGAGGTTTCGTGAATACCACCCCTGTCTTATAAATGCACGGCTCGAATCTTGCGCAACGGCTCTCCAGCGTAATGATCAATGAATAGCTTAAGATAATAACCATGTACTTGGTTCATTTAATAAGATATCACAATGCACAAGTTATTATGTAATGTCTTCATTCATATTGTTACCGCTACACTAATCAAATTATTTCCGGCAAATATACTGGCGACTGAAGCGTGACTAAAAGTTCCTTTTACAAAATAAAAAACTCAATTGTTTTATCTAATTTATTAACTTTTTTTATTGAAAGCATGGTTTGTGACGATACAACTATATGTAGCATTAATCTTGAGTTTTTATATATGCCAGGGATTTATTCCGACTTATTCATTTCTAATATATAAACAAGATGTTTAAACACATAATTTCCACAAAACATTTATGAGGTCACACAATTTCCCTAAAAGAACAAAATACATTGCTTTACTGAAAATGAATTTATAGAACAAATTATGAGTTCATACCACCACCGAAATATAAATAATATATATGTCCGTGATATCACACAATTTCCCCCAAAAGAACACATTATATTGCTTTACTAACAATTCAGTATATAAGTATTCAGTAAACTTCGACTTCGCACAAGGTAAGCACACTGTTGGTGGTCCCTTTAATTTGTATTTTCAGGAACCTTCCCATCACGTATGGGGCACACCGAATTGTTTCAATCGCACCATTCGTACTGGGGCCTTTATATTGCCCACAAAGGACTTCTTCTCCGTCATTTGTCTTGCTCACGGTCAGTATCAAGTCGTGCAAACGTTCACCACAACAATCCTGTCTGTTTTTGATAACCACCTTGTTGATAAGGAACTGAGCTTCTAAATCGACTCTCCACCAAGCATTTACCTGGTTTTGCGTGTGAGTACAGCTGCCACGGTTCCATATTCCGTCCTTGTTACCGTCTGTGGCGGCATTAGCTCCTGTATTACCAGCTTCAGAACTTTGTGTTGCATGTTTATTGAGAGCTACATTTACATTGGCATTTAATATGATCATGCGCATTGCAGTATACAGTGTGTCCAGTTTGTCCGACATTGTTTCCATACGTAAATTGCTTCTATCAAGCTTGTCATTAGCTTGTTGAATCTTTTTATCCAATTCAACGATGTTTCCAACTTTATCCGACAATGTTTCTATACTTAAATTGCTTCCATCTAGCTTGTCGTTGGCTTGTTGAATCTTTTTATCCAATTCAACGATGTTTTCACATTTATCAGACAATTCAGTTAAACGCTTGTTAATTATAACCGTCTCATCCATCAAATCATTGAGCACTTCTGCTACGTTCGCTTCTAATCTAATAATTGACTGTGTATTCTTTATCCTTGCACTTTTCTCAGCTGAAATGCCTCTGTACACCATACGCATTGATTGATCTAATCGTGCCATGCCATTTTCAAGCCCCGTACTGTCTAGTCCATTTTGATGATGACTACAATTTATTGGTGTAATTGCAGTATTTGAAGATGGCTGTTCTGTTTTGATGCCGTTTCTATGCTTTCTATCGCTTACAGTTAAAGTCGCAGTTTCGACAGTAGCCTGAATATCCTTGACGGTTTCCATCTCATCGATAAGAATCTGTTCGTTCGGACCTTCCATTACGTGAAGAATTTCTTGGTATAACTCCGACAATTCATCGTATTTCTGAATACATTTCTTCACAGTGTCCGTGCGGCTTGAATCACATCCATATGTTGTGAAAACATTAACCAGTAACACAAATGCGTGTATATTCATTTTGAATGATGTTCTTTCGAATAAATCCTATGATTCAAGTATTGATATTTAACCCAAAAAACTCGACAGCTCACATCCTGTTAACCACTTGAACCGCAAGTGCATAGTGATTAGTTATAGGTCTTTACACTTGTGAATAGCTGAGTTTATTACACACATTAATATGTTGATTAAATTATTTTCCTGTTTAAAGAGGCATGCTATTTTGTGCATTAATGTATTTAATGTTTTTTTTACATATGCGTTATGAAATGACTTTCTTGCCAACGAAAATGTTTACATTAACTATTATACTTAATTGAATGATTTTACATAATTGGCAAGTAATAAGGTGCATTGGTCTAAACTGTCTTCCATACTTTTGATTTGATGACTAATATCGGCTACGTTCGGTTCAGAACGCTTACAGAATGTCGTTCAGTGAAATGAAATGCAAAACGGGTGGTATGAAACTACCATATTATCATCAGAGAAGTGAAGACAAAAATATCATGCCACTTTAAAGCCATTTAAGTGCCAATTGTTAGAGGTTACAATTAAGTGGCTACACTGACTTTCTGTGTAATCGGTTTTTTTCTTCAGTAATTCTGAGAATCATCAAGAGCGTAGCTGAATTTAAGACTTACCGGTCACATAAACCTCTCGCCTTAACCAAAATCGCAAAAATAACTAAATTATTATACGTTTTCAAGGACGTGTGAGCTCGGGCGACAGGCACAACAATCACCCCCCAAATATTCGACAAAAATGTTAAAATTACTTTTATTTCACATTGTCTATTACAAACTGTATATTCGTCTTTTACATTGGTGACAATATGATATATATACTAAGCACATTAACAGGCCTTGATCCTAGTTACTACATTATTGAGTGTCGACAAACTTAGACTGCGCGGTAATTTCAATTAAAGAAAGTTTCATTTATTGTTGTATAAAAATAGAATAAAATATATATCTGTAATGTTTCCAGCAAATTCGCGGAGATGTAGTTCAGTTAAGTTGGGGCAGAAATCGTAGATCAAATTCGTACAATTGTATAACGATCTACGTTAAAACCAGAGCTAGCATAAGCGTCGTTATTCAAATTACATTTTTAAATACAGACCGCTGTAACAAAAGCAATGGAATCACGGTTGTGTGATAGACCTTCTATCGTGTGATAAATATATAATTCCACGCTTGTTCTGATTTATCTAAAATGTCATTTTTTGCTAAGACGATTGTCTGAGATGTAAGACGCTGTATTGAGGGCTGTAATTACATGTATGTCTTACAAACGTTGATTGATTGTTAATTGCCATTATGCAATAACTTTATGTAGCATTAAAGTTTTAATCCATTTCTCTATTTTTTCAAATAGTTTAATCAATAAGTATAGTGTAATATATTAACTTGTTATTACAATATACTAGGGATGTCAACGAATATTCGAATATTTGTTCATAACTTCGAATTTTCGAATCCTGTTTCAATATTCGAATATTCGGAAAAATATACTTAATAAAAACTTAATGAAAAATAACAATTGTCGTTTGTTTATTTATTTGCCGACCCCGATTTGTGTAAGACAGTAAGAGAGTAATTGTTGAGAGAGGTTGTTGTTGTTGTTGTTGAAATGTACACGCTTGCAAAAGTGTCATTGAGTATATTGGGGGTGCTATAATATAATTGTATTTCGATAATTCGTTAATTACAGACTGTTTGTAACCGTTTGATAGTCCATAGTGTCAAATTGAAGAAAATAGGTGTCTAATCGTCGGTAATTTTGTTGTTGACGAAAGGTGTCAAAAGTAGGCAGTTTAAATCACCGACATGACTTGAGTTAATGACTCGCTTTTTAATAAAGGAAGATCAAAGCTGGGAGGAACATGCCGAAAAAATGGGGTGACGGGAAACAACATAATTTGCATACTAATTTTTCACGTAGATCGTATCATCCAATCAAAATGAAACATTTATTACGTATACTCGAGAACCTGATAAACGTAGCAGATCCGTAGTCCAGTGGTAACGCGCTTGGACTTGTAATCCTGGGATCACAGGTTCGATTCTCCACTCCATCACTGACCGTACTAACAGACGAGACTTTAAAAATCGATGTCCCGTGTATGATGCATTACATCGAGAACGTAAAAGAACCAGGGGTGCTTCTGGAACTGGGTATCGTCTGTATCATGCACTATCCTCCAACATTATAATATGACTAACATTCTTCCGGAGGCGTCGCCCATGTGGGAAACCGGTGGCGACGATAAATGAATGCAAATACAACAACAACCTGATAAACGCTTCTATATTCAGATAAGAACCTGTGCTTCATTTATATTTTCATGTTAATAGTATTCAGTATCATTTTATAACATTTAAGTTAAATGTCAATCTATGAATTTTGTTTGCTCACATTCCAGTACTTATTTATTAAGTAAAGCGGAATGCATATGTATTATTGAAGCGTCCTTTAAGTTAAACTCCTCGAGTATACGATCGTATAAAAAAGAAGTAATAATGGTGGCGATATATACTTAGAAGACATTTTTTGACAAATGATTTTTGTCTCGACACTTCACAAAGATATTCATAAATACAAATATTGACATTGAGATGATAATCTATTCACTGCAATAACTTCCTTCGTCAGAGTCTTACCTTCCGGTGAAAACATAAGTAGAATTCACGCAGCACGTAAGAAACTTCGGTATATGAAATATGATTTTTTAAATAATTTTGTCTAAGTCGAATATTCGAATACCTGATTTGCTATTCGTTGACATTCCTACACTATACATGTATGTATAATGTTTATTATGAACAAAATAAATCATGTTTAATAGAATCAGACTCATTCATGATATTCAACAATTCCAAGGTATGAGGTTGTCGATGTGAATTCGGATATCAATCAAGAAAATAAAACCTCTGATAAGTAGGAATAGTGAAATTAACCAATCACAATACTTCTTTCTAAGACTGGTCCGACAACTCAGTTTCACCTGCGGCGTACGTCGGAAGGGAGGGCAGCGTCCAGTTAGTTTTCCGATCAATTACTTTAGAAGCATTAGTCCAATCATAACCAAAGTTGGTCAGAATGTGTATGGGCATAACAATTCAGACACGTCGATAATCAGCCATATTGCTCGAGTCAATTAGGAGTTATCTCCATTTAATTATAGAAATCACCTAAAATAGGTATTGTCCGATTAATAACTTTAGAAGCATTTGTCCAATCATTACCAAATATGGTCAGAATGTGTATGAGCATAATATCTCGGACAAGTTCGATAACCAGCTATATCGCTTGATTGATTTTTCACACTCCAGAGACATAACCAAAGAACGGGCGTCAGGAGAAGACCTATATAAGTCTTTGGCTTTCGGTCCCATCCTTTTCACATTACTACTGAAAACAAACTTGTTTAATGTAAAATGTTGTATATTGTATTGTATTATTATGATGTTCATAGTATGTAAATAAAATATGTTAAAACTAAAGAACGGGCGTATTTGTGATAGTCAGCGCTCTTGTTATCATCTTAGGCCCAAGTGTTGTAAAGTTGCCTAACATTTTTGTTATTGTATTAATGTATGTAAAACCAATGCCGACAGAAAAGTTTGTTTTTCTTTCCCTGAATTTGACATAGTTTACAATAAATAAGACATTTAACTATCCCGAAATACACTAGGCATAACCTACGTACTGAATGTGATAATCTCTGACATAGAACACGTATGACAAACGGTTTGTGATAAACATGTATGCCTAATGACACATAATGTCGCTGAAGGTCATTCCCTGATTTTAGAAAATCAACTCCAATTTGTCAGAATTTCTAAATAGGGTCACAGAAAATTCCTACTTTCGTAACTCTGGACTTTTATACTGATACAATAGAAACTCTTCTAAAGACCACCTCAATAATAAGATCACGATTTACAAGTCCATTTTCACTGTTTTGCTCTTCATTCATCCTCAATATTAAGATTACCTCAATAAGAAGACCAATTTTTAAGAGTCCCAAAGGTTGTCTTATTATTGAGGTTTTACAGTATTGTGCTTCAGGTATGTGTCGATATCAATACAGAGAGTCATTTAGTGAAATGAAATGCAATTCTGGTGGTCTGGAAATATTTTTTCTTTCGCTGAATGTAACATTGTTTACAATATACAATTTAACTATTTACTTTATTTCTGACATGAAAACATGTATGTAAACAATGATTTAATGACACGTCATGCCATTCCCTGTTGGAAATCAAAACGATAATTTAGAAAGTCCACTCCGATTTGTCAACGGCCATTCTTTCGATTTGATTCCTAAAATCGGTTGCATACGGTTTAGAAACTCGTCGATATCAATCTTTTGTGAAATGAAATAGTGTGTTCCAGAATGAAAGGCAGTTGTATCTGAGAAGAGAACGAGAATGTAAGAGCGCTTTAGATAAACCATACTCGCACACACGAGCAAGGTGCATCATTTCAAATCAGGGCTGGACAGTTTTTGCTATAGGTGGAAAAGCCATGGTAAAACCGGGAAAAAACGGCAAGGAAAAAATAGGGTGGCAAAAACTGGCAAAAAAGGCAAAAACTAAAATTGGTTTGGCATAAAAGTGTTAAGTAACACTTAAGGATAATTACTAAATTAGTACGTTTATGTCTAAAATGTTATATAGTGATCAAGATAATGCATAATTATTATGTATACATGATAGGGCAGTCTTACAAATGTTAGCATGTCAGAAATGTTGCCCCCTAAAAAGTTACCTTGAACATTGTAAGTCAGTAACTTATTGTAATATGTTTTCACCTGCTGAACCCCTTTTTAAGTTCACACCTTTTTGACATGTATATATTTGTACATTGCACTGTGTATTAGAGGCATCTATGACTGATGCCGTCATGGGGGCCTGTCATGGAATAACTTTGTGTCCAAATTCACACATTTGTTAGACACTCTTTAAAATGGCACAAGTTCACTCTACAAATCCAATCTAAGTTTTCATTTGCATATCTATACACTGAAAGAACTGAAATCTCAAAAACAACCTAAAGATGTCTAGAAGAGGCGGAAGAAACAAAGAATGCTTTCAAACTTCAGTTACATTCAGTCCAAGCTTAGGAGCCGCCTAAGTAGTGGAAAAGATGCCCGCATTATTCAGTAAATTGATGATACAATTTAGTGATATTGTTCTTATAGTGCTGAGGTGCTCTCAGCATCAAATAATGTATATCAACCTAGTTATTTTGCATAATGTCCAACATATATATGATTTGTTATATGCAATAAGTGAATCTTAATAACTTTGTCATCTAGCGGAGGAGTTTTGCCATATTTGCCTTTTTTCCAGTTTTTGCCGGTTATTTCCAGTTTTCAAAAACCCGTTTCAAATTAAATCAAATTCCAATTAAAACAAATCAACACAGCTCGAACTCTTCAAAAGTTATTAGCCCGTGTTCGACAGTGACATTTTCGCATTTTCTTACGTTCATTAAAAGACAATCCATTCTGGTTGCATATACAACCGAAGAGCAGAGCAGAACAGAATATTCATTTAATTTTAATTATATACAGCTTATTATCAATACATAGTATTATACACAGGTGATTGTTACGATTTCTCTCACTTTATCCTTTCTACAGTTCTCTCCCTTAATCCCTTCTATAGTTGTCTAGTAGAGATAAAGAGTGAGAACTCATGACAATCTGCTGTGGTATTTATATACAATAGAAAAAGACAATGCATTTTAAGGAGGGCATAGTATTAGTTGTAGCATTTAATAGTAGTGAATAAACACACCAATCTTATAAATTCACGGCTCGAACCGCGCCGCAACGACTCTCAAGCGAAATATACAATGAATAACTTAACATAATAACCATGTACTTTGTTCATTTAATAAGATATCACAATGCATATGTTATTATGTAAGGTGTTCATTCATATTTTAACCGCTACACTAATCAAATTATTTCCCGCAAATATACCGGCGACTGAAGCGTGACCCAAAAGTTCATTTTACAAAATAAAAATCTCAGTGGATTTATCTTTATGAACCTTTTTTAATAAAAGCATGGCTTGTGACGTTACAAATAAACGTAGCATTAATCTTGATTTTTTATAATATGCGGAGTTTTATTCCGACTTATTCATTTCGCATTTATAAACACGCTATTTTAAAAAAGTATCTCTACAAACATTTATGAGTTGGCACAATTTCCCCAAAAGAACAAATTATATTGCTTTACTGAAAATGAATGTATATCACGTGTGTATTCAGTAAACTTCGACTTCACACAAGGTAAGCGCATTGGTCCCTTTAATTTGTATTTTCAGGAACCTTCCCATCACGTCTGGTGCACACCGAATTGTTTCAATCGCACCATTCGTACTGGGGCCTTTATATTCCCCACATTTGACTTCTTCTCCGTCATTTGTCTTGCTTACGGTCAGTGTCAAGTCGTGCAAACGGTCACCACAACAATCCTGTCGGTTTTTGATAACCACCTTGTTGATAAGGAACTGACCTTCTAAATCAACTCTCCACCAAGGATTTGCCTGTGCTTGCGTGTGAGTACAGCTGCCACTGTTCCATATTCCGTCCTTGTTACCGTCAGTGGCGGCATTAGCAGTTCCTATATTATTAGCTGTAGAACTTTGTGTTGCATGTTTATTGAGAGCTACATTTACATTGGCATTTAATATGATCATGCGCATTGCAGTATACAGTGTGTCCAGTTTGTCCGACATTGTTTCCATACGTAAATTGCTTCTATCAAGCTTGTCATTAGCTTGTTGAATCTTTTTATCCAATTCAACGATGTTTCCAACTTTATCCGACAATGTTTCTATACTTAAATTGCTTTCATCTAGCTTGTCGTTGGCTTGTTGAATCTTTTTATCCAGTTCAGCGATGTTTTCACATTTATCAGACAATTCAGTTAAACGCTTGTTAATTATAACCGTCTCATCCTTCAAATCATTGAGTACTTCTGCTACGTTCGCTTCTAATCTAATAATTGACTGTGTATTCTTTATCCTTGCACTTTTCTCAACTGAAATGCCTCTGTACACCATACGCATTGATTGATCTAATCGTGCCATGACATTTTCAAGCCCCGTACTGTCTAGTCCATTTTGATGATGACTACAATTTATTGGTGTAATTGCAGTATTTGAAGATGGCTGTTCTGTTTTAGTGCCGTTTCTATGCTTTCTATCGCTTACAGTTAAAGTCGCAGTTTCGACAGTAGTCTGAATATCCTTGACGGTTTCCTTCTCATCGATAAGAATCTGTTCGTTCGGACCTTCCATAACGTGAAGAATTTCTTGGTATAACTCCGACAATTGATCGTATTTCTGAATACATTTCTTCACAGTGTCCGTGCGGCTTGAATCACATCCATATGTTGTGAAAACATTAACCAGTAACACAAATGCGTGTATATTCATTTTGAATGATGTTCTTTCGAATAAATCCTATGATTCAAGTATTGATATTTAACCCAAAAAACTCAACAGCTCACATCCTGTTAACCGCTCAAACCGCAAGTGCATAGTGGTTAGTTATAGGTCTTTACACTTGTGAATAGCTGAGTTTATTACACACATTAATCTGTTGATTAAATTATTTTCCTGTTTAAAGACGCATGCTATTTTGTGCATTAATGTATTTAATGGGTTTTTACATATTCGTTATGAAATGACTTTCTTGCCAACGAAAATGTTTACATTAACTATTATTGACGGCGGCCTTCAGGCCGTCGTCTATTTGAATAATTTTTAATCTAGGTACATGGAGTTGCATAATCGAAATGGGAGAAGCCATTGGTATTATGCTTTTTTAAATTGTTCTTACAAAACGTGATTCTAATTATACAGATAAAAAAAGTGTACTAATTGATAATAAAAAAATGTCAAAATATTTAAAATGTATTTTTACCGTTAATAAAAAGCTTTAAAAAATGTTTTACGTATGCTTATAAGAATTTACAACAGCTAGTCACGAAAACGGTTAGGCATCGTGTATTACATAGCTTCGTTTCACAACTACGCTCAATTCATCATCAAAGTTCAGGAAATGGTTCCTAATGCTGTGCACGCAAATTGAAATTGTACTTATAAAAAAGCAAATTGTTAAACAAAAAATGTTAATCCATATTAATAAGTTCATGAATGCAGTTTATAATGTACAAATATAAATACAGTGACCAAACTATGCAATATACATTGCCTTAACTTGACCCATATAAGTTATGTACTGATGGTAATATGTAAACAAAATTCAGCCAATGAAAATTGTCGTTGAAAACGTCATAGCATTTGTTGTTCAAATAACGCATTGGCAGTAAAACGGATTCAGTACATTCGAGATCAAATGCTGATGGTTGAACTGAACTTTTAATTACGTTGTTTTGACATTTTTAGTGGATATTTTTCCCTTTTGATATCCCAATAGTTCTTTTAGATCTGTAAAACTAGAAGTTATAATCATGTATATTTTTAGATCCGTTTCGTTCTATCTACGTTTCGTGTAATCGTTTTTTGACACTTGGTCACAATTGATTTGTAAGGAATAAAAATTTGTAAGCACATTCTACCGTTTCCTTTACTTTGAATCCAATGTGAATACTTTTTTCATCACATGACAAATAATATGTTCCACATAAACTAAAAATTACACATTGTTATTGTATTGTCTCACTGTGTGTTTAGATAAATGCATGTCACAAACTGGTCGGTTTGTTTTACATAAACAAGTCATATTCCAATTAAACTACAAATGATTGATTGGTACCAAGACTATTTAGGCAATTGTCATGAATTGTGGATGATTCTTACCAGAATTATGGCTTGGTGATGATCATACTTTCTTATTTATTGATAAACAAAATAATAAATCTTCAATATCATGCTTCCTAAAACTTGTGCCGCCGTTTTGATGCTTTGCATCAAAATTAGTCTTGTACTTAACTGAATGATTTTACATAATTGGCAAGTAATAAGGTGCATTGGTCTAAACTGTCTTCCATACTTTTGATTTGATGACTAATATTGGCTACGTTTGGTTCAGAACGCTTAATGAAATATTTTACCCAGGCTATCACATTAGTCTATCAAGAAAACTTTATTATGTCAGTAATTAAAACATTATAGGAGTTAAACACACAAGATTGTATACAAAGAATTGGTACAGACAGTCAGAAGGATGGATGGAGAAGAAGTAAACTGTACCTTAATGTTGATTATATGTCAAGTTTCAATGCAATCCTTAGAAAACTAAAGTATTTGCTACATGTGTTCTAAATGGAGAATTCGGTTCAAAGGGCCAGAATTGTAAAATATTTTGATGGATGCAAAGCAAATGTGTGTCGTCCACATCTGCAAAACATGTATCATGGTACTTGTATTATCAAACTGCATTGTACTCCCTTGAAAACTGAAGAAGTAGTTAAAAAAGAGAGAGAATAAGGTGCTACACAAACTACATCTGTTGTATATTGGACAGAACAACCAATCGACCGATCTACATGTTCGTTAGATATATTATATGTTGCACCGTTTTCTTGTATACGTATCTCTGCCTACTGTTATTGTCCGCTGCCTACTGTACACTATCTTATACTATCGTCCGCTGGCTTGTTTTCATTGCACTTCGCGCGTAATACGGCTGCGGCGTAGGCAGACATTTCTGTAATTTGCAATATTTGATCACCAAGTTTCTTTGTCTGGAATCGAATAACGAGCAAGCTCGTATATTGTTATTCGATTTTTTAAATATTTTAAGACTAGTAGCTAACCATGAGCGAGCACTGACATTGTTAATCGCTCTTGTCCGGTGCATGTACATATTGAATCAAATGACGAGCAAGAAAATCGAATAATAATGCACAAAAATGCATCGCATCTATACAAAAGTTAGTGTCCATTTGATTCTTATTCCATTAGAAGATCGCCGATGAATAACAGGTGTAAAATGCCCTTAAGGCACACGAAACCATCATTTCCACAATTCGGTAACCCATGGAAGGCCATGTTCGGTAGTTATTAGACTGCAATATACATGTACTAGTATGATAATTCCGTTGCAAGTTTAGTTATTGATAGATGATCACCAAATTGGTTCTTTAGCGATGATCCTTACATGGACCTCTTTCAATCTTGCTCGAACAGTTTTGCTTTTCTCCATATATTGCGTATAAAGACCAAGAAGTTACATGTATATATTTAATGTCGAATATGATCAATAATAACATGAAACTAGTAAGTACAAAGATGTTGTGTGACCAAACAGGTGCCACTAACAGAGTGTCACGAGTTCTTTTCCTTTATTTCATCTAGAGTTATCTCCTTTGCCCCTGCTATATACATGTATGTATTTATATTTATATACTACTTTGTAGTAAATATGCATACATATAGAAGTGGCATATGGAGAGAACTATAGATGGGAAATATGTGACAATCTGCTGTGACAATCTCCAGTGTAACGGACATTGCTCGGATAAATTAACCTTATCCTCCTGACCTCTATTAGCAGAATTTCACAGTAGACTGATGATCTAAATATATCTTTGTCTCTAATCGCATTTACTTCGGCTCTCGTCGTATTGATTATTACGGATAGTTCTTATGAAAGAAATAAGAAAAACATGCTTAACGGAGTTTCGAACCCACGCCTGCTAGACAAGACTTCAGTGCGCTAACCACTTGCCTACGGATGTACACGTTTCGTCATTTAATATTATATAATGAAAGAAATCTACAAATGCAACGATTTCCGTAATTGCAACGGAAAATACCGATGATGCACGATTTCTCTCACGGAAAATTATATGGTCAGCGTAATCGATGTACACTTAAAATGTCCATATCACAGTCATTATTGGTCTGATTTTATTGAAATCAACAACACTTATAGCTTAGGTACTTGGCATGATATTTCACTTCTTTTAATTTACTTAACTATAAATTTAAAAAAGTCGATAAATGCGATGATGCATCAAAATGTCACTGTTGCAAATCCTTTTTATTTATTTTTATTTTTGAAGGGGATATATTTTTATTTTCCTCGTAAATAAGTATGCGTGTGTCGAGGACATCCCACTCCATACTTTACAAAATAGCTGTTAGCACGGACCTATATATACCATATATAGGTCCGTGCTGTTAGAAAGCATAAGAAAACAAGGTTAATATTTCAATAAAGTTAAGATTCAATGTCATACAAGTAATTTCAATAAGGTTATATTACACTAACGCAGAAATTATTAACTAGTTAATATTAATATTTAACACTTGGTTGATTAGTATAATATATTCATAGTTATCACGAAAGTATCATTAAGGGTTCAAAACTTCATAAAAGATTATTATTTCCCCCTCCAAAAATAAATAAGTTGAACTTGCATTCAATAAATGTTCCTGGCTACTTTATATTTTGACTATTATTCAAATGTAATTAATTAATAAAAGCCCTCACTAATGATCATGATAATATTAGTGTCTGTTGTAGAGTGTCCACGTTGTTGTCAAGGGAAGTAATCAAAGCAGGCAGTTGAAAATACTGATTTTTGAGGGGCACGAGTTTGGTGCCTCTTGGGTGAACGAAACCCCGTTTGGTGACTAGATCTTGAGTGATAATATGACTGGTCGGATTTTAAAAAGCCCGCTTCGAGGACAACATTTGATTGGTTAAAAGACTTAAGTGTAAGTAAAAATCAATGTTATACAGAAACAGCTACGCCGAAAAAATGATCTTATTTTTACATTTCAATCGTTTAAAAGTCTTAAGTATCTGGGAGTTGAGCTAGTATTTTTCAATGTCTACTCTTATTTGGTTTATATGTCCGTGGTCTTGTTGAATTTTTTGTGGCCTCAAAACATGCCTTTTAAATCATAAGGATAGCGCTACTTATATTAGACATTTATTTAGGTCAAATACCTGTATTATAACTTAACACATCATATCATATGGGCCGCTTTCTAGCTTTTTGCAAAGGTAAGGTCCGGATATTTGATTAGACGTGCCGGCTGACGCATGCGCAGTACTGTTCAGCATGGCGGACAACGTGGAAAATAAGCTTCAGAAAATGGAAATAACTGATAAGAAAAAGGCATGATGATTTTGATTTAACGTAACTTGCCAAAATGTTTTCAAGATTTTCACTTCCCTCTGTGCATAGGCGTCTAGGAAGAGTTTTAGTTCGAGCTAAGTCTTTGGTGTGTTGATACTATGTTTTGTTTGACAAGTTGTCCGAAATTAGTGATCCGAATTGTTGTGCACTTAATGACTTCACAGGCTCTTAGCATTACACCAAGTATGCGAATATTCTGTATCATGATCGTACTATTTTTTACTTCATTATCTTGTCGTTATCTCGATCATAAATGTCTCTAAGTTGCGTCATCTTTCCGAAGCAAGCTAATCTATTTTTAGACATAAAATGATCAATGAATGATCAGTTGCATCATCTCATTCAGTCATTGGGCCTATTTATAGTTTGTGGTATATTCACAAATTTTGTAAAGCAATCATTCCCCGGGTGTGTTTATATTTGGTTATTGTTCTTAAAAAGGAATAGCAATTATTCCTAGAAAA
This sequence comes from Mactromeris polynyma, assembly GCA_032209605.1. Lineage (NCBI taxonomy): Eukaryota > Metazoa > Mollusca > Bivalvia > Venerida > Mactridae > Mactromeris > Mactromeris polynyma. Next base: position 841,745 of record JASFXZ010000034.1, on the reverse strand, counting down.
GATTTATGCTGTAATCATATTTTATATTAATTTACTTGGGACTGAGAGTTCACCATTTGTGTCATTTGTTAAAACTACCATTGGTGATCATGGAAATGGTAGGTGGTTTATTTAATTAAGTTAACTAACTTTTTTCTATATTGCTGCTTCTGTAGTTCAAACCATTGTTGTCTTACAATAACCAGGCGCGTAGTTGCCTGTACGCGAGTACGCGGCTGAATCGATTTACGGAGGTTTCGGTAAATGACAAGTTCGGTAAATTGATTTTGTAGTATGATTGGTGTGTTGACCAAAGAAAGGGTACGAGTTGACCAAAGAAAGGGTACGAGTTGACTTGGATATGTACGAGTTGACCAAAGAAAAGGTACGAGTTGACCAAAGAATGGGTACGAGTTGACCAAAGAAAGGGTACGAGTTGACTTGGATATGTACAAGTTGACCGAAGAAAAGGTACGAGTTGACTTGGATATGTACGAGTTGACCAAAGAAAGGGTACGAGTTGACTTGGATATGTACGAGTTGACCGAAGAAAGGGTACGAGTTGACTTGGATATGTACGAGTTGACCAAAGAAAGGGAACGAGATGACTTGGATATGTACGAGTTGACCAAAGAAAGGGTACGAGTTGACTTGGATATGTACGAGTTGACCAAAGAAAGGGTACGAGTTGACTTGGATATGTACGAGTTGACCAAAGAAAGGGTACGAGTTGACTTGGGTATGTACGAATTGACCAAAGAAAGGGTACGAGATGACTTGGGTAGGTAATTGACTTAATTACATTGTTTGGCCACACTTTGACATACTATCCTATTAGTATTATAAAGCCTATGTCATTGTTCAATGTTAACAAAAAATCTTTTCACGGAAACCTCCGAAAGAAACGAACGTAAAAATCATTTTGCCGAAAGAAAGGAACGTTAAAATCAATTTACCGAACTTGCTATTTACCAAACTTACTAGTATCCGCTGAATCCACGCCATGATTCTGACAAAATGCACCAGATTGCACGATTGTTTTCAAAATTTTCTGGGGGGCATGCCCCCGAAAACCGCTTGCACAATTATGAATCCACATGAATAGAGGGCTAGCTACGCCCCTGATATTTCTCATACAGAATACAGATGCAGGAAAATGTTACCAGATATTACGTCAATACGTGTGCTTTTCATGAAGTCACACTTTTCTAGTTTGACTAGTATTTTTTCATTATTTTGGCTATGAGGAGAAATTGAATGGGGAGGAAAAGATCCTATTTTGACAGGGAAATGGGACTGATCTTCGGCTGCAATAACGGAGGATCGAGGGCAAATAAAACAAACACGATTTTATAACACATTCATGATTGCATCGTGAATATTGCAATTTGAGCAAGTAATGTACAAAGTTGTTAACTTATTACACTGGTACTAAGCTAGGCGGGTGTTATTTTTCGTTGGGTATGTTTTATTGACTGAATCAATCAAGTGCCTGTGACTTGTTGAACAATGATTGCAATCTTGACTCGTCACCAAGTCATAATCAGAGATTATAATGCCAAATTTTGTGCACACACATCAGAATTATTTGCATGAATCATTGAATGGACATGTTGGTTGTATAATGGCATACATAATTGTCAGTGGAAGGCCACAAGTAAACAGTTCAGGGTGAAGTGAATGAAAGAAATAATCCATTTATGCCTGGCTGGTGCTTTGTTTAATATAATTATGCCCCCAATTGAAGAAGAGAGGGCATATTGGTTTGCACATGTCTGTCGGTCTGTCATCTTTTCGTTTCCGATTAATAACTCAAGAACCCCTTGACCTATCATCCTCAAACTTGGTCCACACATTCATCTTGGATAGCAGAGGAACCCTATTGATTTTAGGGTCACGGGTCAAGGTCACACGGGGCATAATGTTTAACAAACATGTCTTGTTTGATTGCAATCAATTACAACCATTTTAACATGGTTATTGTGTTTATCCTTTACGCACTGTTTCCCAACTAATAAAATTTTATTTTATTTGCAGAAAGCGAAGAAAGCTGCTGTTGCGGCTGCTGCTGGCGATCAGGCCGACAAACTCAAAGCAGTAAGTGAAACCATCCTTGTTTGTTGATGCATTTTGAAGTGAAAGTCAATGTTAAGTTTATTAATCAAATTAAGTTATAATTTTATAAGTCATTCATACAACATCGAACAGTTGTAACCAATTTCTTTGGGGAATGGGGCCCCAAATTTGCCATAAAAAAGGGGCTGACATAATTATATTATCAACGTTGCTTCAAATGATGTGATTATTACCTTTCAGATTGACCCTCCACCAGAGTTTCTGGCATCTCGCCAAGTGTTATGGGATCAGCTAAAGAAAGAATATGATGACTGGGTTGCCGCCCAGGAACGAGTGGATATCAAGATTACACTGCCTGATGGAAAGGTCGTTGAAGGAAAAGCTTGGGAAACCACGCCGTATGAAGTTGCGAAGGGTATAAGGTGAGTGATATTATCCAGTATGTGATCATCGATGTTTTCTATGGCCTAGAAAAAAATGTCTGTTTCTTGTGACATGCTTAAACACATTTTGGTCGGTGGGTAGGGGGTTTACTTTTGCTATTTTTTCATATATTTTTGTAGGGATAGATTTTGCTGACTCGGGATTTTCAGCCATATTTTTTTTAAATATAGTTGACACTCATTGTGTCGACATCGGTTATATTGACATTCCTGGTAGTAGACATATTTGTAAAGTCCCGATTTCTGTCGCTATATATTGTATAAGGAAAATGATTTCTATGTCGACAATTTGGGTTATGTCGATGTGATTTCTCTAACCTGAAGAGTGCTTGTGCACCTTAATGTACTTGTTTGTGTCAACGTCCTCACGACGTGATGGAAACTGAAGAGGTGTCAATTGACCGTGAAGAGATTAACAATTTTATCTCGACCTATTGTCACAATTTATTTGTTCAGTTTGTAAAACTGATTTATAAATGTAACATCATAGTTTGCAATCGAATTGACAAGTGTCACAGCGAATATTTACCAATTTCAGGTAAACTTATAAATTCGCCGTATATGATTGAATATTGTTGAAAAAAGTACATTAAACCCGAAATAAGAACATACACATATATTATTTATTTGAAGTATACCAATTATCACAAGTCAGTTAGTTTTACAACACAGCAAAACACACAAATAGTAAGTTTTACAAATTACAACACCGCCATAGCAAAAATGCGTACATACAAGACGAGTAAGTTTGCCAGTACTGGAATCGTATATGTCGACATTCGAATATGTGGACATATTTTATCAGGTCCCTATAATGTAGACATAACGGGTTTCGACTGAAATATAATTTCTTTTTTGTTCGTTGTAAGATTACCATTACCAGGCCAGGCAGAGTTGGCAAATGCAGCAATAATCCAAAAATGTTGAATTTTGTCTGTTTAGTTATTGTCAATATTGCCGTTATGTTTTCAGCCAGGGTTTGGCTGACAATACTGTGATAGCTAAGGTTAATGATGTCTTGTGGGATCTTGATCGACCTTTGGAAACAGATGCCAAACTACAGTTACTGAAATTTGAGGACAAAGATGGTAAGTTTGATGTGCTTTATTAAGTTATATAACTTTGTTGTTGTGGATATCAGTAATGAACATTAAGTTTATAAGTTGTAACTGACCTGAACACATAGTATTATATGAAACTGATTGTAAAGTCTCATACTCGTGAATAATTAATGAGGTGAAATCCAGACGCTTGATTGGCCGCATGACACACACTTCATGCGATAAAAAAAGACATGACGATATTTAAATAATAACTTAAACATGACAGTTCGGCACTTAATTGTTTTAAATACTTTTTTACTGAAAATGAGTTACGATAGTTATATGCCATACTGTCTTTATTGCTTTAAAACAGGCATGAGAACTCTGTGGATTTGACGCTCACAAGAGCTGTTTTTGAGACTATTTTAGCCATATTAGATGCTAAAAAACCAGGCACTTCAGTGGACCCCTTGCCGAATTTTCAACTGATTTTGAAATTTTGCATTCTTGTGCCTGATTAATTTTATAACACAGAATTATCGTTCGACATGTTGCATTTTTACAAAACCGGCATTTTTTTATCCAGGTGAATACGTATTCTGGCATTCGAGCGCTCATATACTTGGAGAAGCTATGGAATGCTTGTATGGTGGACATTTATGTTACGGTCCACCTATAGAATCGGGCTTCTATTATGACATGTGGAGTGAAAAGTATGTTTTGTTTTAAGAAATTTTCTTTGTAACAGCAGCTTTGTGAATGGTTTTAAGGCTTTGTGAAAATGGTGAACGGACATTCTCGTTGTATTAAGCTTAAAGATTTGCTTTAAAGATATGTTATGCTCATTTTTTTGTTCATTTGTTTACCTAAAACAAACATGAAAACTATACTGTATATAGTTTAAACATCGGTAAATATGCATTACCAAAGAATACATGAATACTGTGTTCCTCTGTATTTGTCGAAAAAAGAAGTTTGTATTAAAAGCGGGTCTTCTACAGGTTAGTAATAAAATATCACAAGCTTGTTGTAATCGATTAAACATTGCAAGGACTCTTATTTAGGATGTTTTACAACAATACTGACTGAAGCACATTAAAAAAAATTAGGGTTCAGATGGGATCTTGAAAAATAACCTGGATCCCTTTTTCTCTATACAAACAAAATCTAATATTCTAGTCCTCGAAAATGCAGGGAATGTACTTGAATAGTCTTTGAAAAGCACTTGATTTTTTTTTTTGGAAAATTCTCTTTGAACCATTTTATTGCTGATAGTTTATGCAGGGGTGATATTCTTCCGGAATTCCGGATTTCTGTGACCAAAAGAAAAAAAAAGGAAAAGAAAAAAAAGCCATTTGCTAGGGGAACCTATGTCCAATTTTTCAACTGATAGTGATACCCCCCCCCCCCCCCCCACCAATTTCTGGTGTTGCAAAATAAAGCACAGATTGATCAGTTTTGTTAGCCTGAAGGATATTCTAATGTAAGAGTAGACAGTCGAGCATTCCTTGTCAAGGCATCCTAAGCCATCTAAAATGCCCTGGACCCACAATGAGGCCTAACGCGGCCCCCTTGACTCACCGCGCAAATGTTCAGGAATTTTTTTTTGGGATCAATATCACCCCTGTTTATGCTTCACCCGAGAAATTGAAACCCAAGTGCCCTGGACAAGGCTCTAATTGTCGTTACAAAGTTCTTCGTATTTTTTAATTATTTCCCTAAACTGTATTTATTTTCAGACAAGTATCCGGTAACGATTATCCTGTGATTGATCAACGTGTGAAGCAGATTGTTAAAGAGAAGCAGCCTTTCGAAAGATTGGTAATGACCAAGGAAAATCTGCTCAAAATGTTTGAGGTAAAAATTGTTTCATATACCAAAGTTACCTGTCATTTGATATCTATACTCGCGCAAGTTGTTTGCCAAATAGCAAGGTTTCTTTTGGTTATTTTGGGAAGATGACCTATACTAATGGCGTGAATCTTAGAAATTTGGGGAAAGGTCTAGCAATTACATAAAAATTTTAGGAATACAAGTAAGAGATGTAGTGATTAATTAATCAACAATTGTTATTTATATAAACTGCCTGTTAGAGAAAAGCCTCTAAACTTTGTCAAGTTTTACTTTAATTGAACCAAAACCTTTTTCTTGTGACTTATTGGGAATTTTTATATTCAAATTGGGAAAATATATACTTTTTTGGCATTAGGAATCGTTGATTTAAACACCCTGAATAGCCATTGGCTGTTAAATCTCCAATCTGGTTACTAAAATTTGTCAGAAATTGTCTCAAAATTGCCAATGTAATAATATTGAAAAAACTCATTTGTTATTTATCCAATCTAGCTACCAACTTCCAAAAACCTGCCAAAATATGTACCGCTTAGTGATCAGACCGCTAGCTTTCGTGCCACGTAGTTAACAAAAAGTCACGTGTTCACCTACCCTGTATTTATGATAGTTGTATTGTATTGTTTTGTATTGGCTTTTTTCAGTATAATCAATTCAAACAAAGAATTATAAATGAAAAGGTTGATACCCCAACTACCACTGTATACAAGTAAGTGTATGGTTAGGCCAAAAAAATATATATCTTGTGTTTAGGGTTTTCAAAAACAAATTCTCCAAGGTCATAAAAAAATCTAGGGTCGGGGTTTTTCGACAGGTAGGGTCGGGTTACCCGAAACACAGATATTTTCTTTTTAGGCCTTAAGACAAAGTATGATTGAGCGCTGCTATAGGATTAACAACCTCTTCGGTAAGTGACATCATTTTAAGAAAATGCAACACGTGATGTCACTATTTGCAAGCATGAAACAATATTTACTCCATATGGTCACTTCATTTTCATATTGCCATATGGGGCAAATATTGCTTACAGTCAGTACATGGTGACGTCACATGTGTCGTTTTCTTGAAATGATGTCACTTACAAAAAGGTTGAAAATCGTACAGAAGCGCTCATTTATTACTTCAGATTTAAATTACCTGTATTTGTAATTTCGATTGTATGACTTACATTAATTTCTTTGCAATTTCGGTGATTTATGGCTCTCGAACAGTTGGTGTCCATCCGCCAGTCATTTGTTACCATTTTATTGTCGAGCCCACTTGTGGTGAGCTCGAAACAGTCGCCACAATGGCAGCCCGTTGTGCGTCAGTCCGTCAGGATTTAGTTTGTCCTGACTATTACTCTGTTATTTATTGGTGGATTTTCAAATTACGTGTTACAAAATTTTATGTTCACCATGATCAGACGGATTTTTGTGCATAAGACCCATGTCCGTAGCTCAAAGGTCAAGGTGACACTTGGAGGTCAAACGTCAAAAATGGATCTAAAACATCATGTTCGAATCATAACACTGTAATTTTTTGAGGGATTTTCAAATGACTTTGCACAAACGTTCACCATGATGAAGACAGCATATCTCGCACTAGACCCTTGTCTGTAGCTCAAAGGTCAAGGCCACACATCGAGGTCAACATCAAAATGGATCTAAAACATCATGCCCGAATCATAACACTTGTCATTTATAGAGGGATTTGAGTGTGAAGTTTAGCTCGTTATTTTAAATTTTACGTCCAAAATTTTAGGTGTGGCCCATTGATTGATCTGTGCAGAGGACCTCATGTACGACATACTGGCAAGATAAAGGCCATGGCTGTTACTAAGGTGAGATATACTTCATATGTCAGAATATTACATAGAGATGTGCATGAAAATGTTCAAAGTTTGAGAATAAAGGGGACCCTTGTTGCACATACTGTAAACTAGGGATGTCATTGTTAATCTGCATATCGTTGTATTGATGATTTGGTCACGTCGATGACGATTTGGTCACGTCGATGACGATTTTGGTCACGTCGATGACGATTTGGTCATGTCGATGACGATTTTGGTCACGTCGATGACGATTTTGGTCACGTCGATGACGATTTGGTCACGTTGATGACGATTTGGGCTGTCGTTGATACTATTGATATCGATATTTGCTGTCGTTCGATATTCTATACAATCTTACAAATATCGATACTGTGGCTGGAAATACAGGAGAATGGGTACAGTCTAAATATGTGCCAAAATAGTGTAACGTTGCTCAGAAGTCGGCTGCCTGTTTAAGAGTGCTGTAGCGGATAGTACATTTCAAATTTTGGGAATATAATACTGTGAAGTTAATAATATGGATTAATTACTTAATGGTATCTTGTTATCAAAAAATTACAAGTTGAACATGTAGGACATACACACATAAACATACAGAAAAATGGGAGTTAATAGTCTATTAAAGGAATTTAAAATATAATCACAGTGATTTTTTCCACTCTTGTGAATTGGGCCGGGGCCCGTAGAATTGTGAAAATAGCGTCGAATTGCCCATAATTGTGAATATCATAGTTTGCTTAAAAAGATACTGATTTACATGACCTCATGTAGTACACTACAGGCTAGCAGTGTATTCATCTATAGCATAGCAGTTAAAAATACTGTTAGTCAGATTGATCAACATTTGTAAACAAAACCATGAACATAAAAAAAAAGGAAATTTTTTATTAAGTAGGATGAATTGTGAATTTTAAGCCTGGTTTTTGTGGAAAAAAACATTCTTTTGGTGATTGTGAATGGGGCCGAAATTTTGGTGCCAAAAAACCGCTGAATCAGTATATCGATATTTGTCTTTCAATATATCAATATTGTTGATATGCAAACATTTGAATCAATGATCGCACTAATGACGATGTATTGATTCCAAATTCCGGATTATCAATACAAATTCAACATCAACTGTATAAAAAAGTAGCGTTGAAAATTCACATTGACTGTTTCTATAGAATGTTAAACGTTTAGCACTTGAACAGTAAAACAGTCAACTATGGTATTTATAATCTTGGGGAACTTAGGCAAATGACAAAGGTCACGTAGGCACTTGTAAGACATGCAACTCTGCTAATCTGTGATGTAATAATGTTGAGCATATCAAAGGGGTTAGTTAAGAAGATGTTTTAGGCTAGCAAGTGCAAGTTTCAATAATTTCTGCTTAGATCAAAGGTTAGAGAATGGCTTGTCAGTACCATACTTGTTCTAATAGATGCATATATGACTTAAAAAATAAGTGTTTTTTAGCGATTTGTTTTACCTCTATTGAACATTCCCCCCCTTTCTCAAAATGTAACGTCACCTTGGAAAATTCATAAGGGAATATTCGGTATCTATATTTATTAGAGATTGAACTGTCAACCGATTCAATTCGATTTTTTTCTCTTCGCTTCAATTCGATTTTTTACCCTTCGATTCAATTCGATTTGATTTTTTATATGTATATTTAACAACATTTTCATTCATCTTAAGGCTTAGGCCAATTGAAATTAAGAGTTTTGCAAATAAAAAATTAATAGACTAAAGAAACAACTTACCTTTACCTTTGGCGCATTCTCAGCTCTAAAGCCGAAATGTTGCCACACTTTAGATGTGACTAAACGTGACTAAAACCTGTGATTACTGTACCAAATAACAGTTTGGTGAACTGGAACTAAAAAAAGCGATTGAATCGAAAATACCAGGGCGTGAATCGAATTGTGAGCACCGTAGTCGAATTCCTATGCATCGTATCGTTGAAGCTCTAATATTTATTTATTGTTTCAGAATTCTGCCACCTATTGGGAGGGTAAGGCAGATGCTGAATCTCTACAGAGAATCTATGGTATATCGTTCCCTGACCCCAAACAGATGAAGGAATGGAAACATATTCAGGAAGAAGCTGCAAAACGAAATCATAGAAAGATAGGACAGGTATTAAGGGGTGTTTGTTTGTCTTTTATTTTATAGCATGTTCTTGTATAAGCACTAAGGTTTTAGTCAACCCTGTCTGTTTGTTTGGTTGTTAAGGGCCCGGAGGAGGAGCATATAGCGGCACTTTGTCTGTCCGTAGTGTGTTTGTCCATTCCACACTCGTGTCTGCGCTATTTCTCAGCAACCACCAACAGGACTTCAATGAAACTTTATGGGAAGCTTCACAAACATAAGGAGATGTGCATAATATCGGCATGTTCTGGTTTAATGATTTTGGACATATTTTGGGGAGCGTACATCGGTTCTACCGATATTCATGTTTGATTATAAGATCCTTTGTTGTAATACTTGTTTTTGTTCGTGTGTATTTGCATTTATTTATCGTCTCCACCGGTTTCCCATATGGGTGACGCCTCCGGAAGAACGTTAAGTCCTTTTAGATTTCTGGAGGATAGTGCATGATACAGAAGATGCCCCAATTCTAGATGCAACCCTGGTTCTTTTTACGTGCCTGATGTAAAGCATCGTACACAGGACCTCGGTTTTTCAAAGAATCATCCTTAAGACTGTTAGTACTATCAGTGGTGGAGCATAAGATCGAACCTGCGATCCCTGGATTACTAGTCCAGGGCATAACCACTGGACCAAGGATCTGTTACTTTAATATTGTACCTCAAACAAAAAACGTTGAAATTGGCCAGAGCCAATTTTTTGGTGCTCCTTCAGGGAGAAATTTTATGTACTGCAGCCTGTTAAAACAGGTAGGTTCAGAGAAAATCTTCCATCTTTGGATACAAGCCCATTAATGCATATAAGGGCACTGTAAACAGGCTATTTATTAAGCATTGCCTTATCATCAAGCATGCACATTTACATTTTAATATTTTCAGGACCAAGAATTGTTTTTTTTCCACGAGTTAAGTCCTGGAAGTTGTTTCTTTTTGCCCCGTGGTGCACACATTTACAATACGCTGATGGATTTTATCCGTGTAAGTATAGTTTTCTACATATTTAGCTCACCTGAGCTGCGGATTTCTTGACCGCCTGCATCAATTTTTAGATCGAGAGGGAGGGTCACCATATTTCCGCGACACAGGAGGAAATATGGCATTTTTTTATTAACCCGGACTTAGTATCGCGGTCACTTAATTATGTTCAACAGATGGACAAACATGTCGCACGAAACAATTGCCTTCCTTGAAAATCAGTGTCACATAGTCGCATGTAAAGTTAATTTAATTCATACTAACAACAGTTTTGCTGTAACCTGGACCAATTTATTAGCACAGTAGTCCTAATTCAGTCAAAATTGTAGTATACTTAGGTGAGCGAGATAGGGCTAGGTGAGCGAAATAGGGCCATCATGGCCCTCTTATAAACAGCAAGCTCCCTAGAGCAACTTTATGAGATGCAAATTAGGCTGTTGTTTACATGTGGAGCGGATAAATTGGTTGTAAATTTTGTAAAGGTTCGCACAAGTCTTGAAAAGTCCGTGAATTTGATGCCTACTCCTTTCGAAGTTTTTGAATTTGTAACAGCCAAACTCCCATGTACCTGAATTTTGAAGAAAACTAATATATTTTGATAAATTGCCCTTGAATTATTCTGCTGCGAATAGAAAAATAACAAAAAATAACAAACAGACTAACAATGATGAAAAAAAGAAAAAAATGACAGAGCTATCTTCAGCAGGGCCTCCTACCAAAGTAGGTAGTAGTATGACAATGGACTTCAACTGAGCCGCTAGAGTCATGTGTGTTCATGGTCACAATAGATAGTTCCTACATTTACAATATTAACCTCCCTTGTTCTGAATAGTCAGTCATATTGATAGGCAAATTTCCTTTTAAAGTTTATAGGGAATATAATGTAAACGATGATAAAATAATCAGATATATAAAATAACTTATTCATTATGCTCATGTGGGCAGCTGGCTCAGTAAGTTAAAGAAATTAATGTATGAACATATATGTATGAAAATACACTAATTGCAATGGGAAATTGTCTAAGTGTGAAGGAATTTTTGGAGGGCAGTGTATATGCTTTTGTATCCAAAACAACCATCTAGTTTGTTACTGAATTTATTAAACTCGTCTTCTAAAACCTATAAAAACTCGGCAAAGCCTCATCTTTAGAGGACTAGGTCGATAAATTCAATAAAAGATGACCATTCGTATAAGATCTTATATTTAACCATGTTTTTTTATTTCATTTACAGGATGAATACAAAAATAGAGGATTTCAAGAAGTCATGTCGCCAAACATTTATAACAAAAAGTTATGGGAGACTTCAGGACATTGGCAACATTATGCGGTAAGTTTTTATCAAGCTTTTGAAAAGGGGGAGACAGTTCTCTCGGTCATCTTCAAAGAGTGGAGACAATTTTTAAGAAATTGAGACAAAAATAATTTATCTCAAAAATTATGTTTAATGCGTCATTAAGGGTTACATGTCACATTCTGTACAGTCATGGTTATTGATTGTCTTTTGTTGATTTACATTAATCAAGACTACTCGTGTCAGTTTTCATATGTCCTGAACGGGACATATTATAGTTTCACCTGCGGCGTACGGGCGTCCAGAAAATTGTCCAGTCTCTTACTTTAGAAGCATTTCTCCAATCATCGCCAAATTTGATCATAATGTGTATGGGCATCAAATCTCGGGACAACAAGCCATATTGCTAGAGTCACTCCAGAGTTACCGCCCTTTTATTATAGAAATTACCTAAAATAGGTCTTGTCTGGGCGTATTTTGCGATGGTCAGCGCTCTTGTTGAAATTAAACTCAAAAGACCGACTGTTATTAACAAATTAGTCTTGTTTCTGTTTGTACTGTTTATTTTCGACCACAACAGGATTTGCACCTAGACGATCTTTTTCTTGACGCATTAATTTTTTAGCAGGGATGTCATAAATATGCGGCATCGTCAGAACACTGTATAAGTTCTTGAAATTTCTAATTTGGGACAGGTCTTAGTCGAGTTCTTTTTGAAATAAACCCCTGGAATTCTGTGATAATGCTACATTGATATCCCACATAATCTGTTGCCATAACAACTAAATTGAAATATTTCTGTTTTTAGGACAATATATTCAAGTTTGATGTTGAGAAAGAAACGTATGCGTTGAAACCAATGAATTGTCCCGGTCATTGGTAAGTTACCATGGTAACTTGTAACTATTTTGCGAATTTCTAAAAGTAATCCCTTTTACTTGACCCACTTTCCTGATATGTTTAAATCATAAGTATAATGAATTTCATATTTGCGAGAATCTTTACTTCAACGAAATTTTTCACCCTATGATGAAGTACCATAGCACTGAACATTTCAGGTGCTCAGAAGAACAATTAAGGGTCATCATGGCCCCTTTTGTTAACTTTCTTGTTCTGAGCCGTGGTCCAGTGGTTAGTGCGCTGGACTTGTAACCCGGCGATCTGGGTTTGATTCCCGGTCGTGGCAGGTCATACCTTTCCATGAAAATTTGACAAAAATGTCGATTTTCCTCCACGTGTGGAGAAGTTGCCGGCTCCTTGTGGAAGGGTAAGTTAGTACTGGTAAGAATTCAGTCCAGGAAAAACTGGTTAGGTGAACTGGCCGCCGTATATAACTGAAATATCGTTGAGAAACGGCGTTAAACCCGATGAAACAAACAAATCTGATTCAAGTGAAAGGATTTTTTTATACATACTAAAATTGAAGTAGATATAGGACTAATTGATTTACCATGACACAAAGCACTGTATCAATCTTATTTCATTCTAGTATAATGTTTGATCATCGCACAAGATCCCACAAAGAGTTACCCTTAAGAATGGCAGACTTCGGAGTTCTACACAGAAACGAGTTGTCGGGTGCTTTGAGCGGACTTACCCGAGTACGCAGGTTCCAACAAGATGATGCACATATATTCTGCATGCCGGAACAGGTAAACAATAAGACCTTAAACATGTGTATTTCCATGTCGCACAAATAACCGTAATACTTTACTCCTTAGTGCAATTTTTACCAGCATAACGTTTTCTAAGTCAAATATACAGAAAAACCTCACTTTAAGACCAACTCAATATAAGACCACCTCAATAAAAAACCACCTCAATATAAGACCACCCCAATATAAGACCACCTTGATATAAGACCACCTCGATACAAGACCATCTCAATATAAGACCACCTCAATATAAGACCACCTCAATATAAGACCACCTCAATATAAGTCCACCTCAATATAAGACCACCTCAATATAAGACCACCTCAATACAAGACCATCTCAATATAAAACCACCTCAATACAAGACCATCTCAATATAAGTCCACCTCGATATAAGTCCACCTCAATATAAGACCACCTCGATATAAGACCACCTCAATATAAGACCACCTCAATATAAGACCACATCGATATAAGACCACCTCGATATAAGACCACCTCAATATAAGACCACAATTTCCAAGTCCATGTTTACCATTCTGCTCTTTTTCAACCTCAATATTAAGACCACCTCGATAAGAAGACCACTTTTCTAGAGTCCCAAGGGTGGTTTTATGATTGAAGTTTTACTGTAGTAATCTCTTTCCCCATGTACAAATTTATAAAACTAGTCCATAAATACATAACAAAGAAACAAATTCTACCTAACCAACATTTCTTTAGATTCTTTTTTAAGGCCTAATACTTAACGAGAAGGCAAGAAGTGGTGTTGATAGAACTTATGTTGTCGTATTTTATATTTGTCAGTGAACTTGAGGTGGCATAAATTTCATTTATATCTTTCATGTTTACATTTATGCATTATGTGTTGTAACTAAAGTATCTTCAGCTACGGTTCTTGATGGAAAGAATTATGATTTTTAGCTCTTCTGGCCAAAGGCCCAAGAACTTAAGTCATGGCAAATTGTCTGTTATTTTTGTGTGAGTCCATGCATGTGTCAGTCTGTTAACTTTTCACTCAAACAACATCTCGTCCTAAATTGCTTGTTCAAATTATGCCCCTGGGGTCAAAACTGACTCCGCTCCAATAGTCGCATGTTTTCTAATTAGATGGGAAAATCTTCGAAACTGCACAGCCCTGGGTTGATTTGTAGCATTGTTTAGTGGTCTCCTACCAAGATTGTTTAAATTATACCTCTGAAGTCAAAACCCGCCCTGCCCAGGGGTCATGTTTATATTGAGTTACATAGGGAATATCTTTGAAAATTGTCGTGTCCAGAAACATGCTTATTAAAGTTCCATGCGCACAATATAGCCAGTAGAGTGCAGGCCCTCGCTGACCACTTGTTTACATTGTACAATTTAACATCATGTACTTTTACTTTACAGATTGAACAAGAAATACTGGGATGTTTAGATTTCATGCAATTCGTGTATGGTACTTTTGGATTCACGTTTGATTTAGTTTTGTCTACTAGACCTGATGATTTCCTGGGAGATGCAGCTCTCTGGGATTCTGCTGAAAAGGTAAATTCTGTTGTACATAATATAAATATTAGTGCATTACTTCAGTAACTGTTTGTTAAGTATTTATGCCCGACAACCAGCTGGCCTCTAGTGTGGGAGGTCGTGGGTTTGATCCCCTGCTGTGACATAAAGTGTATTACTACAGAAACTGCTAGTTCAGTATGTCTGGGCAACAACCAGCTGGCCTCGTGTGTGGGAGGTCATGGGTTTAATCTCCTGCTATGACATAATGTGTAACTAGAGCATGCGCAACAACCAGCTGGCCTTGAATGTTGTGGAGGTCATGGGTTTGATCCCCTGCTTCAACATGTCAAAGTCGTAAAGATGGTACTAGTAACTTTTTTGATTTGATGAGTATAATGGCTGACTTGTCAGAGATATAACAATTGTGGAATGGCAGGAATCTTGATATAAACGGCTTTTCTGGATTATTTGTGTCATTTTTGGCGAATGAGTTTACATAAAAAGTCACTATTAATTTCTGTTACGATCATATGGAAAAGTGCCACCCAGGACCTACAGTCCTTTGATAAATGAAATAAATTTCATTCCAGCCTCAAATGAATACTTGCTGTGAGTAAATTACCTCATGTTTTGCTTCTGCTGTTGAATCATTCTGCCTGACAACTGAGAATCCTGAAATTTCCCATCTCTGTTGTAATATGTATATTTTCCTTTCTATTTCAGCAATTGGCTGCCACTTTGGATAAATCTGGAAATAAATGGGAGTTGAACCCTGGCGATGGTGCGTTTTACGGTCCAAAGGTAATACACCCATCCCAGTGCCGAAATTTTGGTCAAGTTCCATTTTGATTTTACTTATAACCATGTGTTCGAATTTGAAGATAGCATTTCTTTTTTATGTCCATCTAATTTACTCTAGTAGTATGGTTAATAAATGGAAGAAACATGTACCAAGTATTGAGTTTGTGGATCTTGATTTAATTCAATTAGGATTTACTGTATAAGTGGATAATATCGCATGTCGAATTTTTGCGAATTGTTGATTCTAGACATTTCTTATGCGGAAATTCAGAAGATCCTACTCCTCATAAAATCGCTATTAGATCATTGATTGTACACAATATTGACATGTAAATTGCGTAGTGCATTTATCGAGGTAACCTAGGGCTCAATAATGTTAAGTTTTGGTATTTATTTTGTAGTTGTAATTGATGCACCCTGAGATGTTAAAATATGCTTTTTCAAAACTGTGGGGACTTGTTTACACTGCGGAAAATGTTTGCGATTTTTTTGCAATCGCGAAATTTGCCAACTTTCCCACCTCTTACTCAAAACTTACCACTTATACAGTAACAGCTTATGTTGTAGGTTTTGAGGATTTGGCACCAAATTGTCAGGTAAATGCTGATGCCAGTACTTTGTATAATTGTAGATTGACATCACAATCAGAGATGCATTGAAAAGAGCTCACCAATGTGCTACCATACAGTTAGACTTTCAGCTTCCGATAAGATTCAACCTTGGCTACATCTCGTAAGTAATATGATTCAATTGTTGTTAATAAAATGAGAAATCGCCTTCTGAAATTCCGAAGTTCTGACTGAGTTACCTCCCATGTGCACGCTTCTCTGATTATGTCACATGACCTCATGTCACAATTAGTGCCGAGACTGTCTGAGAGTTATTCTTATTCATGATTGGTTTTAGTGCCCATCTCTGCCCCTATTATTACAGACTAAACACTGGATATCGATTTCTAAGTATTAAGTATACCTTGTAGTAAACCAGTGCTAAGAGGGTGATTTTGCTCTGAGGAATTGGCGGATTTTGGATTAGCCAGGCTGTTTGATGCAAATTTTCATTACAGCATGTACTCGTGCCCCATTCACCGCTCCAATTTAAGTTTTCCCTGATTTTAAAATCTTCCATCCTCATTCCCGAATTTTATTCTTATTACTGCATTAATATTTTGTTCAGGATTGAAATACTATTAAATGCAATGACAAACTTGCTGTTAAAATACAGTCAAAATAGCTTTAAAAATTGCTAATCTGACATTAAAATCCTTATAGACATTGCTGTGTTTATTTTTCAACTCAAAATTCTTCAAATTTCTTGATTCAAAAACTGTTGAAACACATGAAACACACATTAATACTGGTTTGTTGAAATGCCGTTGAAACACATGAAACACACATTAATACTGGTTTGTTGAAATGCCGTTGAAACACATGAAACACACATTAATACTGGTTTGTTGAAATGCTGTTAAATGGCGTGAAACATCCATTGACACTTCTCTGTTTAAATGCTGTTAAATGGCATGAAACATCCATTGACACTTCTCTGTTTAAATGCTGTTAAATGGCATGAAACATCCATTGACACTTCTCAGTTTAAATGCTGTTAAATGGCATGCAACACCCATTAACACTGCTCTGTTTAAATGCTGTTAAATGGCATGAAACATCCATTGACACTTCTCTGTTTAAATGCTGTTAAATGGCATGAAACACCCATTAACACTGCTCTGTTTAAATGCTGTTAAATGGCATGAAACACCCATTAACACTGCTATGTTTAAACGCTGTTAAATGGCATGAAACACCCATTAACACTGCTCTGTTTTAATGCTGTTAAATGGCATGAAACACCCATTAACACTGCTCTGTTTAAATGCTGTTAAATGGCATGAAACGCCCATTAACACTGCTCTGTTCAAATGCTGTTAAACTGGCATTAAGATCTCATTTTCCTATGTGCTACATGTATTTTATAGGGCTAGCGCAGATGGTGAAAAAAAACGTCCAGTTATGATTCATCGTGCAATCCTTGGATCTGTTGAAAGAATGATAGCTATTCTCTGTGAAAATTACGGTGGAAAATGGTATGATATATATTTTGAGCTTCAAATTATTTATTTGCATAAAGTCATTTAAAGAGTTGTATTGACAGAAAATGTCTGATTAAAAACTAATTTGTTTGTGTCTTATGCATTTCTTGTCTTATTATATGTTGGGTTTGGTGCAAATGTATTGTGCCAGTTTCTGTATTAAATGCAGGGATTTCCCTGACGCAGAAATCTTGA
The DNA here is from genome assembly GCA_032209605.1 of Mactromeris polynyma. Lineage (NCBI taxonomy): Eukaryota > Metazoa > Mollusca > Bivalvia > Venerida > Mactridae > Mactromeris > Mactromeris polynyma. Next base: position 823,902 of record JASFXZ010000034.1, on the reverse strand, counting down.
GTCCCTGACTCCCTTTTCTTTCTAGGGACTCCCATTTGCCTCTTACTGTGCTTCCCTGGGACCCCTAAAATAAGCCTTTGTCAAGTATTTACTAAGGACCCCCCCCCCCCCAATTTGTCAAACACAAGGGTCCAAGGACCCCTACCTGAAAAATCTTAGGGAAAAACTGATTAAATGTATGTAGTCTTTTAGCAGATTATGCTATTATCAAGTATTAGTTTTAGGAAAATGGCATGTTGCTGCTTTCATATAGACGTACTTGAAAACATTGCATTGTAAAAAAAACTGTAAGAAAAGTGACAATACAGTGTTGTCGACTACATCTGTATAAAGGCAATAACCATTTTTCATATGACAAAGTTTATTTTGTCGAAAAATCCTGACCATGTACCTTTAGATAGATTTATAATAGTTTTGGGTCAATCCTTGTAATTGTGGAAAAAATAATTTGTTTTTTTTTGTCATACTTTTTCGTAAATTTTACCTATAGTATATTGCTGTTAGATTGACTGCGAACAGGTGCATGAACTTTCAGGACCAATCCATGCCAGTTTAGGTAAGGAAACGCTCTCGTGCGTTAAGCTATAACTGCTGTTTGGTTTACTTTTCTAGCAAAACCTGACCTTTTCTCTGTCAAGCTTACGGACAAACACAAACATTTTGAAATGCAATGGTTCAGGTAATATATTCATGCGTTCGCGGTTAATAAAACCGCACTATACAAAAAGCCTAGTAATGTTGACTTCCTTTTGCTTTGTTGTGTGTTTATTAATGTTATATACCATGATTATCTTTGCTAGGCCATTCTGGTTGTCTCCCCGCCAGGCAGTTGTGATACCTGTAGCTCCAGCTTTTGATGAATATGCTGTCAAGGTAACAGAATGCGATTTTTTTACTTTCATTGTTCAATTTATATGATATGTTTGTCCATAGTAACCAGTAGATGTTCTCTGCTATCATAACCTGGTATGGGAATTGTCTGTTACTGGTCTCGAATTCTTGGTTTTAGCCAGCTCCTGACCGATTCATAAAAATTCTTGCAGAAAAATAGCACCTAAATACCGTGCCCCTAGCCAAAATATAATAAGGGACTTGCACCTAGATATCAAGATGGAAGTTTGTGTCTCTCAAAACTTATTTGACCTAAAGTGATGAAACTTTATAGGAGTATTCATTATAGGCTTTGCACGAAATTCCACAACGGGCGTTTTTCGATTGGATTTATTTTGTTATAGCAGAGTGGTGTCCCTTGATTTTGTATAAGTTGCAGCACTTATGTCCTATGTGCACATTTCTAGTTCAAACTTGTCCTTAAAACTGTGGAACGAGGCCCTATTCTGATTACTCGGACATATCAGTCTGATCCTCGTGATGACCTATATTAGCATAAAACACAGTTGGCTGATTATCTAAATCTTCATCTCTAATCCGATTAACTTCGGCTATCATCGTATTGATGAACACGTTTGGTCATTTAATATTACATAATGAGAGAAATCCACAAATGCAATGATTTTCGTAACTGCAATGAAAAATACTGATGATGCACGATTCTGTCACAGAAAATTGTATAGTCAGCGTAATTGATGTATATTATATTCATGCATAAAGGTCAGAATCAGGTTTATATGTTCAGACTATACATCAGTGAAATATTTTTTAATAAGGCCAAAAAAAAAAAAATAAGTGGTTCCAGTTTGTTTTTTTTTTTGGTTATTAACGACTATAATTTAGTGTCGTTGTCGTCGCGCGCAACAGTTTCATATGGGACCCACTTTTAGGATTATTTTTTTTTGATATTGAATAAAAAAGTTGGGGTTGGCGGGAAAAAATAGGGTCGGGAAAGGGGAACCACACTTATTTTTTGTTTTGGCCTAACTTAAGGGATACCAAAATGAATAAATTTGTATTTCAGGTACAACAACAACTACATGATGCATGTTACTGCCTTTATATAGACGTACTCTAAAACATTGAATTGTAAAACAAAACTGTAAGAAAAGTGATAATACAGTGTGTCGAGTACATCTGTATAAAGGCAATACACATTTCTTATGACAAAGTTTATTTTGTCGAAAAATCATGTACCTTTAAATAGATTTATAATAGTTTTGGGTCAATCCTTGGAATTATGGAAAAAATAGTTTGGTATTTTTTGTCATGATACCAAAATGAATAAAATTGTATTTCAGGTACAACAACAACTACATGACGCAGGATTTATGTGTGATTCTGAGTTAGATGCTTCAAATACGCTGAATAAGAAAGTCAGAAATGCTCAGCTTGCGCAATACAACTTCATCTTAGGTAAGATCCTGATGCAAATGATCTTAGTCAAAATTGGTGGGAAGGAAAATGTTCTCTCTTTTTTTTACTCAAATTTGACCAAAATTTGCTAAATTCTGTACAAAATAAAAAGACTGTGTTTAAAATTGGTCAGAGAATCCTTTAATGAAAATATTTCAATATTGTTTGACTTAAAGTAATACTAGGCTCATTTTTTGTTCAATTGTTTACCTATCCAACCATGAAAAATATATTTCCTATGGGTAAAACATCACTAAACATGCGTTTATAAATAACTCATAATGTTTTAATACATATTTGTTGAAGAAAGTTGTTTGTAAATCATAAAATTAAAAAAAACTTCATTTTTTTTAACAATCAGGCTATTTTACAGGTTTTGACTGTTAGTAATATGATAAAAAAAAGATTTTTTCAATCGGTTTTACATTGCAATGGTTCTTATTAGAGATTTTTTAGCCAATGTAACAGCAATACTGGATGAAGCAAATTCAAACATTTTATGTTCAGATGAGCCAGATACATCTTTAAGTTTTCTGAAAGTCATGGCCCTTTGTTCAAAAAGGATTGACTGATTTGATCAATTTGATCCTGAATATTGTGGACATCTTATGACAGCATTTGAGTACTTTGAGTACTGTATACAGTACGCTTCATATACGAACACAAAAATACCTAAAAGATTCTAATTTACATTGTGAAAGCATTCAAACCTTTACGTTTGTTGAGATATTAATTGATTTTACTTATGACTTAAGTTGATATGATTCTAATCCGGATCCATTTTTTCCGGAATCAGTCTTAACTTCTTTATCATATTCTTTTTTCTAAATAAACATGGAAATTGGAATCTGACTTTGATGACTTCAGAATTTTGCTAAATGTTCTTATCTTTCACTTGATAAAGTACAGTAAAACCTCACCTAACGTCCGCCTCAATAATAAGACCACCTTAAAATTGAGACCACAATTTTTGAGTCCCATTTTGACTGTTGTGCTCTTTATTCAACCTCAAATATTAAGACCACCCTGATAACTAGACCAGTTTTCAAGGGTCTCAACGGTGGTCGTATTATTAAGGTTTTACTGTAGTAAAATAAGCTTTGCACAGCCAAATTGTCAAAGTTTGAAAGAAATTATATTTGATACTGATCCTGAAAAGTAATTCTTTGTAAACACGGTGTCTTGGTACTCTGTCGTATTACTGGCTGCTGCATTTAGATGTTTGCCCTGCGCTTTGGACGAGAGAAGATTTTGTGATACTGTGCTATCCAGTGTCCATCATTTCTTCTTTATGCTTCTGTTTACATTGAAGCTACATAACATGGATTGAGCCAGATTTTGAAACACTATAACATTGCGTTAAATTTGCACTGTTTGTATGTTTATACAAAACTATATTAAAGATATATTATGCTCATTTTTTTGTTGATTTGTTTACCTAAACAAACATGAAAAATATACTTTATCTTGTTGAAATTTCAATAAATAGGTATTATCACAGAATAGATTTATAATTTTTCTCTGCATTTGTCGGAAAAAGACGTTTGTCTTATCATAAAATTAAAAAAAACTTCTTTTTTTAACAAGGGAGTGATTTTTACTAGTTTTGTCTGTTACTATTATGATTAAACAATATTGTTTTAAACAGTTATACATGGCAATGGTTCTTACTTATTATTGTTTAAGACAAAGTATCAGCAATAATGGATGAAAACCATTAAAAACATTTAGGTTCAGATGAGCCAGATACATCTTTAATCTAATGACACATTGGAGTCTGTGAGTGCTGTTGTTTTTCATTGTGTTGTAACTTTATATTTCAGTGGTTGGAGATAAGGAGGTACAGTCGGGTACAGCCAATGTGCGTACAAGGGATAACAAAGTACACGGTGAACACTCAATTGAGAAGATAACTGAACGATTTAATGAGTTCAAGGAGTCGAGAATACTTGACGCTGAGGAGAAGTTCTAATCATCTGCTAATTGTCAAACTTTCACCAATATAAATTTAATTTATTGTGTCGTCCCTGTCTTGTCTGCTAAGGAAAGAAAGTCATCTGTGTTTCAACCTGTGTGTACGTTAACCGTACTTAACATCAGTCAAGAATGGAATAAAAATTATTATTGAAATCCATATGATATCGTGCAGAATGTGTCTTTTTATTTCGACTGTTATGGCTTCGGCTAAATCTCGATTTGTTTTGGTTTTGAATACAACTCTTTTGGTTAATGATTTTAGGTTTTGTTATCTAAATATGTTACATACGTAGGCTTCTCAAAACATAATGAGCCGCGGCTGTGGTCCAGTGGTTAGTCCGCTGGACTTGAAATCAGGCGATCCGGGTTCGATTCCCGGTCGCGGCAGGTCATATCCTTCCATGAAAATTTGACAAAAATGTCGATTTTCCTCCACATGTGGAGAAGTTGCTGGCTCCTTGTGGAAGGGTAAGTTAGTACTGGTTAGAATTCAGTCCGGGAAAAACTGGTTAGGTGAACCGGCCGCCGTATATAACTGAAATATTGTTAAGAAACGGCGTTTAACCCGGTGAAACAAACATCAAAACATAATGGTTTAATGGCTAGTATTGACATGCGAAACTGAATAATGGCATAAGATTCTTCCGATCATGCATTTATCAGACATGGTAGATTTGAAATTTCATCATATTGTTAAATTGTCTAATCTCGATGGTTGTAAAAATTTGAATAATATTTTTTGCTTTAAGTGTTTAATTTGTTAATTACGCTGTCAATAAGAGACTTTTTATCTGTTGTCAGCGTTTTTTAAACCATTAGTGATATTATTGTTATGAAATGTTATTTTCATAAGTGTATCATACTTACGAAATAGGTTTAAATCTGCATAACTTTCTTTTTTGCTGTTAATGTATATAAAGGAGTATTGAATATCATTCGTTAGGAACGACCAATGTGATACATTTTGCTTAATGTGACATATAATGCAAGACAAAATGACCTACTCCTTAAGGTCATCAAATCTGTTTGCCCCCCTCAGTAGAAGTTTGGGCATGCCGAGTTGGACACGACATTTTCTGATGTGTTAATGTTTTTTTATCCCCCCCCCCCCTTCGAAGAAGAGAGGGCATATTTGACTTATTGTCCTCAAACTTGGTCCACACATTCACCTTGGGTAGCAGAGGAACCCTATTGATTTTGGGGTCAAGGTCACAGGGGGTATAATGTTTTACAAACATCTCTTGTTTTTGAATATGATGGATGTTTGCAGGCTTTAAATTGATTGGATTACTTCAAAAAGGAAAGTTTGTTGGATTATTGCACTACTATAAGCTACACGTTGATGTCACAGAAAATCTCACTTCTTGTTTCAGTGTCTGAAGTGAGTTGGGCTATTTTCTTTTTCACTTCTAGATCGACTTTACAGAAAGTCTTTTTTTGTGGGTTAAAATTACCGTATAGCCTTTGGAGACAAGTGGAGATATGTCCTACCTCTTTTAAGACATTGGCAGGGTTTCATACAAACAAATATTGTGCTGATAGGGTATCATATACGTAGTTATTCATTAATGTAGACAGAAAATTGGACATGGGAAGATACGGTTCTGTAACAGACTTAAAAGTGTGTTTGTGATTAGAATCAAGTGCTTATATATTTTCTTTTTGGTTTAACAATGGCATATTAAATAATGATTTTTTTGTTAAATTAAGTAATTATTGTGCACACTTAATAAAATATTTATAGAAATGAAGAAAACGTTTTTTGTTTTTTTATGATACATGGAATTGAATTAATCATAGTGGTTATTTTACCGTATGTAAGTGCTTTTTCGTACATTTTGTGACCGTCTTGCTGCTGTATTTGGGATCTGTCCGAAACTCAAACCCTGTTAATCGTTATATAAAAGGACAAAACCATGTTAACTGCTGCTTTACTGAAACCAAACTACCACAATAAGCATCCAACCTTTGATATCTCGAGCCATTGAATGCTTACACAGCGGAATATTGTGGCTAAAATAACGATGTGTGCAATTACGTTGACTTATATAACTGAATAGCCATGGCATACTTTTTAGCATTGTAAGGCTCCAGGCTATTTGCAGTTGCCATTCATCGCCAGTTTTGGTTTGTGTAAGGTTTTTACGTCCAACCAACATGCAGCCATACGGAGATTATGTTTACTAGCAGATAAGATACTGTGGACACGTAACATGATGCCACGCCCAGTCACATTACTCCATCACTAAGCCAACCAGACAGCACTTACCATATAATCTCAAACGTAGGTACGAGAGCCACTATTAATACCTCGACAACTCCAGTAACAATTGTTACGCCCAGAGATCGAACCTACCAACTCATGCGCTCAAAGTGACCAGTGAGCTGCCAGGCAGATTCACCGATCTACTGGTAAGTGATATAGCTCGGACAAAGGCTTAAAATCCACTACTCCAGTACCGTTCCTTACTTCCAAGGATCAAACTTACGATCTACCGTACCCAAGGTGCCAACAGAGCTGCCAGGCAAATTCACCAATACAAGTTATACTGCTTGGAAATCCAGCACGTACATGGTACTGGTAGACTAAATAATCACAACGTGTACGCATGCACACATAATTATTGTCACAAATTATCTCCCTTTACCCCTTTATCAGTTCTCTCCCTTCTACGGTAAAGGGAGAGAACTCGAACGAGCACTCAAAATTATTGTCACAAATTATCTCCCTTTACCCCTTCTTGAGATCTCTCCCTTCTACGGAATATGTATTCTCTATAAAGAATTAAGGGAGAGAACTTGTTACAATCTTACATTTCTCAAATTTGGGGTTAAAAGAATAGACACACTTTGCAGGAATATAAACAGTTTATTTTATTCCAAGAAAAATAACGTATAACACGATGAATTCAAAACAATCAAGGATAATTACCTATATTTCTTTCGAATAAAGTTATCTTACTGTGAGGATATGAAAGCTGACATTGATCTTCAAGCTGAACTCAAATATTCTAAAGGAAATTGCGATAAAATATGACATGGAAGTACTATTGTGCTTATTTTTGTTCATTTTTTTACCTAAACAAACATGAAAAAATATATTTCGTATAGTTAAAAAATCAATAAATAAGCATTATAAAAAAATATGTAAATTCTGAATTCCCCTGTATTTGTAGATTCATTAAGTTTGTTATACCTTTAAATTGATTAAAAAACTTCCAGTTTTATTACAAGCAGGGATTTTTAGAAGTTGTGTGTGTGCGTAACAAAATAAAACAATATTTTTTTAATTTGTATTACATCGCAATTATTTTTTTAGCGATACTTTAACCAATGTACTAATGTACTAAATGAATGAAGCCCTTTCAAGTATTTTACGTTGCGATGTGCCAGACTTTTGGGAATTTTAGAGAACTTTGCTATATGTTCTATGTGCTAAACTAAATTGGAAGCAAGAAGATGTTTAAGTTAGAATAAACAGTTTAACACTAAATAAAGGAGGAAAAAATGCAGTATACTGCCATAACTGTTAAAATATTCTAGTAATAAGATAAAAAGATTAAATTTACGTTTGAAAGATATTTCCTATATAACTGGTAGAGCTGGAAACTCGATATCGATTTTCGATCATTTTCAAGGGGGACAATCCACCGCAATATGGCTTATCGCGGTGGATTGTCCCCCTTGAAAATCCTAAAAGTTATTGAAAGCTGGGTATGTGCCATATTCTTTATCTGACCATTAATCTTTGTGATTCCTAAAACATGTAAGTATATATCCAACCGAAATAAGTTGAGAATTAAACTGAGATTTGAGCATGGAGATTTTTCTCAAATTGTATAAACTCAGAACTTCATGTTTCTTGGTTTTTTACCCCAAAAAATATAAGAGGATGAAACAGTTTTCTCCAATATGTATGAATCTTCACGAAATAGTACAGCGTATATACACTGAACACATTTTCTAAACGTACATGTAATAAAATACAAATTTAAGAAAAATGTTTTTTATGCAGACTTTTAATTAGACATTCTAGTATAATACAGTGTACTTTATCGACCTTCACAAAGAAAATAACTATTTATCGTCATGGTTGACCACGCGTGACGGTGTGTACGATTTGCAACTTTTGGCACGAGGATCACGTGCACTGTGTAGTGAGTGTTAAATTTCATTTCTATGCAATCCATGTTGTATGTCCAACACGAAAAACAGAAAAGATGGCGAGAATTACCACTGAAGAACGTACCAGGGCCGTCGGTATGATTGATGCTGGTACTCCGATTCATCAGGTATGACTTACTTTATAAATTAATTAATCAATTCAAATAGAATTTGGAAAATTATTATAAAACATAATTATACTTTTTGTATTATTGACATTTCTGGTTCAATAGGCGTCAAATGTGTACATTAGTTTCTGTTCTTATATATGTTGTATATCGACGAAATACCAAATGGACGTTTAGAAATTTTGTTCAGTGTATATATAACTGTGCAGATAGAATTTTATAAGAAATCGAATCGTAGAAAAGAAGCATTTCCAAAAGAAATAAGCCAATTTTGTATACAAAGCGGCTGTAGACTATCACGTATGTATGCAGAGCAAATCATATAAAAACGAGCATAAAATTTTACAATTGATTTGAATAGCATTTTTGTACATTGCAAAATATACCGTAATAAGCAACCGTTGGATCTGGCATGAATGTCATACAAGTTAATTATCTTATTGCAAGCTTTTTAATCCGTCTGTGTTTAATGGTCTTTGTGGAAAATCACGTTTAATTTGGCTAACGGTTATAGCGTTATTCAATGACATTGAGGTTTCGTAGAAGAAAGTCAGAAGTTAGTTGTCTTTTTATTGTACATTATGGGTGAAATTCAGTGAAATAAAATTCAGTGAAATTTAAATAAAATTCAGTGAAATTTAAATAAAATTCAGTGAAATTGAAATAAAATTCAGTGAAATAAAATTCAGTGAAATAAAATTCAGTGAAATAAAATTCAGTGAAATAAAAATTCAGTGAAATAAAAATCGTCGGCAAGAATGTCATTCCTTATGAAATATGTAAAAAAAAGTTTTACATGAAACATGCCTCTTTAATTTTCTGTCAAAATTGTGAATATATTGTAAAAGTTTAAATCTTATTTAGAATGCTGACAAATACGATTTGGTAATATACAGTTAAAGCTCACTTAAAGACCACCATAATAATAAGACCACCTCAAAATTAAGAACACAATTTTCAAGTCCATTTTACTCTTTATACCTCAATATTAATATCACCTCAATAATAAGACCAGTTTTCAAGGGTCTCAAAGGTGGTCGTTTTATTGTGGTGTTACTGTATAAAGACCACATGAGCGCCGCTGTACTATATTCAACCTATTCTATAAGTGACGTCATTTCAAGAAAACGCAACATGAGATGTCACTATTTGCAAGCTGGAAACAGTATTCATTTTCATATTGCCATATGTGGCAAATATTGCTTACTGTCAGTACATGATGACGTCACACGTGGCGTTTTCTGGAAATGACGTCACTTACAGAGATTGGAAATCGTACAGCGGCGTTCATATGGAGTTGTACCAAATATCTCGTCAAAGCTATTGTACATTTAATATCAAGTTACGTTCACTAATGAAGATCTATCTAGTCATTCTGCTGGAATTAACGTCGTTGCTTTTCATAATGCAATTGTCAAAAGTCACGTGACCACTTAGGGCGGTGTTGTCCTCAATCCGAATCCATATTTCAAGGTATTGATGCTGTCTGTTAAAGCTTTCTTCAGAATCAGTATGTCTCCGATTTCCGTCTGCTGGGCTTTTTTAGAGAACGTAATCACACTCTGCACTGAATCAACACTTTGTCTGAAAATAATAAAAACGAAAATAAAAACGATTCCGTCGCTATTTGAGTACGGTATAGATTGTATATAACGTCAATATCTCAGTAAATATCCCAAAATTGAGACCACTAGTAACTCGGTTTTATTGTACGTTTATATATGAAAGTTTAAAACAATACAACCACGAAAAGTTGTAAAATGTCATTGATTTTATTAAATGAGCGCCGCTGTACGATTTCCAACCTCTTCTTTGAGTGACGTCATGTCCAGAAAACGTCACATGTGACGTCACCATGTACTGACAGGTTTAGGGGAATGTCTACTTAGTTATTGGTGCCAGTGAATAGAACGGACGAGCTAACTGTTTAAGCCTATGTCACAATTGAACAACGACAGGAATATGCAGGTTCACGACAAAAATTTAGGGGATTTCAAGGCTCAGGTTGTTCACCTATGCTTTGTCATGCGATGTTGCACGACACTCGCAGGAAAAATTGGGGGCCATGCGACGACGTTCATGTCTTACGAAATTTAACCACGACAGAAAAATGTATATTTTGTATGACAAAATTATCGTGGGTTTGATTATGACCGAGGATTTAGCATAAACAAGAGATTATCTAAAATACTACAAACCTAAGTGACTTCAGGTCTTGCTCGAAACCTCCAAGCGCAATAGTTGCTTGGAGAACAGTGTTACTTTGCTGGAAAAAAATAAACATAATCAATTATTCGATATACAGTGGAACACGCTTATAACGAATTTACGTGGACCTTGATATTTACTTCGTTATATCCAAACTTCGTTATATCCATTCAACGAAATTTAATTTAACCGTGTAGTTATACAATGAAATTTAGAAGAGCTTTTTCGTACTACGTACTATCCGATATTTCGTTATAACCGAGTTCGTTATAAGCGAGCTCCACTGAACGATTTGTTTTTCGAAAGTCAGCATGAATTCTTTACTTACCTCGAACTTTCATAGGTTACAATTGGCTGGTTTCGAAAAAGACACTACTGTAAGTAGTTGACTTTATTTAGAAGTACACTAAATAATCTGATCTGCATGAGTACACTTCCTTCATCAAATACAGTAAAACCTCACTTAAAGACCACCTCAATAATAAGACCACCTCAAAATTTTATAGTCCATTTTCACTGTTTTGCTATTTTTTCAACCTCAATATTAAGACCACCTCAGTATTAAGACCACCTCAGTATTAAGACCACCTCAGTATTAAGACCACCTCAGTATTAAGACCACATCAGTATTAAGACCACCTCAGTATTAAGACCACCTTAGTATTAAGACCACCTCAATACTAAGACCTGTCTTCAAGGGTCCCAATGGTGATCTTATTATTGAGTTGTTACTGTACAATGTACTAAATTTTCTGGTAGAATCAGAGTTTTTTATGTATGTCGCTATGTGAAAGATAATCGAGTCCATCGGCTTCTTCATTCTAGGTTTGTTCTCGCCCCGCGATTTGCTCATCTGTATAAGCCACTACACTTTAACCCCTTTAATCCGGAACCCCTTTAATCTGGAAACCCCTTTAACTGGACAAATCGTCCGGTCCTAACTTTTTTTACTATATAAATCACCCTTTTAATCCGGAAACCCCTTAATTCAGGAAACCGGACAAGAATTTTGGCCCAAAATGGATATTTCCATTGTTCCGAATCTTGTCCGGTTCTCAAAACCACTTTAGTCCTGAAACCCCTTTAAACCGGAAATTGTGTCCGGTCTCTAGCTCGTCCGGTTTAAAGAGGTTCCGGTGTACTTGATTGCAATTTTAATTGCATGTCACCCTGAGAAGATACGAATACAAAGAGAACTTACTGATTTAATATTCTGTTGTAGAACTCCTATCTCTGCGCGCGCATTTGCCAAGTCCTGTGTACCATTAGCAATAAATGCTCCCACTTTGTCTTCATACAAACGCTCGCCACCTAGAACGTATAAGATTTAAAATTAAAATGACATGGATGTGGCCAAACCATAATGCTTTTTGATTGTAGGAAACGCACTATTGAGGTCATATTTGTGGTCACGAATAGGTGTACTCCTTAAAGATGTATCTGACTCATCTGACTCTAATTTGTTTAATGGGCTTCATCCAGTATTGTTGTTACATAGTCTAAAACATCATTAATAAGAACCCTTGTCTTGTATAATCGTTTAAAACAATCTTGTTTAATCATATTACTAACAGACAAAACGTGTAAAAACACTCGCTTGTTAAAATACTGAAAGTTTTTATAATTTTATGATAATACAAACGTTTTTTTCGACAAATACAGAGCATTACATTATAAATGTATTCTGTGATAATGCAAATTTATTGAAGTTTTAAATAGATAAAGTATATTTTTCATGTTTGTTTAAGTAAACAAATGAACGAAAAATGAGCATAATATATCTTTAAGCCTTGTGTTTACGAAGGAGCAATCTGAGATCAACCGATCCTGATTTTTATGCTTTCTTTATCCAAAAACTTATAATAGGCCTTAAAAATCACGCTCAAGTAAATTAGTAAGCTCGGAATTAGGCCCCGATTACACGGAAATACTTAAGTTTTTACTTTACTAAAAATATTTTTTTCTTATAACCTATGTTTTGATATTTGAATTTATCTATAAATATATTTTTAGAGAGCACAATTTGACAATATTTCTCCAATTTTAAATCTTTGTTCTATAAATATCTTTTAAGACGGATAACAAATACTTAAGCATTTTCTTAAGTACATTTTTACTCTATAGCTCGATTGTCTGTAGATATTGGTGATTATTTTATATCAACAGAATAAATACCTAATTTAAATCTAAATCGAGATTATTTCATATCATGTCGAGGTTTACCTAATATCGACAACTATGAATGATTAACTTCACAAACAATATCATTTCCACCTCAGACTCTCAATTGAACAGTATTAATTTATATTTGGGGTTTATATAGCAATTGAAGGAAACGAACCTTGCAGAATTATAGCCTCTCGTTCTAAATCCGTTGCATTCTGGGTTAAAATATTTACGTCACTTTTGTACACCGCCAGTTTGGTTCCCGTAGCATGTTCGGTTGCCTGCAGCTGCGCATTCTGTGCAAGGAAATAAACATGAATTAACTTATTATATACCTATACGTACATGTACATTATTGTAAGATTATTAAAATCGTGTTGTGTAATTTCTTGTGGTGCTTTTTTGTGTTGTGTTGTGTTTTGTTTTGCTTTGTTGAGCTGTGCTGTTCTGTGCTGTTCGGTGATATCCAACTCTGCAATGTTCTGCTCTGTTCTGTGTTGTTCGGTGTTCTTTCTTGCTGCACTGTTCTTTGCTGCGCTGTTCTGTTCTGTGCTGTTCGGTGCTTTGATGCGCTGTTCGGTGCTGTTCTTTGCTGCGCTGTTCGGTGCTTTGCTGCGCTGTTCGGTGCTTTGCTGCGCTGTTCGGTGATGTTCTTTGCTGTGCTGTTCGGTGCTTTGATGCGCTGTTCGGTGCTTTGCTGTGCTGTTCGGTGATGTTCTTTGCTGTGCTGTTCTGTTCTTTGCTGCGCTGTTCTGTGCTTTGCTGCGCTGTTCGGTGCTTTGCTGCGCTGTTCGGTGCTGTTCTTGCTGCGATGTTCTTTGCTACGCTGCTCTGTTCTGTACTGTTCGGTGTTTTGCTGTGTTGATCGGTGCTGTTCTTTGTTGCGCTGTTCGGTGCTGTTCTATGCTGCGCTGTTCTGTTCTGTGCTGCGATGTTCATTGATGTTTTACGCTGCGCTGTTCTGTTCTGTGCTGCGCTTTTCGGTGATGTTCAACAATGCGCTGCATTGCACTGTGCTATGTTCTCTGCTCTTTGCCGCGCTGCGTTGTTCAGCGCTGTTTCGCGTAGTGCAGCGCTGTGATGTGTCGTATCAGTGAAATATCGCTAAACCAGCAATTTACAGATTGTCCCACTACAATCTTTCCACTAACACTTGCTTTAACGTAAAAAATCGCAGGTTAATGTTTGACTTTAGCGACTTTTAACTGTTTTCAGTAAGTGATTAGCGACCTTGGAACTTAATTCCAGCGTTCATCACTTGCATACACATGCTTGAGAGAGCAAAACAAGGGGAAGAATTTGAAGGGGTTGTTCTTAAAAGGTCACAGCTTATCTGTCTGTTTTTACACAAAGCATGTGTTAAATTAATATTTGAAATATAAACGTGATTGAAAAGCCATTAATAAATTCGTACGGCGACCTGCGCTGAAGCTTCCTTGACCTCGGCATTTGAGGACGTATAGAGAAGCTCTAATTTATCTCCAGTTTTAATGGGTGGTATTAAATATTTAGCATTTAACATGCAATTTATTTTTCTCTGTAAAAACAAAACCCTTTCACGCTGTTATTGGATTTTAGGTCAAGTTTGTTGGTTTGTTTTATCAAGTTGGGATTCTTGTTGTTTGTTACAGTTATTTCTATGTTTGTACTTCCAAAATATGCCAAATGAAACACTCGAGGCAAGGGAATGTGACACAAAGGCGCCCTGTACTCAAAACAGAAGTGGTTAGCGTGAAGTAAAAAAAACTATACTCAGTAAATATAATAACGCACTGTTTGGGATTTCTAATTTTTTATTAAATGACTTTTAGGGTGCGAGAAAAGAACTTGACACTATATTATTGCATGTGTACGCAACATGTATGCTAAAGTTCATGACAATTGACAGTTATTTTCATTAAAAAAAAATCAAAAGTAATAAAATGGAAGTTTAAGAAGTGTGGTTGGTAGAGAAATGTGCGTTTTTTAATGTACTGAGTATACAAAATACGCTTGCATTGGAAATGTTCACAATCTTTGACAGCATTCCAACTGTGATTGGCAGTCAGTTGACCTTGCTAGTATTCCTGCGTTACCGACTAGTACTGAGCTGATCTAAAGCAAGTAACTGTCTAATTTCCAGCATGAATAAGCGGAGGAGATTAAGGGTTTAAGGAATATTGTCTATAGTGACTGTGTCACTGTGAACATACGCCTCAACCATGGTTCGAACTTTCGCCCTCCACATTGACAGTCGAGTGGTCTGCCGACTGGGCTATAATGCGGGCGTGCTAACAAAAAATCCTAAATTTATTATTAACTTTTCTTATCAAAGTGAAGAACTTTACGCTCAAATTGCAATTGAAACATATTGGCTTTATGCATCATGTTTGTGAAAAAAGTTGTCAAATTGACTCGAATGTTTTCCTGGAAAATTAAGAACGGAACTGAGTAAAGATGAAGCTATAAGTGTCTGTTAATTTGCTTTTGTCCAACAAAACTGCATTAGTTTGTTAAATGTCAATAAATATTTTAAATGATAGACTCGTTTTTCACCATTGCCCTTTGATATTTGAGTGCAAGAGTCGATACACTTAAATATCGAGGGCTCAACGCAACACTGTTGTAACTCCCTATGTATTAACATAGGAGTTACGACAGTGTTGCGTTGAGCCCTCGATATATCTATTAGATATTTTAATAGAGGAAATCGCTTGACTTTGTCTTTCGGTTGGCAGTTCACAACGCGATATTGTAAACCAATGTTGCGCATAGGAGCATATACTGGCTGTTTGCTACGAAATGTTTTTTACTGATATGTCTATGGTTTTATATGATCCTCAGTATGCTGTACAGGAATATGTGTTACATATCTAAACCACTTTCCCTTTATTTGAAGTGCATTATTCTGGTGCCAGGGGATATTATGGTAATAACTCAAATACCTGAACAGGTTTTAGCAAGACATTTCTCTTTAAAACTGAAACAGAATTAAGCCAGCCTGAAAACAAACTGTTTTCGTCTTTTTCCATTCCAGATCTGGTTGGTTATTTTTGTATTTTTTTATCTTTCCTTTAATGAAACAAATACTTTTTATGATAATATGTAACTACCAAAGCTGTACAGAGGCATTTAAGGAACTTAAAAACTTGAATACCAAGGTTTTCAAGATGTAACCAAAATTCCTGGACATCATATTTTGGATCATATCTGTACAGTGGTACCAAGGAAACAGAATACAGTCAAACCTGTCTGTAAAGACCACCCATGGGAACAGCAAAATGTGGTATTTGTTTACATGTGGTCTCTATTAACAGATTAAATATCATTGAAAATGGTCTGATGGGAGATAAAATTGGTGGTCTTTGTAGACAGGTTTTGCAATAGTGGTCTTTGTTCGCAGGTGGTCTTTAACACTGGTTTGACTGTAAATTCTAACACACAATGCTTGTTTGACACCAAATGAAACAAACAGACAAACTCAGTTTTTCAGTCAATATAAGGTAATTACTGACGTCTCTAACATGTAAATAATTTCTTCAACTGCTAGGCAACATGCTAATAAAGACACACACATCACTGTAGCATTTATTTAACTAACTTAATCTCTGTGCTTGATGAGAAATAAAGCTCATACTCACGGAAATTTCTTTAATAGCTGCTAGCAAAATATGTTTTAGGATATTTTTGGTTACTTTATATACGAAGTAAAGATAAGGAGCGGCCCTTAAATTTTCATATTTTGCACTCAATCTAAATAGCTCATTTTTAAAGAAAGCATTTTTGTTCGACTACTATGATTTAAAAACGATTTAGAAATAAACGTAGACGGTGGTCACTTGTACAAATTGTCCGAATATGGATTTATATCACTACGAAATATCATGATTTAAACTAAAATGATAAAAATTTGAATATATTCCGCGAACTTTTTGGACCCCCTCCCACCATCCCCGTAAAAACAGAATTAGTTACCGTGCATGTACGTAATTTGGTATTCAATATTATTCACCAAGGGTCCCTGTCTCAGACCGACTGTCAATTTATGCTTTAATACCCTACTTGTTGAAAATGAAAGCCATTTTTATCACAAGGTAAGACAAATAATTCAAACTTGTTCATCGGTAACTTATAATAAAATTTGTCAACCGCTAAAATTTGGACAAAGTGAAGCTCGCTGGTATATAGTCCGTCAGACGCCTTATTCGAAGATCGAGGGTTCGTTTTCCATGATTCCTCGTTGAATTTTATGATAGCTTGATAAATGTCTCAGTTTTATTTTGCTTTTACGTGTTTTTCCGAATACATAGTTCTCACAATTACAATTTTACCTCCTTTGTTCCGAATTGTCGGCCATTTTGATAGGAAAATTTCCTTAAAGTTTATGGGGAATATAATGTAAACGATGATAAACTAAGCCGAAATATAAAACATAACTTGCTCATGTGGGCATTTAGCGCAGTAAGCGGAAGAAAAAGTGGTTGTCACGTGCAAATTCTCTTGGAATTTTCTCAATTGTCACATATTTGGAAATTACTCCTATAGGGGCTTATCACTTTTGCCTATCAAAATGGCCGACAATTAATTGTAGATGTGGGAACTACGTATATAGTTTATAATTTATTAAATGTTAAATTTATCTTTTGTAATTTATGTAATTAAATACAACATCTGTTCCACAAGTCATCTTTTTCTTCTACTACTTCAATCACACCACCAAACAAAACCATTTCCTCTTTTGTTTCATGTACCTCTATCTTTTCTTCCTTTCGTTTTTATTCTATTTTTAATATCTTACTATGGTGAAACATCTAGAAATTTATAACACAAATAATACCGTAATATTTTGTCAAATTCCAATGTTACGACGCTATATCTTGTTCCTGTACTTAATATGTGTGGAGAGAATTTCAATAATCGTGTACTTCAAATTCTATCCACTTGTCTATTACATGCACCTTGTTATCTGGTCATATACTGTATATTACATGACAATGAAGACAAATAAATATGTTTAGACTAACTTTTGCTCCTATATATGTATATGTAAAGTAAAGTGTTTATTTATCATAGTGTCACCCCTATTTAAAGGGCCAGCCACGACTTATGAGACACCTACTTTCTGAGCACATTTACTTTCCGATTCCTATCATTAAATGCCAGGTACCAGGCAGGTAGGCGCACGGTAACCATTATTTAACTAGCTGGCGGCTCACCAACCGGCCATATCAGAACGGACCCCTATTGGGATTCGAACCTTCGACTTTCCGCCCCCATGGCGGATGCCTTAACCACTCGGCCCACGGGAGACGGTTATATGTGTGTGTGTTTTTACATGTTTCGTGTTCATAGATTTATAATATCTATACATTTACTACATGATCAATTACACTGAGAATGGTTATAGTATCCCACTGGGGTTTTTTTTCTACCTACCTGCTGTTTGAAATGTGTGTCCGTATTCAGAGACTTCCTGATATATGGGTGAACTTTTATATACAGTCCCATTGAAAGTCACATAAGACATGTTTGACTGTAAATTATGAAACTTCTTTCTTTTCATACTTATATTTAAAGTTATATGATAATATTCAGAATAAAATAATTTGCGAAAAGTCTGACAAAAAACCTGCACCAATGTAAAGAAAATATATTTAAATCAAGTTTACTAGTAGAAAGATATTTTACTCATTATCAAATAAAAGTGGACGGCAGAAAACATCGGTAATTTCATAAGACAAACTAGTCACACAATATTCAGGTAAAACCATTTTCACGCGCATGTGCCGCATAGTGGTTGGACTTTACTTTTTAATTGAACAGAACATGATAATACTATTCCTTATTCATGCAATAAAATATTCGGTTAAGTTCTCGATAATACTAACACTGATTTGGAACGCTAATTATATATTAATATATCGCTATATATAATTTAAAAAAAAATTCTTACGAGTTTTGTCAAGTCGTCCAACTGTCGTTGTATCACCTGCTCGGCTACTGACGCATTGATCACAAGATCGGTGACTTCCTGCGTTACAGACGACAAATTAACTTTACCACCAGCTGTAAGATCGAAACAAAGAGGCGATATATATCCATTTACTATTCAACATTTATTGATAGCAAATCGGCATATAAATACGCCTTCAGCCAATCACAATATCCGAAAATAAATGATGGCCTAGGCAAACACATGGACATACAATTCTTTCATAGTATTACATGTATTATATAACAAGTATACGTATGTAATAAATGTATATTCAATATCATGTGCAATAGGTAGTATTTACGAAGCAGCACAGTTTGACAGTTTCACCTGTCGAAGTTTCATAGAATGATAAATGAAGTTGACTGTGTTAGCAAGTACTTTTCTGTTTTTAGAAGAGGGAATATTAGTAAATTTATTCAATGAGACTCATGATAAATTAGAGTATTTAGATCTCAAAAGCCTATACAAAGAACAACATAGTAGAAAATGGTACTCTGATTCTACAACGTATGTCCATGTACAGTGTTTTGTTCCGCGGGGATTTTAGTACACTACGTTTAATTTGAACAAAATCTGTTACTTTACTAATAGCTATAAGTTTCAAGGGGCATTTAAAGGAATACAGAAGTAATATACTTTAAACGTTTGGCTTTGCTGCCTCCTAAAATGGCGTCTGGTTCAAACGGGGATGCAACAATGTGAATAATCAATCGAGCGACCAGCGCCATGTCTACCAAACTCACGTGTATCATTAATAAAATGATCTAAATTTAAGACGTCTCTAAATCACTAATTTTATAGAGATTGTCACGCAAATATATCAGTCAACTGTTTTCAATACTTACTTGTACCGGAAGCACCGGTAAGCGCAGATTGGACCTTTACACCTAGTGTTTGAATCTGATTCTCCAATGCACTCAGGGACTGGAAATTAGTTGTGAGTTCTTTTTGAAGTCGGATGTGAAAGCTAGCACCGTTAGTCATGTCCGTTTGAACGGCGGCTGAGATATTATTCAGTTTCTGCATTAAACTCGCCACCGTCTGTTGAAATGAGGCTTTCGCGGCATTCAGCGTCTGCAGGGTGGGTGGTGTCTGCGTTGTTGTTGCTGCACGCCTACCGCGCGCGTTCTTCACTTCCGGTTTGACATTTCGCGCGTCCTGTAGATTGGCTACATATCTTTTTAACACCAAAATCTCCTCTTCTACGTCTTTGATATCCATGTCCGTGTTTGTGGAATCGTCAACAATCGAGTTAAATTGCTGATTGAATAGTAGAAACGTCTCACCACCATTGTCCTCCATCGATTTTATTCGACCACGTGTTTCATGAACGCTGGCGTCCACGTGCTCTTCCAGAGTTCCGGTAGCGTCGCAGACGTCCAAGCTTGGAACTGGCACCTTAACTGAACATGTCGTCTGCGCGAAAGCACGCGCAGAAAATGACACAAACAAAACAGATGAAACTAGTATCATTGTTCTCGCGACCTCCATAATTATCTAGATTCTATATATCAATAAAAACTAAAAAAGTCCAATATGTCAATAAACACTAATTTGTCCTTCTTGGGTAATAATAAGCATTAGTTGCTATTAATAAACCTATTAAAAAGTAAAAATTATTGTTACAAAGCTTCCACTTAAACGGTTTTATCAAATGTTAAGAGTGAATTAATCCACAGGCAAACAGTCGCGCCCTATGCAGCATACCGTCTTTGTTTTCAAATTTGTATCTCGCTGGAGCACGTTTGTCCCTAATTATCCACAATTATTTAACCGGGTATCTCAGCTAAGGTTCGTCTAGAAAATTTATACAACTATCCAATTAAAGTCAAGTGGTTATACCCATCTTCAACATCAAACACATTGTTTATACGCTTTATTTCTTTGCAATTACCTAATGTGGTGTTTTAGGTCGTTTCAATATTCGGATACCCTCTGATAAGTCCGCGCTGTTGACCAACCTTTCTATGTCTTCATCCAAACAGTTTAAGTTGACGCTGAGGCCGTTTGTTCGTGTTGACAAGCCTGTGTGGATATGGAAGTATTTATTGAGAAATTTAATTCTGAAATTATAAACACACTTTACATATCTAAAACAGCGCCATGGTTTTGAGATAAGGAACACCAAACATTACATAAAAACTGATAACCGCTGTTTCAGCGACAGTGACAACATCGGGGAAAAAGTAGCTGTGGTCGAATTTATCATTTCTCCGACAAGGAAACTATGTGTTGAAACACGTGCATGCAAGTAAAAAATGCGATTTGTCCCCAACATTCCATTGCTTAATCATTTGTCAGGTGGTCATTTAATACCGAAAGGAGTGCCACAGTATCTTAATCCAATTAAACAATTACATTTGTGTTAACTAACACTGATTATGGACGTCTGACTCCAAGTCTGAAGGTTGTAGGCTAGATTCCCGCCTTAGGCAATGTTGAAACGCGAAATTCACCATCCCTTAATTAGGTGCGAGTACTGGGCCCGTATTACAAAAGCATCTTAAGTGAATCTTTAATATTTTCACTTAAGTTCAGAACTTCAAATGAATTTAATTCCAAAACCACAGTAAAACTGTTAGTCTTTTAAATGGCATTGACAATAACATATTAATACAATTCATTTATCACTCTTGATTTGACCATATACAGCCTGTATGTTCAATAAACCAGTTAAGGAAAATGTAATTTTAAGGATAAGGATAAGATTTTACTGAAGCTGTTTCTGTAAAATTGCCCCTGGTTAGTATTGCTTTCAGAAAATGGCAAATATATTTTCAGGACCAAATTAATCCAGATCAGTAGATCGTTTGTGAACAAATGTGATGTGCTGTGCTGTGTTGTGTTGTTTTATGTATTCTTTGTTGTGTTTCTTGCTCTGTTCTGTTCTCTACCGACTTCTCTGTTATGTTCTGTTTAACTCTACTTCGTTGTGCTGTTCTGTTAAACCCCCCTTCGGTTTGTTGTGTTCGGACCCGTCATGTATACTTCTTTTTATCGTATAATTTCACCACTATCCAAAACTATTGCGCATTCATCGACAAGACACGTTAACTTCACCTTAATCATCCTCTGTTAATGACCATCGTGTTCAGCACGCCCTAATCCGCTGGAGCCTATTGTTTATGTTGTCTGTACAAGTTATGACCTGATATCATGTATTGACACTTAATATAGATAACAATATTCGTATCATCTTGGACACCAAGGGTCCGGCTCAGAAGAATATATCAACTTACTTTGATACCGACTTACTCTCACATGTAAACTGTACAAAGTATGGACAACAGATACTCCAAAAACCGATCCTTCTAACACCAGAAGTGCCAGTCACACAAGACGGTCAATCGGAATGCATGGGTTACTGACATTCGGAAATCCTCGGCCAACTACGTCAAGTGCCCTCGGATGTACGTTAGGCACTACTTTCGGAAATACCATTCGAATGTCATGAAAACAAGATGGCGGCATGAACGCTGGAGTGCTGATGAATGTAATATTTAAGCTATATGAAGACTGAAATATGTGAGTTTTTAACTAGAAATGACAACGATAATCCATCTCTTACGTGAATTTATCGAAGTTATTGAAATTATAAATCCGTTTTACGAGAACTATTTCTTGACCGCACAAAATGTTGAGTTTTGCTACATAGTGCTCCGCCTTACATACACTAGAGGGTGTTATCCGAGTAACGAAGTGGTACGGAAATGCCCAAGAGCTGTCGGAATGCACGGGTTACTGAGTGGGTTTTTTGAGTCATCGGTATTTTGTCATTCGTTGCCACAGTAGCGACGAGCTGATATAATTACTAAGTTTTTAAAACTTCTATATTTTTTTTGTAGAACCGGTCGTTATTTTAAGACAAATTAAAATTGCTGCATCGCAACGATTGTTGTGGTTTTCCGAAAAAACTTATCAAGCATAACAGTACAATGTAGTAGTTCATATACTCCGTACATTCAAAAACACACAATTTCTTTAAATTCCATTTTATTACTTTTGAAACTCATATTGTATGAAAATAATTGTCGAATGTCTTGAAATTTAGCTAACATGTTGGATACACATGCAATATCGTGTCATATTTTCCTTGTATCCTAAAAAGTCAGTCAATGAAAATTTAAAAATCCTACATTGCGCGTTTCTAAATGTACTGACAACGTTTTTATCTTTGTCTACTTCGTTTACTTAAAATGTAATCATCCCAAAATCCACCTGTGACATGGCTTTTTCCACAGGATGAGACACATAACATCGTAGATAGATTTATTTCAACATAAAATTTACTGTTTACATGGCAATATAAAATTAAGACATATATTAGTAACAACAATATGTATGAATCAATAAAGCCATATCAATCAACATTATATGTTAAGGATAACACAAAAAAAAACAAGTAAAAACTCTTAGTAAATGCTTTCGGCCGATTCCGACATTGTTCGGATCATTCTTCGTTTGTTTCCGGTTATTTCTGTGGACAAGAAATAACGCAAAACATTTCATTGAAAACATAGTATGCAAGTATTGTTTCCTGGTTGTGTTTGGGTTATAGAATAGGTGTAGAAATATGGGGCCAAATAGAGAGTAATGCGCTTTCTATACCTTTTAGCTGGCTTATCGCAGTGGATTGTCCCCCTTGAAATGACCCGTAAATCGATATCGAGTTTCCAGCTCAACCATTTTTAATCAATATAGGGAAATTATTTTCAAACGTAAATTTAAACCATTATATTATTACTATATTTTAACACTTATAATGGTATTCTGCTATTTCTCCTCTTTCATTTAGTGTAAAAATATATATTCTAGCTAAACATCTTCTTGCTTTCAAATAAGTTTTATAAGTTTCACCTTCTATCATATAGAATATAATTGAGCGCTGCTATGGGATTTACAACCTCTTCTACAAGATTCGTCATTTCAAGAAAACGCAACATGTGATGCCATTATTTGAAAGCACCAACGAAACAATATTTACTCCATATGGTCACTAAGTTTTCATATAGCCATATGGGGCAAATATTGCTTACTGTCATTACATGGTGACGTCACACGTGACTTTTTCTGGAAATGACGTCACTTACAGAAGAGGTTGGAAATCGTACAGCGGCGGTCATATGGAGTTGTACCAAATATCTCGTCAAAGCTATTGTACATATAATATCAAGTTACGTTCACTAATGAAGATCTATCTAGTCATTCTGCTGGGATTAACGTCGTCGCGTTTCATAATGCAATTGTCAAAAGTCACGTGACCACTTAGGGCGGCGTTGTCCTCAATCCGAATCCATATTTCAAGGTATTGATGCTGTCTGTTAAAGCTTTCTTCAGAATTAGAATTAGACGTTTTCTGGAAATGACGTCACTTAAAAAAGAGGTTGGAAATCGTACAGCGGCGCTAATATAGCGAAACTCTCTAAAATTGCTTATTATAACTACCACGTAAGAATGGCCTTGTATAAATTGACGTGTCAATACATCAAGGTTTTACAGTTCACTAATTTGAATTTATTTTAGCTCTGAACAATTAATTTTTATGGAAAGCTTTACGCCAGTAATTCACGACATGTACTCAAAAAAAATTGTTACAATTGAAAGTTGATGTCAGTGCAAGCTCTGGGTTGGAGTGTGGGTATGTATTCAAATATATAAGTCGAATATTGATATCAGTGCAAGCTCTGGATTCAAGATTCGCAGTTGAATGTTATATGTACGATGTACGATTGCTGCGTCAATTTCACTCAACTGAAAACTATACCTGAATTGTAACAACTTAAGCATTTTAAGCTACTTTGATATTTATCGAGTTGATATTACTTCAAACTCGGGAAGTAATTTATAAATGAAAGAATACAAACGTGACCAACTGTAAGCAAAGAAACATTTATTCCAACGTTTCTTTGTTCTTCAATGAGGTAGACTTCTCTTGTTTGAGAAAAAAAATTGGGACTCAATGACCTATTTTACAGGTCATTATTGGCATTTTATTTCGGAAAACGGTTGATTATTCAAACCAAGGGCCAAACGCCTACCAAACTGAGGACTGTCTTCTTATTGAGGTTGTCTTTTATTGAAGTTGTCTTTTATTGAAGTTGTCTTTTATTGAAGTTGTCTTCATATTGAGGTGGTCTTCTTATTGAAGTGGTCTTTTATTAAAGTTGTCTTTTATTGAAGTTGTCTTCATATTGAGGTGGTCTTCTTATTGAAGTGGTCTTTTATTGAAGTTGTCTTTTATTGAAGTTGTCTTCATATTGAGGTGGTCTTCTTATTGAAGTGGTCTTCTTATTGAGGTGGTTTTCTTACTGAAGTTGTTTTCATATTGAAGTGGTCTTCTATTGAAGTTGTTTTCATATTGAGGTGGTCTTCTTATTGAAGTGGTCTTTTATTGAAGTTGTCTTTTATTGAAGTTGTCTTCATATTGAGGTGGTCTTTTATTGAAGTTGTCTTTTATTGAAGTTGTCTTCATATTGAGGTGGTCTTCTTATTGAAGTGGTCTTTTATTGAAGTTGTTTTCATATTGAGATGGTCTTCTTATTGAAGTGGTCTTTTATTGAAGTTGTTTTCATATTGAGGTGGTCTTCTTATTGAAGTGGTCTTTTATTGAAGTTGTCTTCATATTGAGATGGTCTTCTTATTGAAGTGGTCTTTTATTGAAGTTGTCTTTTATTGAAGTTATCTTCATATTGAGATGGTCTTCTTATTGAAGTGGTCTTTTATTGAAGTTGTCTTTTATTGAAGTTGTTTTCATATTGAGATGGTCTTCTTATTGAAGTTGTCTTTTATTGAAGTTGTCTTTTATTGAAGTTATCTTCATATTGAGATGGTCTTCTTATTGAAGTGGTCTTTTATTGAAGTAGTCTTTTATTGAAGTTGTTTTCATATTGAGATGGTCTTCTTATTGAAGTGGTCTTTTATTGAAGTTGTCTTTTATTGAAGTTGTTTTCATATTGAGATGGTCTTCTTATTGGAGTGGTCTTTTATTGAAGTTGTCTTCATATTGAGATGGTCTTCTTATTGGAGTGGTCTTTTATTGAAGTTGTCTTTTATTGAAGTTGTTTTCATATTGAGATGGTCTTCTTATTGGAGTGGTCTTTTATTGAAGTTGTCTTCATATTGAGATGGTCTTCTTATTGGAGTGGTCTTTTATTGAAGTTGTCTTTTATTGAAGTTGTTTTCATATTGAGATGGTCTTCTTATTGGAGTGGTCTTTTATTGGAGTGGTCTTTTATTGAAGTTGTCTTCATATTGAGATGGTCTTCTTATTGAAGTTGTCTTTTATTGAAGTTGTCTTTTATTGAAGTTGTTTTCATATTGAGATGGTCTTCTTATTGGAGTGGTCTTTTATTGAAGTTGTCTTCATATTGAGATGGTCTTCTTATTGGAGTGGTCTTTTATTGAAGTTGTCTTTTATTGAAGTTATCTTCATATTGAAATGGTCTTCTTATTGAAGTGGTCTTTTATTGAAGTTGTCTTTTATTGAAGTTGTTTTCATATTGAGATGGTCTTCTTATTGAAGTTGTCTTTTATTGAAGTTGTCTTTTATTGAAGTTATCTTCATATTGAGATGGTCTTCTTATTGAAGTGGTCTTTTATTGAAGTTGTCTTTTATTGAAGTTGTTTTCATATTGAGATGGTCTTCTTATTGAAGTGGTCTTTTATTGAAGTTGTCTTTTATTGAAGTTGTTTTCATATTGAGATGGTCTTCTTATTGGAGTGGTCTTTTATTGAAGTTGTTTTCATATTGATATGGTCTTCTTATTGAAGTTGTCTTTTATTGAAGTTGTCTTTTATTGAAGTTGTCTTCTTATTGAGATGGTCTTCTTATTGGAGTGGTCTTTTATTGAAGTTGTCTTTTATTGAAGTTGTTTTCATATTGAGATGGTCTTCTTATTGAAGTTGTCTTTTATTGAAGTTGTCTTTTATTGAAGTTGTCTTTTATTGAAGTTGTTTTCATATTGAGATGGTCTTCTTATTGAAGTTGTCTTTTATTGAAGTTGTCTTTTATTGAAGTTGTCTTCTTATTGAGATGGTCTTCTTATTGAAGTTGTCTTTTATTGAAGTTGTCTTTTATTGAAGTTGTCTTTTATTGAAGTTGTTTTCATATTGAGATGGTCTTCTTATTGAAGTTGTCTTTTATTGAAGTTGTCTTTTATTGAAGTTGTCTTTTATTGAAGTTGTTTTCATATTGAGATGGTCTTCTTATTGAAGTTGTCTTTTATTGAAGTGGTCTTTTATTGAAGTTGTCTTTTATTGAAGTTGTTTTCATATTGAGATGGTCTTCTTATTGAAGTTGTCTTTTATTGAAGTTGTCTTTTATTGAAGTTGTCTTCTTATTGAAGTGGTCTTTTATTGAAGTTGTCTTTTATTGAAGTTGTCTTCTTATTGAGATGGTCTTCTTATTGGAGTGGTCTTTTATTGAAGTTGTCTTTTATTGAAGTTGTTTTCATATTGAGATGGTCTTCTTATTGAAGTGGTCTTTTATTGAAGTTGTTTTCATATTGAGATGGTCTTCTTATTGAAGTTGTCTTTTATTGAAGTTGTCTTTTATTGAAGTTGTCTTCTTATTGAAGTGGTCTTTTATTGAAGTTGTCTTTTATTGAAGTTGTCTTCATATTGAGATGGTCTTCTTATTGGAGTGGTCTTTTATTGAAGTTGTCTTTTATTGAAGTTGTTTTCATATTGAGATGGTCTTCTTATTGAAGTGGTCTTTTATTGAAGTTGTCTTCATATTGAGATGGTCTTCTTATTGAAGTGGTCTTTTATTGAAGTTGTCTTCTTATTGAGATGGTCTTCTTATTGGAGTGGTCTTTTATTGAAGTTGTCTTTTATTGAAGTTGTTTTCATATTGAGATGGTCTTTTTATTGAAGTTGTCTTTTATTGAAGTTGTCTTCTTATTGAGGTGGTCTTCTTATTGAAGTGGTCTTTTATTGAAGTTGTCTTTTAATGAAGTTGTCTTCATACTGAGGTGGTCTTCTTATTGAAGTGGTCTTTTATTGAAGTTGTCTTCATATTGAGGTGGACTTCTTATTGAAGTAGTCTTTTATTGAAGTTGTCTTTTATTGAAGTTGTCTTCATATTGAAGTGGTCTTTTATTGAAGTTGTCTTTTATTGAAGTTGTCTTCATATTGAGATGGTCTTCTTATTGGAGTGGTCTTTTATTGAAGTTGTCTTTTATTGAAGTTGTTTTCATATTGAGATGGTCTTCTTATTGAAGTTGTCTTTTATTGAAGTTGTCTTTTATTGAAGTTGTCTTCTTATTGAAGTGGTCTTTTATTGAAGTTGTCTTTTATTGAAGTTGTCTTCATATTGAGATGGTCTTCTTATTGGAGTGGTCTTTTATTGAAGTTGTCTTTTATTGAAGTTGTTTTCATATTGAGATGGTCTTCTTATTGAAGTGGTCTTTTATTGAAGTTGTCTTCATATTGAGATGGTCTTCTTATTGAAGTGGTCTTTTATTGAAGTTGTCTTCTTATTGAGATGGTCTTCTTATTGGAGTGGTCTTTTATTGAAGTTGTCTTTTATTGAAGTTGTTTTCATATTGAGATGGTCTTTTTATTGAAGTTGTCTTTTATTGAAGTTGTCTTCTTATTGAGGTGGTCTTCTTATTGAAGTGGTCTTTTATTGAAGTTGTCTTTTAATGAAGTTGTCTTCATACTGAGGTGGTCTTCTTATTGAAGTGGTCTTTTATTGAAGTTGTCTTCATATTGAGGTGGACTTCTTATTGAAGTTGTCTTTTATTGAAGTTGTCTTTTATTGAAGTTGTCTTCATATTGAGGTGGTCTTCTTATTGAAGTGGTCTTTTATTGAAGTTGTATTTTATTGAAGTTGTCTTCATATTGAGGTGGTCTTCTTATTGAAATGGTCTTTTATTGAAGTTGTATTTTATTGAAGTTGTCTTCATATTGAGGTGGTCTTCTTATTGAAATGGTCTTTTATGGAAGTTGTCTTTTATTGAAGTTGTTTTCATATTGAGGTGGTCTTCTTATTGAAGTGGTCTTTTATTGAAGTTGTCTTTTATTGAAGTTGTCTTTTATTGAAGCTGTCTTTTATTGAAGTTGTCTTCATATTGAGGTGGTCTTCTTATTGAAATGGTCTTTTATTGAAGTTGTCTTTTATTGAAGTTGTCTTCATATTGAGGTGGTCTTCTTATTGAAGTGGTCTTTTAATGAAGTTGTCTTTTATTGAAGTTGTCTTCATATTGAGGTGGTCTTCTTATTGAAGTGGTCTTTTAATGAAGTTGTCTTTTATTGAAGTTGTCTTCATATTGAGGTGGTCTTCTTATTGAAGTGGTCTTTTAATGAAGTTGTCTTTTAATGAAGTTGTCTTCATTTTGAAGTGGTCTTCATATTAAAGTTGTCTTTTAATGAAGTTGTCTTTTATTGAGGTTGTCTTCATATTGAGGTGGTCTTCTTATTGAAGTGGTCTTTTAATGAAGTTGTCTTTTATTGAAGTTGTCTTCATATTGAGGTGGTCTTCTTATTGAAGTGGTCTTTTAATGAAGTTGTCTTTTATTGAAGTTGTCTTCATTTTGAGGTGGTCTTCTTATTGAAGTTGTCTTTTATTGAAGTTGTCTTCATATTGAGGTGGTCTTCTTATTGAAGTGGTCTTTTAATGAAGTTGTCTTTTATTGAGGTTGTCTTCATATTGAGGTGGTCTTCTTATTGAAGTGGTCTTTTAATGAAGTTGTCTTTTATTGAAGTTGTCTTCATATTGAGGTGGTCTTCTTATTGAAGTGGTCTTTTAATGAAGTTGTCTTTTATTGAAGTTGTCTTTTATTGAAGTTGTTTTCATATTGAGATGGTCTTCTTATTGAAGTTGTCTTTTATTGAAGTTGTCTTTTATTGAAGTTGTCTTCTTATTGAGATGGTCTTCTTATTGAAGTTGTCTTTTATTGAAGTTGTCTTTTATTGAAGTTGTCTTTTATTGAAGTTGTTTTCATATTGAGATGGTCTTCTTATTGAAGTTGTCTTTTATTGAAGTTGTCTTTTATTGAAGTTGTCTTTTATTGAAGTTGTTTTCATATTGAGATGGTCTTCTTATTGAAGTTGTCTTTTATTGAAGTGGTCTTTTATTGAAGTTGTCTTCTTATTGAAGTGGTCTTTTATTGAAGTTGTCTTTTATTGAAGTTGTCTTCTTATTGAGATGGTCTTCTTATTGGAGTGGTCTTTTATTGAAGTTGTCTTTTATTGAAGTTGTTTTCATATTGAGATGGTCTTCTTATTGAAGTGGTCTTTTATTGAAGTTGTTTTCATATTGAGATGGTCTTCTTATTGAAGTTGTCTTTTATTGAAGTTGTTTTCATATTGAGATGGTCTTCTTATTGAAGTTGTCTTTTATTGAAGTTGTCTTTTATTGAAGTTGTCTTCTTATTGAAGTGGTCTTTTATTGAAGTTGTCTTTTATTGAAGTTGTCTTCTTATTGAGATGGTCTTCTTATTGGAGTGGTCTTTTATTGAAGTTGTCTTTTATTGAAGTTGTTTTCATATTGAGATGGTCTTCTTATTGAAGTGGTCTTTTATTGAAGTTGTTTTCATATTGAGATGGTCTTCTTATTGAAGTTGTCTTTTATTGAAGTTGTCTTTTATTGAAGTTGTCTTCTTATTGAAGTGGTCTTTTATTGAAGTTGTCTTTTATTGAAGTTGTCTTCATATTGAGATGGTCTTCTTATTGGAGTGGTCTTTTATTGAAGTTGTCTTTTATTGAAGTTGTTTTCATATTGAGATGGTCTTCTTATTGAAGTGGTCTTTTATTGAAGTTGTCTTCATATTGAGATGGTCTTCTTATTGAAGTGGTCTTTTATTGAAGTTGTCTTCTTATTGAGATGGTCTTCTTATTGGAGTGGTCTTTTATTGAAGTTGTCTTTTATTGAAGTTGTTTTCATATTGAAATGGTCTTTTTATTGAAGTTGTCTTTTATTGAAGTTGTCTTCTTATTGAGGTGGTCTTCTTATTGAAGTGGTCTTTTATTGAAGTTGTCTTTTAATGAAGTTGTCTTCATACTGAGGTGGTCTTCTTATTGAAGTGGTCTTTTATTGAAGTTGTCTTCATATTGAGGTGGACTTCTTATTGAAGTAGTCTTTTATTGAAGTTGTCTTTTATTGAAGTTGTCTTCATATTGAAGTGGTCTTTTATTGAAGTTGTCTTTTATTGAAGTTGTCTTCATATTGAGATGGTCTTCTTATTGGAGTGGTCTTTTATTGAAGTTGTCTTTTATTGAAGTTGTTTTCATATTGAGATGGTCTTCTTATTGAAGTTGTCTTTTATTGAAGTTGTCTTTTATTGAAGTTGTCTTCTTATTGAAGTGGTCTTTTATTGAAGTTGTCTTTTATTGAAGTTGTCTTCATATTGAGATGGTCTTCTTATTGGAGTGGTCTTTTATTGAAGTTGTCTTTTATTGAAGTTGTTTTCATATTGAGATGGTCTTCTTATTGAAGTGGTCTTTTATTGAAGTTGTCTTCATATTGAGATGGTCTTCTGATTGAAGTGGTCTTTTATTGAAGTTGTCTTCTTATTGAGATGGTCTTCTTATTGGAGTGGTCTTTTATTGAAGTTGTCTTTTATTGAAGTTGTTTTCATATTGAGATGGTCTTTTTATTGAAGTTGTCTTTTATTGAAGTTGTCTTCTTATTGAGGTGGTCTTCTTATTGAAGTGGTCTTTTATTGAAGTTGTCTTTTAATGAAGTTGTCTTCATACTGAGGTGGTCTTCTTATTGAAGTGGTCTTTTATTGAAGTTGTCTTCATATTGAGGTGGACTTCTTATTGAAGTAGTCTTTTATTGAAGTTGTCTTTTATTGAAGTTGTCTTCATATTGAGGTGGTCTTCTTATTGAAGTGGTCTTTTATTGAAGTTGTATTTTATTGAAGTTGTCTTCATATTGAGGTGGTCTTCTTATTGAAATGGTCTTTTATTGAAGTTGTATTTTATTGAAGTTGTCTTCATATTGAGGTGGTCTTCTTATTGAAATGGTCTTTTATGGAAGTTGTCTTTTATTGAAGTTGTTTTCATATTGAGGTGGTCTTCTTATTGAAGTGGTCTTTTATTGAAGTTGTCTTTTATTGAAGTTGTCTTTTATTGAAGCTGTCTTTTATTGAAGTTGTCTTCATATTGAGGTGGTCTTCTTATTGAAATGGTCTTTTATTGAAGTTGTCTTTTATTGAAGTTGTCTTCATATTGAGGTGGTCTTCTTATTGAAGTGGTCTTTTAATGAAGTTGTCTTTTATTGAAGTTGTCTTCATATTGAGGTGGTCTTCTTATTGAAGTGGTCTTTTAATGAAGTTGTCTTTTATTGAAGTTGTCTTCATATTGAGGTGGTCTTCTTATTGAAGTGGTCTTTTAATGAAGTTGTCTTTTAATGAAGTTGTCTTCATTTTGAAGTGGTCTTCATATTAAAGTTGTCTTTTAATGAAGTTGTCTTTTATTGAGGTTGTCTTCATATTGAGGTGGTCTTCTTATTGAAGTGGTCTTTTAATGAAGTTGTCTTTTATTGAAGTTGTCTTCATATTGAGGTGGTCTTCTTATTGAAGTGGTCTTTTAATGAAGTTGTCTTTTATTGAAGTTGTCTTCATATTGAGGTGGTCTTCTTATTGAAGTGGTCTTTTAATGAAGTTGTCTTTTAATGAAGTTGTCTTCATTTTGAAGTGGTCTTCATATTAAAGTGGTCTTTTAATGAAGTTGTCTTTTATTGAAGTTGTCTTCATATTGAGGTGGTCTTCTTATTGATGTGGTCTTTTAATGAAGTTGTCTTTTATTGAAGTTGTCTTCATTTTGAGGTGGTCTTCTCATTGAAGTGGTCTTTTAATAAGGTTGTCTTTTATTGAAGTTGTCTTCATATTGAGGTGGTCTTCTTATTGAAGTGGTCTTTTAATGAAGTTGTCTTTTATTGAAGTTGTCTTCATTTTGAGGTGGTCTTCTTATTGAAGTTGTCTTTTATTGAAGTTGTCTTCATATTGAGGTGGTCTTCTTATTGAAGTGGTCTTTTAATGAAGTTGTCTTTTATTGAGGTTGTCTTCATATTGAGGTGGTCTTCTTATTGAAGTGGTCTTTTAATGAAGTTGTCTTTTATTGAAGTTGTCTTCATATTGAGGTGGTCTTCTTATTGAAGTGGTCTTTTAATGAAGTTGTCTTTTATTGAAGTTGTCTTTTATTGAAGTTGTTTTCATATTGAGATGGTCTTCTTATTGAAGTTGTCTTTTATTGAAGTTGTCTTTTATTGAAGTTGTCTTCTTATTGAGATGGTCTTCTTATTGAAGTTGTCTTTTATTGAAGTTGTCTTTTATTGAAGTTGTCTTTTATTGAAGTTGTTTTCATATTGAGATGGTCTTCTTATTGAAGTTGTCTTTTATTGAAGTTGTCTTTTATTGAAGTTGTCTTTTATTGAAGTTGTTTTCATATTGAGATGGTCTTCTTATTGAAGTTGTCTTTTATTGAAGTGGTCTTTTATTGAAGTTGTCTTCTTATTGAAGTGGTCTTTTATTGAAGTTGTCTTTTATTGAAGTTGTCTTCTTATTGAGATGGTCTTCTTATTGGAGTGGTCTTTTATTGAAGTTGTCTTTTATTGAAGTTGTTTTCATATTGAGATGGTCTTCTTATTGAAGTGGTCTTTTATTGAAGTTGTTTTCATATTGAGATGGTCTTCTTATTGAAGTTGTCTTTTATTGAAGTTGTTTTCATATTGAGATGGTCTTCTTATTGAAGTTGTCTTTTATTGAAGTTGTCTTTTATTGAAGTTGTCTTCTTATTGAAGTGGTCTTTTATTGAAGTTGTCTTTTATTGAAGTTGTCTTCTTATTGAGATGGTCTTCTTATTGGAGTGGTCTTTTATTGAAGTTGTCTTTTATTGAAGTTGTTTTCATATTGAGATGGTCTTCTTATTGAAGTGGTCTTTTATTGAAGTTGTTTTCATATTGAGATGGTCTTCTTATTGAAGTTGTCTTTTATTGAAGTTGTCTTTTATTGAAGTTGTCTTCTTATTGAAGTGGTCTTTTATTGAAGTTGTCTTTTATTGAAGTTGTCTTCATATTGAGATGGTCTTCTTATTGGAGTGGTCTTTTATTGAAGTTGTCTTTTATTGAAGTTGTTTTCATATTGAGATGGTCTTCTTATTGAAGTGGTCTTTTATTGAAGTTGTCTTCATATTGAGATGGTCTTCTTATTGAAGTGGTCTTTTATTGAAGTTGTCTTCTTATTGAGATGGTCTTCTTATTGGAGTGGTCTTTTATTGAAGTTGTCTTTTATTGAAGTTGTTTTCATATTGAGATGGTCTTTTTATTGAAGTTGTCTTTTATTGAAGTTGTCTTCTTATTGAGGTGGTCTTCTTATTGAAGTGGTCTTTTATTGAAGTTGTCTTTTAATGAAGTTGTCTTCATACTGAGGTGGTCTTCTTATTGAAGTGGTCTTTTATTGAAGTTGTCTTCATATTGAGGTGGACTTCTTATTGAAGTAGTCTTTTATTGAAGTTGTCTTTTATTGAAGTTGTCTTCATATTGAAGTGGTCTTTTATTGAAGTTGTCTTTTATTAAAGTTGTCTTCATATTGAGATGGTCTTCTTATTGGAGTGGTCTTTTATTGAAGTTGTCTTTTATTGAAGTTGTTTTCATATTGAGATGGTCTTCTTATTGAAGTTGTCTTTTATTGAAGTTGTCTTTTATTGAAGTTGTCTTCTTATTGAAGTGGTCTTTTATTGAAGTTGTCTTTTATTGAAGTTGTCTTCATATTGAGATGGTCTTCTTATTGGAGTGGTCTTTTATTGAAGTTGTCTTTTATTGAAGTTGTTTTCATATTGAGATGGTCTTCTTATTGAAGTGGTCTTTTATTGAAGTTGTCTTCATATTGAGATGGTCTTCTTATTGAAGTGGTCTTTTATTGAAGTTGTCTTCTTATTGAGATGGTCTTCTTATTGGAGTGGTCTTTTATTGAAGTTGTCTTTTATTGAAGTTGTTTTCATATTGAGATGGTCTTTTTATTGAAGTTGTCTTTTATTGAAGTTGTCTTCTTATTGAGGTGGTCTTCTTATTGAAGTGGTCTTTTATTGAAGTGGTCTTTTAATGAAGTTGTCTTCATACTGAGGTGGTCTTCTTATTGAAGTGGTCTTTTATTGAAGTTGTCTTCATATTGAGGTGGACTTCTTATTGAAGTAGTCTTTTATTGAAGTTGTCTTTTATTGAAGTTGTCTTCATATTGAGGTGGTCTTCTTATTGAAGTGGTCTTTTATTGAAGTTGTATTTTATTGAAGTTGTCTTCATATTGAGGTGGTCTTCTTATTGAAATGGTCTTTTATTGAAGTTGTATTTTATTGAAGTTGTCTTCATATTGAGGTGGTCTTCTTATTGAAATGGTCTTTTATGGAAGTTGTCTTTTATTGAAGTTGTTTTCATATTGAGGTGGTCTTCTTATTGAAGTGGTCTTTTATTGAAATTGTCTTTTATTGAAGTTGTCTTTTATTGAAGCTGTCTTTTATTGAAGTTGTCTTCATATTGAGGTGGTCTTCTTATTGAAATGGTCTTTTATTGAAGTTGTCTTTTATTGAAGTTGTCTTCATATTGAGGTGGTCTTCTTATTGAAGTGGTCTTTTAATGAAGTTGTCTTTTATTGAAGTTGTCTTCATATTGAGGTGGTCTTCTTATTGAAGTGGTCTTTTAATGAAGTTGTCTTTTATTGAAGTTGTCTTCATATTGAGGTGGTCTTCTTATTGAAGTGGTCTTTTAATGAAGTTGTCTTTTAATGAAGTTGTCTTCATTTTGAAGTGGTCTTCATATTAAAGTGGTCTTTTAATGAAGTTGTCTTTTATTGAAGTTGTCTTCATATTGAGGTGGTCTTCTTATTGATGTGGTCTTTTAATGAAGTTGTCTTTTATTGAAGTTGTCTTCATTTTGAGGTGGTCTTCTCATTGAAGTGGTCTTTTAATAAGGTTGTCTTTTATTGAAGTTGTCTTCATATTGAGGTGGTCTTCTTATTGAAGTGGTCTTTTAATGAAGTTGTCTTTTATTGAAGTTGTCTTCATTTTGAGGTGGTCTTCTTATTGAAGTTGTCTTTTATTGAAGTTGTCTTCATATTGAGGTGGTCTTCTTATTGAAGTGGTCTTTTAATGAAGTTGTCTTTTATTGAGGTTGTCTTCATATTGAGGTGGTCTTCTTATTGAAGTGGTCTTTTAATGAAGTTGTCTTTTATTGAAGTTGTCTTCATATTGAGGTGGTCTTCTTATTGAAGTGGTCTTTTAATGAAGTTGTCTTTTATTGAAGTTGTCTTTTATTGAAGTTGTTTTCATATTGAGATGGTCTTCTTATTGAAGTTGTCTTTTATTGAAGTTGTCTTTTATTGAAGTTGTCTTCTTATTGAGATGGTCTTCTTATTGAAGTTGTCTTTTATTGAAGTTGTCTTTTATTGAAGTTGTCTTTTATTGAAGTTGTTTTCATATTGAGATGGTCTTCTTATTGAAGTTGTCTTTTATTGAAGTTGTCTTTTATTGAAGTTGTCTTTTATTGAAGTTGTTTTCATATTGAGATGGTCTTCTTATTGAAGTTGTCTTTTATTGAAGTGGTCTTTTATTGAAGTTGTCTTCTTATTGAAGTGGTCTTTTATTGAAGTTGTCTTTTATTGAAGTTGTCTTCTTATTGAGATGGTCTTCTTATTGGAGTGGTCTTTTATTGAAGTTGTCTTTTATTGAAGTTGTTTTCATATTGAGATGGTCTTCTTATTGAAGTGGTCTTTTATTGAAGTTGTTTTCATATTGAGATGGTCTTCTTATTGAAGTTGTCTTTTATTGAAGTTGTTTTCATATTGAGATGGTCTTCTTATTGAAGTTGTCTTTTATTGAAGTTGTCTTTTATTGAAGTTGTCTTCTTATTGAAGTGGTCTTTTATTGAAGTTGTCTTTTATTGAAGTTGTCTTCTTATTGAGATGGTCTTCTTATTGGAGTGGTCTTTTATTGAAGTTGTCTTTTATTGAAGTTGTTTTCATATTGAGATGGTCTTCTTATTGAAGTGGTCTTTTATTGAAGTTGTTTTCATATTGAGATGGTCTTCTTATTGAAGTTGTCTTTTATTGAAGTTGTCTTTTATTGAAGTTGTCTTCTTATTGAAGTGGTCTTTTATTGAAGTTGTCTTTTATTGAAGTTGTCTTCATATTGAGATGGTCTTCTTATTGGAGTGGTCTTTTATTGAAGTTGTCTTTTATTGAAGTTGTTTTCATATTGAGATGGTCTTCTTATTGAAGTGGTCTTTTATTGAAGTTGTCTTCATATTGAGATGGTCTTCTTATTGAAGTGGTCTTTTATTGAAGTTGTCTTCTTATTGAGATGGTCTTCTTATTGGAGTGGTCTTTTATTGAAGTTGTCTTTTATTGAAGTTGTTTTCATATTGAGATGGTCTTTTTATTGAAGTTGTCTTTTATTGAAGTTGTCTTCTTATTGAGGTGGTCTTCTTATTGAAGTGGTCTTTTATTGAAGTTGTCTTTTAATGAAGTTGTCTTCATACTGAGGTGGTCTTCTTATTGAAGTGGTCTTTTATTGAAGTTGTCTTCATATTGAGGTGGACTTCTTATTGAAGTAGTCTTTTATTGAAGTTGTCTTTTATTGAAGTTGTCTTCATATTGAAGTGGTCTTTTATTGAAGTTGTCTTTTATTAAAGTTGTCTTCATATTGAGATGGTCTTCTTATTGGAGTGGTCTTTTATTGAAGTTGTCTTTTATTGAAGTTGTTTTCATATTGAGATGGTCTTCTTATTGAAGTTGTCTTTTATTGAAGTTGTCTTTTATTGAAGTTGTCTTCTTATTGAAGTGGTCTTTTATTGAAGTTGTCTTTTATTGAAGTTGTCTTCATATTGAGATGGTCTTCTTATTGGAGTGGTCTTTTATTGAAGTTGTCTTTTATTGAAGTTGTTTTCATATTGAGATGGTCTTCTTATTGAAGTGGTCTTTTATTGAAGTTGTCTTCATATTGAGATGGTCTTCTTATTGAAGTGGTCTTTTATTGAAGTTGTCTTCTTATTGAGATGGTCTTCTTATTGGAGTGGTCTTTTATTGAAGTTGTCTTTTATTGAAGTTGTTTTCATATTGAGATGGTCTTTTTATTGAAGTTGTCTTTTATTGAAGTTGTCTTCTTATTGAGGTGGTCTTCTTATTGAAGTGGTCTTTTATTGAAGTGGTCTTTTAATGAAGTTGTCTTCATACTGAGGTGGTCTTCTTATTGAAGTGGTCTTTTATTGAAGTTGTCTTCATATTGAGGTGGACTTCTTATTGAAGTAGTCTTTTATTGAAGTTGTCTTTTATTGAAGTTGTCTTCATATTGAGGTGGTCTTCTTATTGAAGTGGTCTTTTATTGAAGTTGTATTTTATTGAAGTTGTCTTCATATTGAGGTGGTCTTCTTATTGAAATGGTCTTTTATTGAAGTTGTATTTTATTGAAGTTGTCTTCATATTGAGGTGGTCTTCTTATTGAAATGGTCTTTTATGGAAGTTGTCTTTTATTGAAGTTGTTTTCATATTGAGGTGGTCTTCTTATTGAAGTGGTCTTTTATTGAAATTGTCTTTTATTGAAGTTGTCTTTTATTGAAGCTGTCTTTTATTGAAGTTGTCTTCATATTGAGGTGGTCTTCTTATTGAAATGGTCTTTTATTGAAGTTGTCTTTTATTGAAGTTGTCTTCATATTGAGGTGGTCTTCTTATTGAAGTGGTCTTTTAATGAAGTTGTCTTTTATTGAAGTTGTCTTCATATTGAGGTGGTCTTCTTATTGAAGTGGTCTTTTAATGAAGTTGTCTTTTATTGAAGTTGTCTTCATATTGAGGTGGTCTTCTTATTGAAGTGGTCTTTTAATGAAGTTGTCTTTTAATGAAGTTGTCTTCATTTTGAAGTGGTCTTCATATTAAAGTTGTCTTTTAATGAAGTTGTCTTTTATTGAGGTTGTCTTCATATTGAGGTGGTCTTCTTATTGAAGTGGTCTTTTAATGAAGTTGTCTTTTATTGAAGTTGTCTTCATATTGAGGTGGTCTTCTTATTGAAGTGGTCTTTTAATGAAGTTGTCTTTTATTGAAGTTGTCTTCATATTGAGGTGGTCTTCTTATTGAAGTGGTCTTTTAATGAAGTTGTCTTTTAATGAAGTTGTCTTCATTTTGAAGTGGTCTTCATATTAAAGTGGTCTTTTAATGAAGTTGTCTTTTATTGAAGTTGTCTTCATATTGAGGTGGTCTTCTTATTGATGTGGTCTTTTAATGAAGTTGTCTTTTATTGAAGTTGTCTTCATTTTGAGGTGGTCTTCTCATTGAAGTGGTCTTTTAATAAGGTTGTCTTTTATTGAAGTTGTCTTCATATTGAGGTGGTCTTCTTATTGAAGTGGTCTTTTAATGAAGTTGTCTTTTATTGAAGTTGTCTTCATTTTGAGGTGGTCTTCTTATTGAAGTTGTCTTTTATTGAAGTTGTCTTCATATTGAGGTGGTCTTCTTATTGAAGTGGTCTTTTAATGAAGTTGTCTTTTATTGAGGTTGTCTTCATATTGAGGTGGTCTTCTTATTGAAGTGGTCTTTTAATGAAGTTGTCTTTTATTGAAGTTGTCTTCATATTGAGGTGGTCTTCTTATTGAAGTGGTCTTTTAATGAAGTTGTCTTTTATTGAAGTTGTCTTCATTTTGAGGTGGTCTTCTTATTGAAGTGGTCTTTTAATGAGGTTGTCTTGTATTGAAGTTGTCGTCATATTTAGGTGGTCTTCTTATTGAAGTGGTCTTTTAATGAAGTTGTCTTTTATTGAAGTTGTCTTCATTTTGAGGTCGTCTTCTTATTGAAGTTGTCTTTTTTGAAGTTGTCTTCATATTGAGGTGGTCTTCTTATTGAAGTGGTCTTTTATTGAAGTTGTATTTTATTGAAGTTGTCTTCATATTGAGGTGGTCTTCTTATTGAAGTGGTCTTTTATTGAAGTTGTATTTTATTGAAGTTGTCTTCATATTGAGGTGGTCTTCTTATTGAAGTGGTCTTTTAATGAAGTTGTCTTTTATTGAGGTTGTCTTCATATTGAGGTGGTCTTCTTATTGAAATGGTCTTTTATTGAAGTTGTCTTTTATTGAAGTTGTCTTCATATTGAGGTGGTCTTCTTATTGAAGTGGTCTTTTATTGAAGTTGTATTTTATTGAAGTTGTCTTCATATTGAGGTGGTCTTCTTATTGAAATGGTCTTTTATTGAAGTTGTCTTTTATTGAAGTTGTCTTCATATTGAGGTGGTCTTCTTATTGAAGTGGTCTTTTATTGAAGTTGTATTTTATTGAGGTTGTCTTCATATTGAGGTGGTCTTCTTATTGAAGTGGTCTTTTATTGAAGTTGTATTTTATTGAAGTTGTCTTCATATTGAGGTGGTCTTCTTATTGAAGTGGTCTTTTAATGAAGTTGTCTTTTATTGAAGTTGTCTTCATATTGAGGTGGTCTTTTATTGAAGTGGTCTTTTAATGAAGTTGTCTTTTAATGAAGTTGTCTTCATTTTGAAGTGGTCTTCATATTAAAGTGGTCTTTTAATGAAGTTGTCTTTTATTGAAGTTGTCTTCATATTGAGGTGGTCTTCTTATTGATGTGGTCTTTTAATGAAGTTGTCTTTTATTGAAGTTGTCTTCATTTTGAGGTGGTCTTCTTATTGAAGTGGTCTTTTAATAAGGTTGTCTTTTATTGAAGTTGTCTTCATATTGAGGTGGTCTTCTTATTGAAGTGGTCTTTTAATGAAGTTGTCTTTTATTGAAGTTGTCTTCATTTTGAGGTGGTCTTCTTATTGAAGTTGTCTTTTATTGAAGTTGTCTTCATATTGAGGTGGTCTTCTTATTGAAGTGGTCTTTTAATGAAGTTGTCTTTTATTGAGGTTGTCTTCATATTGAGGTGGTCTTCTTATTGAAGTGGTCTTTTAATGAAGTTGTCTTTTATTGAAGTTGTCTTCATATTGAGGTGGTCTTCTTATTGAAGTGGTCTTTTAATGAAGTTGTCTTTTATTGAAGTTGTCTTCATTTTGAGGTGGTCTTCTTATTGAAGTGGTCTTTTAATGAGGTTGTCTTGTATTGAAGTTGTCGTCATATTTAGGTGGTCTTCTTATTGAAGTGGTCTTTTAATGAAGTTGTCTTTTATTGAAGTTGTCTTCATTTTGAGGTCGTCTTCTTATTGAAGTTGTCTTTTTTGAAGTTGTCTTCATATTGAGGTGGTCTTCTTATTGAAGTGGTCTTTTATTGAAGTTGTATTTTATTGAAGTTGTCTTCATATTGAGGTGGTCTTCTTATTGAAGTGGTCTTTTATTGAAGTTGTATTTTATTGAAGTTGTCTTCATATTGAGGTGGTCTTCTTATTGAAGTGGTCTTTTAATGAAGTTGTCTTTTATTGAGGTTGTCTTCATATTGAGGTGGTCTTCTTATTGAAATGGTCTTTTATTGAAGTTGTCTTTTATTGAAGTTGTCTTCATATTGAGGTGGTCTTCTTATTGAAGTGGTCTTTTATTGAAGTTGTATTTTATTGAAGTTGTCTTCATATTGAGGTGGTCTTCTTATTGAAATGGTCTTTTATTGAAGTTGTCTTTTATTGAAGTTGTCTTCATATTGAGGTGGTCTTCTTATTGAAGTGGTCTTTTAATGAAGTTGTCTTTTATTGAAGTTGTCTTCATTTTGAGGTGGTCTTCTTATTGAAGTTGTCTTTTATTGAAGTTGTCTTCATATTGAGGTGGTCTTCTTATTGAAGTGGTCTTTTAATGAAGTTGTCTTTTATTGAGGTTGTCTTCATATTGAGGTGGTCTTCTTATTGAAGTGGTCTTTTATTGAAGTTGTATTTTATTGAAGTTGTCTTCATATTGAGGTGGTCTTCTTATTGAAGTGGTCTTTTAATGAAGTTGTCTTTTATTGAAGTTGTCTTCATATTGAGGTGGTCTTTTATTGAAGTTGTCTTCATATTGAAGTTGTCTTCATATTGAGGTGGTCTTCATATTGAAGTTGTATTTTATTGAAGTTGTCTTTTATTGAAGTTGTCTTCATTTTGAGGTGGTCTTCTTATTGAAGTTGTCTTTTATTGAAGTTGTCTTCATATTGAGGTGGTCTTCTTATTGAAGTGGTCTTCTTATTGAAGTTGTCTTTTATTGAAGTTGTCTTCATATTGAGGTGGTCTTCTTATTGAAGTGGTCTTTTAATGAAGTTGTCTTTTATTGAGGTTGTCTTCATATTGAGGTGGTCTTCTTAT
Organism: Mactromeris polynyma; assembly: GCA_032209605.1. Lineage (NCBI taxonomy): Eukaryota > Metazoa > Mollusca > Bivalvia > Venerida > Mactridae > Mactromeris > Mactromeris polynyma. The sequence goes on along the minus strand of JASFXZ010000034.1, from coordinate 781,798 downwards.
TGAAGTGGTCTTTTAATGAAGTTGTCTTTTATTGAAGTTGTCTTCATATTGAGGTGGTCTTCTTATTGAAGTGGTCTTTTAATGAAGTTGTCTTTTATTGAAGTTGTCTTCATTTTGAGGTGGTCTTCTTATTGAAGTGGTCTTTTAATGAGGTTGTCTTGTATTGAAGTTGTCGTCATATTTAGGTGGTCTTCTTATTGAAGTGGTCTTTTAATGAAGTTGTCTTTTATTGAAGTTGTCTTCATTTTGAGGTCGTCTTCTTATTGAAGTTGTCTTTTTTGAAGTTGTCTTCATATTGAGGTGGTCTTCTTATTGAAGTGGTCTTTTATTGAAGTTGTATTTTATTGAAGTTGTCTTCATATTGAGGTGGTCTTCTTATTGAAGTGGTCTTTTATTGAAGTTGTATTTTATTGAAGTTGTCTTCATATTGAGGTGGTCTTCTTATTGAAGTGGTCTTTTAATGAAGTTGTCTTTTATTGAGGTTGTCTTCATATTGAGGTGGTCTTCTTATTGAAATGGTCTTTTATTGAAGTTGTCTTTTATTGAAGTTGTCTTCATATTGAGGTGGTCTTCTTATTGAAGTGGTCTTTTATTGAAGTTGTATTTTATTGAAGTTGTCTTCATATTGAGGTGGTCTTCTTATTGAAATGGTCTTTTATTGAAGTTGTCTTTTATTGAAGTTGTCTTCATATTGAGGTGGTCTTCTTATTGAAGTGGTCTTTTAATGAAGTTGTCTTTTATTGAAGTTGTCTTCATTTTGAGGTGGTCTTCTTATTGAAATTGTCTTTTATTGAAGTTGTCTTCATATTGAGGTGGTCTTCTTATTGAAGTGGTCTTTTAATGAAGTTGTCTTTTATTGAGGTTGTCTTCATATTGAGGTGGTCTTCTTATTGAAGTGGTCTTTTATTGAAGTTGTATTTTATTGAAGTTGTCTTCATATTGAGGTGGTCTTCTTATTGAAGTGGTCTTTTAATGAAGTTGTCTTTTATTGAAGTTGTCTTCATATTGAGGTGGTCTTTTATTGAAGTTGTCTTCATATTGAAGTTGTCTTCATATTGAGGTGGTCTTCATATTGAAGTTGTATTTTATTGAAGTTGTCTTTTATTGAAGTTGTCTTCATTTTGAGGTGGTCTTCTTATTGAAGTGGTCTTTTATTGAAGTTGTCTTATTATTGTGGTGGCCTTTTTATTGAGGTGGTCCTCTTATTGAGGTGGTCCTGTTATTGAAGAGGTCTTCTTATTGAAGTGGTCTTTTATTGAAGTTGTATTTTATTGAAGTTGTCTTCATATTGAGGTGGTCTTCTTATTGAAGTGGTCTTTTAATGAAGTTGTCTTTTATTGAAGTTGTCTTCATATTGAGGTGGTCTTTTATTGAAGTTGTCTTCATATTGAAGTTGTCTTCATATTGAGGTGGTCTTCATATTGAAGTTGTATTTTATTGAAGTTGTCTTTTATTGAAGTTGTCTTCATTTTGAGGTGGTCTTCTTATTGAAGTGGTCTTTTATTGAAGTTGTCTTATTATTGTGGTGGCCTTTTTATTGAGGTGGTCCTCTTATTGAGGTGGTCCTGTTATTGAAGAGGTCTTATTATTGAGATGGTCTTTAAGGGAGGTTTTACTGTAGCTTAGTTATGTACGGCCTTCCGCTGACCAAACCTATGTCCCTTGGTTTCCTACCAGTACTTACATGTTCTTCCACAAGCAACTGAAACTTTCATGCAATTTGAGTTCGAGGGTAAATTACCTCGCTTGTCGTATTATCTTCAGTCAAATTTGTCACCGAGAACATACAGCTTACCCGGGACTTAAATATATGACCTCGAGTCCATTTTCAGTGTTTTGCTCTTTATTCCACCTCAATATTAAGACCACCTCAATATTAAGACCACCTCAATATTAAGACCAGTTATCAATGGTCCCAATGGTGGTCGCATTATTGAGACTTTACTGTACTCTACAGAACTAAATACAAATTCGTAAACTCATAAATGAGAGAATAAGCTGCTACAGGGAACGCCACATACATAAGACAATCCCTCTCCACACATCTATAATAACACCTTCACTGAACAAATTTACTAAACGTCCATGTAATAAAATTCAAATTTAAGAAAAACGGTTTTAAATGCCGACTTAAAATTTGGTATTCTAGTATTATGCATAGTGCTCTATAGACTTCCACAAATAAAATACATATTTATCGTCATGGTTGACCAAGCGTGACGGTGTGTACGATTTATAACTTTTGGCACGAGGATCATGTGCACTGTGTAGTAAGTGGTATATTTCATTTTAAAGCAATCCACGTTGTATGTCCAACACGAAAAACAGAAAAGATGGCGAGAATGACCACTGAAGAACGCACCAGGGCCGTCGGTATGATTGATGCTGGTACTCCGATTCGACAGGTATGACTTACTTCATAGATTAATTAATCAATTTAAATAGAATTTGAAAAATAATTGTAAAATATATAATGTTTGTATTATTGACCACTTTTTATTAATATTTCAGGTAGTCCGTCTGTTCAATAGGCGCAAATGTGTACATTTGTTTCTGTTCTTATAATTCGACGAAATACCAAGTGGACGTTTAGAAATTTTGTTCAGTGTATAAATACAAACACAGGATAAAACATACTATGAGGTAGATCGATCAGCAACTATAGTGACTATGGTTGGATGATAAAACTAGGTCTTAAGTTTATCTATAGTCTAGTTACTCTGGTCACGCTTAGACTTTGGACGTTTGAATACTACATAGAGGTGTTCCGAACATTAACTATGGTTCAACCACCGATTTAGTACGGTTGAACTATAGTCGATATTCGGAACACCTCTGTAGGGTTTTCAACCCACCAAATTCTATGAGTGACCAGACTAACTAGACCATAGATGAACTAGACTGAGTTTTATCATCCAACCATAGTCACTATAGTTGCTGATTGAACTACCTCACTATGAGACACTGACCAGTACGAATGACTGGTGAGTACCTCCTTATTCTTCATTCCATCGTATAAACACGTGGTTTCATTACTCTATGGTCGTTACGTTTTTTTGGATATTTTGAAAAAGGAACTTCTTGAAAGACGTGATTTTATAGTTCACCATTTCACAATTTTGTGAAATCATAAATTGTGAAATTGCATATTTCCTGATTTCATGTTTATACGATATGAAATAATGCATAAAGTCATCACCGGTATTCCATACTTTAGTTCCTCTCAAACAGGTATCGCGTTGAACTATAATGGGCGTGTTTGTGTGAGTGCGTGGGTGGGTGTACATAGTGCAAACATAAGATTTTTTTAAAGTGATCAGATATGTCTGCAGCGACGTTTTGATTTAAGGCCATACCAATATGGATCTATGTTTTGCGTCCTCAGGCGGGTAGGTTTTCGACAGTCCGATCGAAAAAAATCTGAAAATGTCCAAAAAAAATCCCAACAATGATGTTATTTCACATAACGACATTGGCCAATATAGCCGATCACAATGTGTCATGTAGCCAATGACCATGTTCAAAACATGTGTGAAGTTTAGCTAGTTGTATTTTAGTCTGTTGAAACATGGTTTGAAAACAATTTCTAGAGCCCTTGGACCATAAACAAACCAGAAGTAGAAACATGTTTCACCAGACTAATACAACTAGTAACAGTATTGGCACTATTTCCTTGTCCTTTGTTTTTTCTACTTGTTTGTGTGTTTTAGCATTTGTATCCTTTTTCTTATTTAGATTTTCTATTGTTATTTCTTTCCATGAACTCCATTAGTAGGGATTTAATTTCTTTTTCTGTTTTGCCAACTAGTGTCGGGGTTAATTGGTCAATTTGCTTGGTTAAGTTAGTTTTTATTTGTTTGTTACTTTTAGTTGGATTGGTAGGCAACAATGGGTAATTTCCAGGCGGCACTATGGTTGTTTTTAAAATTTGCTGTGCATTCATGATGATTGTGGTTACCTGCACAGTGGGGGGCAAATTACCGTATTCCTACATTTATTTGTAACATGGCCATATTTGTGGCATTTATTGCATCTAATGATGGCTCTAAGTGCCGGTTCAACACAGTTGTTGGGGCTCTATCCGAGGAGAAAGTTACCACCACTGTATTATTGAATGTTTTCTTATTGTTTTTGGTTTCAGTCCCCTTACTGACATATAGAATGGTTTTATTTTCATTAGTTGCGTTTTGAATAGTTCATAAGTTAAGGTTAAGTTTCCTGGGATGGCCAGTACTCCTTTTGCCAGTTTGTTGACCATCTTTACATTGGTGTCCTTGTTCCCCAATGTAAACAGAAAACCTTTCTGAAGTTGGTCAGATCTGACCAGGAACACCAGTTTCTCTACGGTCTTCGTTATACAGAAGTCTGATCCCATGTAGTTAACAAATTTGTTTTGAATGTCCTTGACATTCTTGCTGACCATTCCTATGATACCCAAATGAATAAGGATAAAGATAGGTTTTGTTTTTACCTCCGAATGAGGCATCTTTCTAATGGGGGATGCATCATTGCTGTCTATTGACAGATCTCCCCATTTTCTTTTCCACATTGGCGTACTGGATTTGGTTGTCATATTTGCCATTTTAGTTTTCTTTTAAAATATTGATAGTATTTGGTAGAAATTGATATCGGTCAATTTAGTAAGAAATACACATGCAAATGATAGCACCACAATCTAAAATTATTAATCATATGTTTGTGTTAGCGGGATTCTAAGGTTTGACTTACAACTGAACAGTTGCTGATGTTGCACGGCGGTCTGGCCCGAGAAGACTGGCGAATGTAAATAATTGCAAATGCTGTGCCATGATATGTTCCTATTGCTAATATACAGTAAAACCTCTATAATAAGACCACCCTTGAGACCCTTGAAAATTGGTCTTCTTATTGAGGTGGTCTTAATACTGAAGTTGAATAAAGAGCAAAACAGTCAAATGGACTTGAAAAATGTGTTCTTCATTTCGAAGCGGTCTTAATGTGAGGTGTTACTGTATTGTCAAGTTTTAGGTTTTACAGTGCGTTTGAATAAATAACCAGTCCTCATTGTCTTAAGCAATTGCAAGTGGATTACAAAACATAGGGGGGGGGGGGTAGTGATCGATGGGTAGAGTGCCTGGATCCTTATCCAAAGGTCATGGGTTTGAATCCCGCCTCTAGTCAGGTTGGCCCACGAACTGTGCAGTTCTTGAATTCAGCGCAATTACTCATTAGTTACCAGTGAAGATGTCTTTGTATAACTTGTTTCATAATCGATGTAAATAAATTAGTTCAAACTAAGAAATAACGCATGGGTTATAATCAATCCCACGCCGTATGTTTTGGGGAAAAAATAAATGCCAATGATATGCAGCATGCTACATCTTTATTGTAGATCAAAGACATAACAAGTTTACTCAACGGTTAATTAGTTAATTTGTGTAAAATCAATTAGATAGAATACATAAAAATAAACATAATTATTATACTTACAAATGACATTTAGTGATCAAATTATATAGTCTCATTATACATTTCATATTCAGTTTTAAATATACATTTAAATCATTTCTTGTATACGAGGGGTGTCCCAGAATTACCATAGACTTTTGCTTCAATATCTTCATTAATGCATGGGTTGGCGAAAATCGGATTTGATGAAATTTAGCACACTTTTCAATCAATAATAATATTAATTACCGACGAATTTGTTTGTATTTGTGACATCGGGTGTTTTACGTTAAAATAAAAATCTTAAGTAATTATGGAACACCCCGCGTATAGCCAATTGTCCAGATTAATAGTAAATAATGCTCAAAATTAATAGTTTTGATCATGAACAGACGAATAATGCTTCAGATTTGCTTAACAACAGCAGCCAAAATAAACACATTCATGCACTAAGGGTGAATGCATCGATAATCAACTGGGAATGTGTTTAGTTTGACAGTCTCAAAAAAAATTGTTTTGCGTTTTTTTTCGATAAACGAAATGATTCATAAGACCATATGATAAATGGCCTGATTGAAACATTGTTTATTGTAATAAATCGAAAGTTAAACCGACTCGAAACATTAGCTATAGTTCGACTTCTAGTTCAGTGGTGTTTTACTTTCAATCTAGCCCCGCATACATGTCTCTGTACTCCGACTTTTACACGCGTCGTTCGTAACAGCGACAGTATAGAGATGTGACGTCCGTGGCTGGACTACTTTCAATCCAACTCCACCCATTTAACGTGACGTTTAAAATATTACCCACAGTCCGCCCTTATTCGTAAATAAGTCCTATAGCTCAATTCCCAAGTGCCAAAACCGAACTATAGTTAATAACCGATATATCCGCCCTTAGAAAATCAAACCAAAAATATCCTCATTCGAATGGATAATCATATAAAACATAGAAAAGTATAAATATACAAAAACGCTTTGCATCAATAACAGCCTTAATCCATCACTTTACAAGGGTCATTTGTCTAGATGAACTTCACAGCCATCCTGTCCACCCGCCCAAATCCATTTCCAAAAAAAAAGTAAATTGTTTATCCTTAATATTCAATATCTCACCAAGTTCAACATTATCTTTATCGACGGTTTTAGCATTTTCTTTAACATTACTCCTTTCATCACTAAAGCGATGAACTGGCCGCTGGAAATTCCAAAATATGGCGTGATAGAATGAAGTGATTGGAAATGTAATTATATATACCATTTAAATTGTTCGTGGCTTGATACGAAATATACACGCACTTCTTCAAATTCTGGCCACATTTTAATAAACGCACCTATATATTCAGATGCAGAGATTGCCTTTTTTTTAAATCATTGGATGGTGCGCTGTTTCTGAGTAGAACTAAGTAAAAGCATTCACACGACAGTAATTCAACAAGGATATTTTAACAATCGATTTAAAAACATGGTGAGACCGTTTTTGTTTTAAACAATTTTACAACTTGTAACATGTTTACAGATAGAAAATATTCATTCAATACGATGAAGCCGATTTTTAACAATGAATCTGAAATATAAGAATAAGTGCCTTTGAGCCCCGCTGTACGATTTCCAACCTCTTCTTTAAGTGACGTCATTTCCAGAAAACGTCGCATATGACATCACCATGTACTGACAGTAAGCAATATTTGCCCCCATATGGCTATATGAAAACGAAGTGACTATATGGAGTAAAGATTGTTTCCTGCTTGCAAATAGTGACATCACATTTCTTGAAATGACGTCACTAACAGAAGAGGATGTAAATCCCATATCAGCGCTCAAATGTAAAGACAGACTGGTATGGGAGAGTAGACAATGGCAGCAGATCACAGAAGTCCTCTTAAGAATTATCCACTGGCAGGACCAGGGACGGAGAGGTTGGACAGTTTCGATGTTATCTTCGTGATGGCTTGTGTAAGGTTCTTGAGCTGTTGCTGACTGACTCCTGTTGTATTCTGCATGATCGTCAGGATTATGTTGTTCATATCGTTTAGCTCGTTTATAGGGACTGCGCTCTTCAGATTAACCATTCCACTTCTTATTGAAGCAATTTCCGATTTTTGCGAACTCAAACCGGTGCTAATTGATGATATGTCTGTCTTCAGCTGCGTCGTCTGTAAATTTCAATAATATACCAATAACTGAACAATTACAAGTTTTTTGGCTGATCTAGAAAATAACCGGCATTTTTTGGAATGTTTTCGCTGTGTACGCGATATAATTTATTCTAAAACTTGGGTTTCAAGCTGAGTAATACTTTGATATGTTTATATCGTCAATTGTTTTGTTGTTACATAAAGAGGTATGCTGGTTTCTAGAAAGTGGCTAGCGAGATAAGTCGGTCAGTATAATGCACTTTCTCTGATCTGTCGGTCAGTATAATCAAATACACGTCTTCTCGCTTAGGCCAATGCTTTATTTCTGAACTTCTTCTTCGAATGCATTGATTCTACGATATCTTTCTTGCCATCTTAATATTAAAAGTCCAAAGGTATGGAGTTCTGTTTCCACTTTTTATACTAGAACTATTTCTTATTTCGAACTTTTATAATGCCAAATTCAAAATTGGAAATATACTCAGCACATTTAAAAACGTACAGTTAGGCTTTCTCAAGTTTCATGGACTTACTTAGAGATACCAGAAAAAGACACGACATCCTTTCATGTTTACGGTATAAGTATATCATTACAATCAACAGGTATTTTCATTTAAAGTTATTTTTAAAATGCAATATAATGACCTTTACACATATTTCGCGTGACTAAAACTGTGCCTTTTTAAAAATACTGAGTATAGTTTGCACATGCCGGGAAAAGTTCAGACATGGAATACTAGTAATTTTTTTTTAATTGGACTTCAAATTTATGACATTAGGTTTTTTACCTGCGCCTGTAGTCCATTTAGTTTCTGCTGATCAGTACCAGACTGCATGACTAAATTAAACACACTCTTCCCAATGTTCCCGACACTTGACTTAGCAGATGCCACATCACTTGTCAACGTCTGAATATCATCTGAAAAAACATTGAGTGAGTTTGTACAACTTTTAACTTGTTCCCCTATTTCATATCTCGTAATCGTTTTAAAATGTTCTCAAGTTATTGTCATAGGCTTTTAAAATAAATCAGACTGCATCTTCTCCTATATCCAATTAATGGACACTCTATGGCATTCGTCGCACATGCGCGGTATACTAGTAATCAATTTGAATGCGCACCAAACTTATATCTAACCAAAATGAAATTGGAGCTTGGAGCTTGGATCTCAAATTATGAAATTCGGACCGTTGTTGTGTATTGAGTACACGTGTAATAAATTATTAAAGACAAGAGGCGCATATTTCGATATACATGAACAAAAAGAGCTGAAATCGTAATGAAGTGAGGCGAAGACAACGAAGGTATTTCGAAAATACTAAACCGATTCTTATAACAATGACTTATGTAATAGAAGTGTGAACCGCTTACTAGCAAATATGACGATGATATACAAGATGATCATGACAAATTTAACGTTGCTAGAGTTGAGCATGCTTAAGCCTTGTTTATGATAATGATGAAGGTAATAGTTCTGACTTTGAAGCAGATAGTGTAAAACAAACAACGGTCCCGCAAATGAATTTTTTTTTATGTTACTCAACAAATCTTAACCTTCAAATTGCGCCGACCATCTTTTTTTCAAGATGTTTCTTGTTTATAGTGTATTCGTTTAAAACGATAACAAATAGCCGATGTTCTGCATTTTCAACCTTGAATTAAGAGCTAGTACATACGTAATACGACTACTTGCATTTTAATTCACGTATTTTAATTACATCGTTTCGTACTTATCGCTTAGAGTGTTTAGCGAGCTAGGTTGTTGTCATGACCTGGCGGATTAACAATGTTTACCTGTGACTTAACAGGTAAACAAACACCGGTAAATAGGCTGGCACGACACCGCCTCCAGCTCAACAACAAGAGTTATATCCACATTCTTGGTTGGCTAAATATCTTGATAGAAGCAAAAGGTCACGTGCTCGGCTGTTACTTTGATTACGAATAGCTAAGTTGACCGAGCTGCACAATAAGAAACATCTTATGTTTAAGTGTTGTCTTTATATCTTTGTTTATTCTTCATTCAACACAGCACTTGAACATGTCTTTCGTTTCAGATTAAACAATTCGCATAGCCTTTTGTTGAGCACATTCGATTTGGTTCGGTCCAGACCAATATTTTAAGCCCTGTTCAGACAAGTTTTTGGTGTTTTCCTTGGGAAGCAAGATCCAAGATAACCCCGCACACCATTTAAGGGATCATTTCGGGTTCTCGAAGGGTCTATGTCCATCCAACTACGTTTGGAGACCAGACTCCGAGTGCAGCCAAGAGAGAGCCGGTTAAGAGTTTCATAAAGTAACTTACAATGTATAAACACAAGGCGCACCAATCCACATGGCTTTATGCTCTAAATGGCCCCAATTTATATCTTGGGTAAAAATGGAATTCTCTGAAGGAACGAAACGAAGACTTCGTGCAGTTCATGCCTCAGACAAAGCGCTTAGCAACATGAAAACAAAAACACACTATTGGCTTACACAATACAAAGTTTTTTTAATGAACTTACTCTCCATCTGATTAATTTTAGGCAACGTGGTCTTTCTTAGCTGTGCGAGGGCATCATGTACGACAGTTACATCATTGTCGACTTGGTTGATCTTGCCCTGAGCAATGAGTAAGTTGGTTTTGAGTCCATTAATTGAGTTGCTATGGTTACCAACTTCCGCTTGGAGTGAACTTGTCGCTAAGGTCAAATTGGAGAACTGTTTCTGCTGGTTCTGGCTGAACTGTTGTATACCATTTTCGACCTGTGATGTACATCAAAGTTATTTGATAATGCAATGTTATATTTAGTAAATGTGTAGAAATGCATCGGTGAGAAAGTAATTTTAGCGAAAGTATGAATGAGATATACATATAAACAGCTCATCATCAGCCCTGTGTTCAGTTACAGCTATCAGCCCTATCGTTTCGAAACGTTTTGCAGTTTGGTTCCCGTGTGCAGCCAATGTGATACGGTGAGCAAGGGACACAACACGAAACGTTTTCCACTGATAGCCGCAACTGAACGCAGGGCTGTCTTTTACATCATGGGTCTTATTCACAAACGTTTTACGACTGAATCTCAGACTTAGACTTTAAATTTGCATAAGATAAACTTTTTACCAGCCTTTCGTTTTCATAATATTTAAATGGATGATATTTTCTCTGAATAATTCCTGTTACTAACTCCACACTTTTGCCGAGTTTTATCAACATCTATTATGTTATAACAACGTAGAAGCAAACTGAACATCTGAAAGTCTAAGTCTGTGATTAAGTCTTAAACTGTTTGTAAACACTGCCCCTGGTCCAAGTCCTCTCCTAGTTAGTTTTATGCTATACCCCTTGTCCAGTTTGTTATACCCCTTGACCAGTGTTATTTTTTCTATTCCCGATTGGTGTTTTAGTTTACTATGTTTTACTTTTATTCGCAACCTCAGGATCAGTGTGGACAGGCTCTGCTTGGTGAAGGTGATCGTCTTTATGCAACTCTGACGCTTTCACCTCGTTTTCTTTCAAGCCCGATCAAACACTCGTTTGATTATCCTCTAAATGTAAGCCATCAATTTAGTTCATGCCTTGAAATTACCGTACATAAATCGTGGACTGTTTGATATTTCTTATTGCCATACGAAGTAGCTATTGTCTAAAGAAGTCGACTGCACATTTGATACAAAATCATAGACTACTTTTTAAAACGTCTGAAAATGAACTTGAACGTGCAAAATGTACTTCAGATGCGTAATTTATCACTTGCCGAAGGTCTGTAGTTTAGGCCACGAGTGCCCCGCGACTAAAATAATGGCAAATATGCAGTGGTCGTTTTTCTCCCCAGAAAAAAATCGTTCTTTAGCCGAAATGACTTCTTTGAGCCTATATTTCATACATATATTCGGTAATTCATTATAGTATCCGAAATAGCTCTCCTCAAACGGAATATAAGTGTATGTATGAATCTGGCGTCAACATTCCTTAATTAATTTATAAACTTTGCATGTGAAATACAACTGATACAATTATCAACAATATGTACCTTGCTTATTTGCGCCTTCAGATTGGCGATGTCCGCGTTGGTGGCACCACTAGTGTTGTTGTTGCTGCTTGTACTGTTGATCCTTTGTAGCAAAAGCTCCAAATCTTTCACTTGTTGTGTTAGACCTCCAATGTCGGATGCTTGCTGTTGAATTTGGGCTTGGATACTTTGGTGTATCTGAGGAAAGACATTTTATTTTATTACTCATTATATAATGTATTACATTTTTTTAATAAGCGTTCTGTTGTTCTCGTACAGGTACATTAATACTACAGCAGAAAAATGTCCCCCATTTATAATTTTCATACCAGGGAGAAAGTTGTCCAAAGATGTAGATGAAATAGTTCTACTTAGCTGGTATTTGGTCCGTCGAAACTTGTTAGATATTGAGATGTCGTTCTTTTATGCAAATAAGTGTCATCATAAATGTACAAAGTTCAATAGTTAATACGTTTGTTGTATAATTTTATTGTAAAGAAATGAAATATTCACGGTAGGCCTTAATTAAATTCATTAATACAAATAATATTATCATGAGGAATTTCAACTCATGTTTAGTTGCATTACATATAAATCGTGTATTTATTAATAATCATATTTATTTCAAAATGTTTCGTTCCAAAATGATTTGATTTGGAAGCGGGTTTTTAAAAAAAAACAATTATTCTAGAGAAAGATCTTTAGTATCACTACCATTTTGAACATAATTTATAATTTATTCTAACTTTAGGAGATGTTTTATTGCTGTTGTTTAAGACTGTCCTACGAGTGATACTACACACGTGTCGTATGCAATTTGTCAACAACAATTACCAAATGATTGGGCGGGAATGATGGATTACAAGTAGAGATGTCAATGAATATTCGGATATTCGAATATTCGTTTGAACGTCCGAATATTCGGATAATACTGATTCGGCATTCGAATTTTTAATAAAATATATGTTTTCAATATAAAATCTTAAAGCATGAGTATTAAATTTTAAAGATGGGCATTATATGACATTTCACGCGTGACAATAATATCTACAGGTGTTAATTGACATGTCACGTTGTATACTTGGGGGTAAGAGAGATATAACGCTCTGGTGATGACAGTTAGGCCCTGAACTTAATAGTTATCGCGGACAAATTGAGTAATCAGTTTTAAACACAAAATTGACAAGCATGAAGTTAAACTTCGAGTTTCAAATATATCCTTATTAAATAAGAAGGTCGATTGTTCGAATATTCGTTCGGAAGGTTGACCGAATATTCGAATACCAATTTGCCATTCGTTGACATCCCTAATTACATGTCAATAATTCAGTTATGATGATTTAGCGGCGCCTATCCTAGGTTTCCAACAGTAGTAATTTCGTTCATCCTCAAGTTTTCTGGTTACTCTTCTATGCAAACAACGGATCGTTTCTGAGAACACATCCAACTCTCGGATGTCGAGCACACGAACCCAAGAAATGTATTTCCCGCACTATCGACTGAGCCAACCGATATTAATTTTACGGATCACACATTCCAAAATGTCGTGCAAGCGATTGACATTAAAAGATCGTATAGCGCTGGTTATTAAAGATATATTATGCTGATTTTTTGTTCATTTGTTTAACTAAACAATCATGAAAAATGTACTTTCAGATTTGGTAGAAAGGTGTATACACATTCGGGAAATTATGTCATAATTTGCACCCAGAAACAACATGGTATTGAAGTGAAACCAAGGAATAGTAAATACTCGTATACGACGTACCTTTAATTCTTGCTGCGTACTACTTTGTAACTGTGAACTTAGGTTGAAGATTTCTCGGTTGAAAGTTGTAACAGCCGTGCTGAGGTCCTGTCGAACATTCTGTACGGCTTGTTGAAGGAACGGGCTCGAACTTCCGGAAGAAACCGATGGAGCGGCTGTGGATATAGGTCCTGATCCACTGAGCGAGTTGAATGCCGTCACGAGATTTTTAACTTCATTTTGAAGATCAGAGACTTTGGTCAGGTAACCGAGTTGCTGTGCTTGCAACTTTGTTACCATCGACTGGAGAGCGGAGTTCTGCGCCTGATTCTGCTGCCGTGTCTTGGCTAACTCCTGTCTCAACGTATTCAGAGACAGCTGCACTGCGCTGTTGCCGCCGTTGTTGCAATTGGCATTAGGTAAGTTGATATTTAACCCACAATTTGGTTTGTTCGTTGGCAGCGTTATTGTACTACTTGGTGGTAAGCGAGAAGATGGTGCCAGCGTTGATCTCAATGGTGTAGTAGATGGAGTAGTCGATGGAGTTGTCGGTGGAGTTGTCGGTGGAGTAGTCGGCTTCGTCTTCGGCTTTGCCGTGGTCGGCGGCAGCGTCGGCTTCGGTGTCACTTTAGGCTTTTGTGTCGGCTTCACAGGAAGTGGAGGCAGTGGAATGAAGCCCGACGGAATATAATCAGCCGTAGCAATTTGTATCAGCACCGTCAATGTTATCAAAATAATCGCTCTCATTTTTAGTATTTCCTTATTTCAATTTAAACGTAAATGTATGAGAAAAAATCGAACTTTGCTGTTTGCACTTCTGCTCGGAAATAGAAGCGGAACTTATATTCGAATCAATTACAGAAAGATGTATCTGGAGATCTGGCAGTTGTCGTCGCGTGCGATTCGTGGTATGAAATACACGCTGATGCTGTAGACGATCGTTATTCGTCGATTGGCTGACAGTGTTTTGGTTTTATCACCAATGATGTATACAGGAACCTCAATTTACCCAAACTGATGAACGCTACTTGTAAACAAAGGTGGGTAATGAGAATATTAATAGTTGTAAGCAGGTGAACTGAGTACTTGATGAGGAATGTACTTCCATCCTCACAATGTTTTATACGAATGTATCATCATAACCGCATTGATGGATCGTGGGAAGAATGTATGATTTGCCCATAGACCACTCATATTTAATTAAAATGTTTCCAGTTTGTTACGGAGGTACTTAAACGTTTTTGTCACACTTTAGCCAGAAACATTTTATCGTCTGGTATTTGTCAGATTCTTTTAACACTGAAGGAAATCATTGTCTGATGAATTAGTTTAACATCCCGTTAATTTTATCTCATTACCTTAATAATGATTATCGTCGTCTGCTTTTTTCTGTATTTGGCTTTGTTTTTGTTTTGTCCATATGCATGTAGTGGGTCGTCTGCTTTTAAAAAAATGCACAGCTTTGAACGCGGATTAAGGATAAATCTCTAGTGTCTGTGGGGAGAGGATTGTGCACAGGATTGTGCACGTTTCTGAGAAAAGCAGACGGCAATACAGACGATGTATAACCGTAAAGTAAACACTCATATAATGTTTATCAATGTTTAATTGGCAATGGAAAAGCTCGTTTCGTTTGATGCATGTCGCTCTGTTGTAGAAACGAATTCATTTGATTAGGATTCATGGCCAAAAAAAAACAGAATTAACCAAAACAATTTGTTTTTTGCAATTTTTGATTTGAAAATGTTGTTTTATTTTCGTATACTATGAATATTAAGTTAATAGTTTTTCGCATTCTTCACATGCGATACCCAATGCAAGTTGTCAAAATCAGTGGCTTGTTATCATTCCAGCTAAATGCCAATCACAATACAGTAACATAACTTAAAGACCATCTCGAAATTAAGCCCAGTGTTCACAAAGAATCAGTTTTCCAGATCAGGATCAAGATCAAATATCGGATCTTTCAAATCTTTGTAAAAATTGTTATTCAAAGCTAAATATTTTTACATAATGTGACAGACATGAACATCCTGCAAAATTTGAGACTTTAAGTCCTAATGTAATGTTTATTAAGAAAAATATGGAAATTAATAAGTGATGACCGATTTTGGAAAATTAATCCTGATTTGATCTAGATCTGTTTCAGTCATAATTATAATAATTATTTTTTCAACATCATGGTGAAGTTTAGAATGTTTTCACAATGTGAATTAGATTCAGAAGAGTGTTTGGTATTTTTGTGTTTGTTTATGAGATGTACTGGAAAAAGTGTTCAATTGCTTCATGAAAATGGCAAATATTTTTATGGATCAACTTGATCCAGATAAGTTGATCCTTTGTGAACATGGGGATATCTATAACACTGTATTCTCAAGAACATGTTAAATATGTCCCCCATTAACTCAATAATTAGACCATCTCTCAACTAAGACCGACTTTCTTCTGAATTTATTGAGGTTTTACTGTAAATCTACCGATATTGTATATTTACGTCCGTTTTGGTAATGAAAGCAATTATGTGCAATCGAAATTATGGTTATATCGTACCGTGAAAGCATTACAAATATTCTAATTGCATATTTTACCAGTATTTATAGATAATATACTTGTATTTTTATAAAAGTGTTAATAAAAAAAGAGCATTCAAATAGAAAATAAACATATTTAAGCCACTAGTGGTATAATTATCGATCGAAAAAGTATTTTGATTTCAAAAACTCAAAATGTGTACACAAAAAGTATCCGTAAATTAACACGCCAACGATTGATACTGTCCGCAATATAAAGACAATAATATTTCGTGCCCATGTAAATAAAGAACCGATAATGTTTTTATTTCAATATTTAACTATCTGTACATTTTTGGAGATATGTTCTTCAGAGTTTTTGTTCGTAAATTGTATTGAATCCAACAATGTGTACTAAAATTATACAGTCAAAAATGATTGTGCTGACTTTGTTAAAAATGCCTGTCTATTATCTTTAAGAGTCACTCCGCTGAAAAAAAATCAAACACTCGTTGAAATGGCACAGTGATTAAGAAGAAAATAGTTCGATCGGTTTTATAACCACGCCTCTCAAACCGTTAGATAAGGATAAGGGCCAATTCTGATATGGATCTAAAATGATTAAAACTCTAGTAACCCTTAAATGTAGTAGTTCATTAGGGGTTTTGAATATTCCGTCGCTAAGGTCCGTAAAAAAGGGGATTCACGGTTAGATTTAAGGCTCGGATAAAACTTGAGGATAGTGATAGACTACTTAACGCACAAACTTCAAAATTCGTTAAGAAAAAATATGAAATGTATAATGAGCCAGTGGTTAGTGCGCTGGACTTGTAACCCGGCGATCCTTGTTCGATTCCCGGTCATATCCTTCCATGAAAATTTGACAAAAATGTGGATTTTCCTCCACATGTGGAGAAGTTGCCGGCTCCTTGTGGAAGGGTAAGTTAGTACTGGTTAGAACTTCAGTCCAGGAAACTGAAATATCGTTGAGAAACGGCGTTAAACCCGATGAAACGAACAAACAAACATGAAATGTATAAAATATGTCGCTGACTTTTAAAAGCCCAATGTTCAAATTAAACCTTTGGGTCTTATTTAACATTTAACGAGTAACTTATTTGTTTACAACTATCGAGAGTACAAAATGAAACGAAATTGCAACAGGAATCGCAATTTCGTGGGTGCTAATCTATTGTGTATCCTCCAAATGGCAGCTTGTGTTTTTTTATCAAAGTACAGACATGACGCGTTGATGTTTTTAGTACCTAGGAATTAAAACAAACTAGTCTAAATCGAATAATTTAAATCAACATTCACTTTAGCGTAGATCAAACGAGAAAAAATGTTATTAGAGATCTAATTAAGTACGCTTAACCGCTAAGCCGAAAAATATAAACCTCTCCAGACGACAGTCAAATAATGGGGACTTTTTGACAGCCGGGCACTTAACTTTACTAATCTCATGTGAATTTGTCAAAACTTTGATAAGCATATTTCAATGCTATTAATTTTGATGTATCTAGAGGGCGGATCATCCTTAAGTTTACATGTTTTTATCTTATGGCATAAACAGGCAATTGTTTTCTCATTTGCTTTCTGAAACGAGCATACAAACCATTAAATACAAGAACTGGAATCGCCATTTCCACATATACAGTCATTAAAAGCCATTTTCGTTGAGTTTGTTACGTCTCAAATTATTCCAATATTCGTGAAAAATGTATCTTCGTGATAACCTCCTGACATCTGTGCCAGTTAAATTGTATCTTCCCAGCTCCTTAAAAACTTCAAACCCCTACACTATTTAGTACGGAAATACAACTCTTTTTTATTATCGTGACCGAACATTTTCCTCGTGTCGCACATAGTTTTCAAAGCATCTACGTCGACTAAGGGTCAGATTCCAGTTTAACGATTTTTTAAATTACGTACATAGAATAAGTACACAATGGCTTACAACGCGTCTTTAAAGTGTATGTACTAGATAAAACTACTCGAATGGTCACTTTTTTAGTGTTTAAATGCCGTTTTTGATGCGCATTAGAGTCTCATTGCTATCATCGTCAACAGGATGGTTTACTCGAAGTACCCCCATATTCATCAAGAAAATAGTGCATGTAAAGTCTACTCGAAGTACCGCCATATTCATTATCTTAAGAACATAGTACATGTAAAGTCTACTCGAAGTACCGCCATATTCATCATCTTAAGAAAATAGTACATGTAAAGTCCATAGATTTGTTGTGTATATCAAATGGCTGATTTGTCAGGGATATATCAATTGCGGAATGGCGCGAGTCTTGACATAAACGGCTTTTCTCGATAATTTGTGTCAATTTTGGCGAATGAGTTTACCCGAATAGTCGCGTATTAATTTCTAATACGATAATATGGAAAACGTGCAGTCTTGCATTGGAAGCGCCTTCCAGAACCTTCAGTCCTTTGATTTGCATGTTTCACGGGACATTCCTCAGTCACTTTGTCAGAAAATTCTGTTTCTACTTGGAGTAATTGTTACCAAATGGATTCGTATACTACCTATACTCCTGTAATATTATGTGTTGTATATACTTACAAAAAAAATTAGGACATGCAACATTGCAAAGTTGATGAAGATCTACGCATTAGCCCGATCGATGATTTCGATGATATTTCTCTATGATTAGTGTCTAAACAACAAATATTTTCATAATGATTTCATATCTTCCATAAGTTATTAGTACCGTAAAACCTCAATAATGCGACCACTCTTGGGACTGTCGAGAAACGATCTTATAATTGAGGTGGAATTAATATTGATGTTGAAAAAAGTAAAACATCAATAATAAGACCACTCTTAGGACTTTTGATAAATGGTCTTATTATTGATGTGGTTTAAATATTGAGGTTAAAACAATAGCAAAACAGTAACAATGGACTTAAAATTGTGTTCTTTATTCCGCGGTGGTCTTATTATTGAGATGGGTCTTTATGTGAGGTGTTACGGTAGTGAAAATGGACTTTAAAATTGGATTCCTAATTTAGAGGTGGTTTTATCATTGATGTGATCTTTAAGTGAGGTTTCACTGTAGTGTTGTAAGTGGTGTTGATGGTGACGTTCTTTCACTATGACACTCTTCCCCGTTGTCTGACATGTCTCATTTTCCGTTAAGTTGCCGCTGTCCCTCATCTATATTTTTCACTTAATCGAACTAGACCGAGGGTTTTTTAACTAGTCATTTAAATTGTATCCTATCATGATTTAAACAGCACACAACATCAGTTTTATGTTTTCGACGAAAATATTTTCATTTTGATGAAATTGACAAAACTTTCTTTGAAGTCGCCGAGGAAATCCGAGCATAAATTGCTGAATGCTTTGCTATCAGATATGAAGACACGGGTATGAACTGTATTTGACAAAATGACATTTAATGGAATAACCTTTTAGATGTCACTCCCTGTTTGAAATCAAGTGATAATTCAGAAATCCCGTTCGATTAATCGGAATTTCTAATTAAGGTCTTAAAAACTTCCTTTCATTTTGATGTAAAAAAACGGCTACTTTCGGTTTAGAAACAAGTAAATATCAAACACACAGAATGTCTTTTTTAAATACAATGTAATTGGATGGTCTGAAACATTTTCTTGGCAAAGAGAAATCTGAGTCACAGCATACAGAAAAAAGTCATGCTGCTTTAAGATTGCTTCAGAGAGAACATGGAAAAGGAGTGGAATACAGGCCTTTTTCTGTCCATTTTGGTAAAAAGCGTCTAGTAAAATTTGACAATTTGGGAAAAATTTAATCGCTTCAACTCCAATTTTGGATATTTTCATAGTTAAAAGAACAGGCTTTTCATATTTTAATTTTATATAAACAAGCATTCTAATCTACATTTCTACTATCAATTGTCAAAAAGACACAAATTATCATGACAAGGGACAATAATGGCAAGTTATTAAAAGAGCATCAAGACGCATACCAGGGGCAATATTAAGAAACATCTTAAGTAAAATCTTATCCTTATCCTTAAAATTACACTTTCCTTAACTGGTTTATTTAACATACAGGCTATTAAATGGTCAAATCAAGAGTGATAAATGAGTAGAATTAATGTTGTTGTCATTACCATTAAGAAGCCTAATAGTTTAATGTGGTTTTGGAATTTGCAACATCCATTTTAAGTTTTGAACTTAAGTGAAAATATTTAAGATTCACTTAAGATGCTTCTGTAATATGGGCAGTGACGGATCTACCGGGGGGGGGGGCCGGGGGGCACATGTTTTTTGGGGCACATCTTTATTGATTTAACTGTACAAATAAGTTGTTTTGTCAACAATTTAAAGTTTATAATCCTTGACAGCGACGACAAATGTTAATTCCATGTCATTATATGATTAAAATAATGCATTCAAAAAAAAAGTTTTATATGTTTATAATTAGTTGTGCCCCCCCCCCCCCCCCCAATTTAGAAAGTCCTGGATCCGCCACTGACGGGCCCTGATTAGGATTTTTCTTCTGATTGGAAAAAAACCATATATTTGGCTTTGGGAATGGGTCAGATAGTCAACCAACGGAATCTAATAATTCTAAATACAAGCTAAGATGAGCAAAAAAATAACTCCACAAATGTTATAGAAATATATATATGTTTATTTCTGTTCAATCGCTTTGCATATGAATAATAAATGTACATAATGGAAGCTTCTTTTAACAATGATATGTTTTATTTTCTCCATACAGTAACATACGTACGCGGTAATCACAGGTTTACTGGTCAATAAATAACCAGTTGATTTGTAAAACACCAGCATGTCCCGAAATTATGACAAATTAGTCAGACACACTGATCAGTATGATTTTGGCAGATTTTCATCCAAGTTCAATACATTTGTTTTCACATAACAGATACAGTTTAACCTCAATAATAAGACCACCCTTGGGACCCTTGAAAACTGGTCTTTCTATTGAGGTGGTCTTAAAATTAAGTTTGAATAAAGAGCATAACGGTGAAAATGGACTTGACTATTGGGTTCTTAGTTTTGAGGTGGTCTTATTATTTGGGTGGTATTTAAGCGAGGTTTTATTGTACTGGTCTTATTATTTTGGTCTTAAAGTGAGGTCTTACCGTACTGGTCTTATTATTTTATTCTTTAATTGAGGTCTTACCGAACTGGTCTTATCATTTAGGTGGTCTTTAAGTGAGGTCTTACAGTACTGTTAGAACCGCATGATGTGATTTATGGAAGAAATATCCAATACCATATTATGCTCGATGTGGTGCTGTTTCAGAGTTTGCCAAATAATTGCCAGTCTGTCCCTTCATTCCTTCTAGAGTTCTCTCCCTTTATTCCTTCTAGAGTTCTCTCCCTTTATTCCTTCTAGAGTTCTTTCCCTTCATTCCTTCTAGAGTTCTCTCCCTTACTCCTTCTAGAGTTCTCTCCCTTTACTCCTTCTAGAGTTCTTTCCCTTTATTCCTTCTAGAGTTCTCTCCCTTTACTCCTTCTAGAGTTCTCTCCCTTTACTCCTTCTAGAGTTCTCTCCCTTTACTCATTCTAGAGTTCTCTCCCTTCACTCATTCTAGAGTTCTCTCCCTTTACTCATTCAACTATATATAGTGATCTTATCTGAATACACAATCACATCATTAACTTCTAGGATGAAATCTGCAAATTATAATCGTTGAATGCACTACATTGAACCCAATCATTATAAACATAAACAACCAAGTATCACACAATATCACAACCTTGTTACAGCGATTATCTCCCCTTCTTGTGCATTCGTCACTACCGTTAGGAATCACTTTATTATGGATATTTGTATAAAACGAGTGTTGAAAAACACATTCATTCATCTTAGCCTTATTTCCCTCCAATACAACCAGAAAAAAACCCAGAAAACTTTTAAATGTTTGGGATGGCAGTGATCTCTGTACTTTACAAAAAGGGAGACAACTGCGTAGGTGATCAATACAATCAACATTCATGATCGTATTGTAAATAACCGTAAACATAAATGCAGTAAATAAATGCGAAGTTTTTTTACTTGTGTGAGAGTTCACAACCATTAACATGCTTAGTCAGCATTTGCATTTCACCGCTAAGTGTATTTACACTACGGTCGGACCTCATTTATTCAACAGCCTTCTATCAGAATACTCGGTATCATCCGAAATAAATATCAGGTCCAGATTTATCTTCTAAAACATGTCGAAATGAAATGGGCTATTCGAAACCATGCATCATTAGGAATAAATTTCCAGGGCTTCACTAATCTCGAGTGTCAGAACCAGGGCTTCACTAATCTCGAGTGTCAGAACCAGGGCTTCACTAATCTCGAGTATCAGAACCAGGGCTTCACTAATCTTGAGTGTCAGAACCAGGGCTTCACTAATCTCGAGTGTCAGAACCAGGGCTTCACTAATCTCGAGGGTCAAACCAGGGCTTCACTAATCTCGAGTTTCAGAACCAGGGCTTCACTAATCTCGAGTGTCAGAACCAGGGCTTCACTTATCTTGAGTGTCAGAACCAGGGCTTCACTAATCTCGAGTGTCAAAACCAGGGCTTCACTAATCTTGAGTGTCAGAACCAGGGCTTCACTAATCTCGAGTGTCAGAACCAGGGCTTCACTAATCTCGAGTGTCAGAACCAGGGCTTCACTAATCTAGAGTGTCAGAACCAGGGCTTCACTAATCTCGAGTGTCAAAACCAGGGCTTCACTAATCTCGAGTGTCAAAACCAGGGCTTCACTAATCTCGAGTGTCAGAACCAGGGCTTCACTAATCTTGAGTGTCAGAACCAGGGCTTCACTAATCTCGAGTGTCAAAACCAGGGCTTCACTAATCTCGAGTGTCAAAACCAGGGCTTCACTAATCTCGAGTGTCAGAACCAGGGCTTCACTAATCTTGAGTGTCAGAACCAGGGCTTCACTAATCTCGAGTGTCAAAACCAGGGCTTCACTAATCTCGAGTGTCAGAACCAGGGCTTCACTAATCTCGAGTGTCAGAACCAGGGTTTCACTAATCTTGAGTGTCAGAACCAGGGCTTCACTAATCTTGAGTGTCAGAACCAGGGCTTCACTAATCTTGAGTGTCAGAACCAGGGCTTCACTAATCTCGAGTCAGAACCAGGGTTTCCCTAATCTTGAGTGTCAGAACCAGGGCTTCACTAATCTCGAGTGTCAGAACCAGGGCTTCACTAATCTTGAGTGTCAGAACCAGGGCTTCACTAATCTCGAGTCAGAACCAGGGTTTCCCTAATCTTGAGTGTCAGAACCAGGGCTTCACTAATCTCGAGTGTCAGAACCAGGGCTTCACTAATCTTGAGTGTCAGAACCAGGGCTTCACTAATCTCGAGTCAGAACCAGGGTTTCCCTAATCTTGAGTGTCAGAACCAGGGCTTCACTAATCTCGAGTGTCAGAACCAGGGCTTCACTAATCTCAAGTGTCAGAACCAGGGCTTCACTAATCTCGAGTGTCAGAACCAGGGATTCACTAATCTCGAGTGTCAGAACCAGGTTTTACTATTCTAAAGTGCAATCTCTAAGCTTAAATCTCATGTTTATTCTTAATATATTAAAGACACCAAGATTTAATGAGACTTCACATTTGGACATACCCAATCTTCCATGCGGGCCTCAAAATATGTCAACTATCTCTAGAATACACGCATATACCTACATTGAAAGACATTCAGTGGAAATATTGAGAGTAGTATTGAAATACAAAGTACATCATATAATCAATTAAATCTTATTAGAATTTACTTCAGAAAATATAATTTTCTTCAGAATATATTCAGAAGTTATTTTTTCCATAATATAGCAATGCATTTTAAGCTATGTACAATTTAAACCAGAAATCTAACACTATAGAGAAGCACCTGTGAGAGAAACTAAATACTTAAATCTTGAAACATCGTATTTCACTTTTTTTATAATCGCCGTAATATTTATCGTCTGAATTGTTAATGATATCTCCTTTCCAGAGCTCGTCTCTGACCTCAAATCACAGTAAATAGGTTCCGAGGTTATTAATTGTGGTTTAGAGACCAGTCTCGAAACTCTGGCATCTGATTGGTTGTTTCAGAGTACAATCTCAAACTGACCAATGATATAGCATCATTCTTAGACTGATCTCAGAAGTCAGTCTTATATATTTGGATCTTTACAACCGAATGACTGCCATAGTTCTTAATGCAAATGGTATTTCCGCGACCAAAAAAAAATAAATGAAATAGATCGAAAAAATCGCTACTTTCCGACCTAAATGTACAACATAGAATCGAGAGACGGCAAGCAAGGATGTTTTTTAAATGCGGTATAATCAATGTAATATGGCCAGCATAAAACAAAGCATTCCAGAACAGAGGTGCGTTTTTTAGAGGTAGGAAACGTAGAATTCTACCTAGCGCTAGGTAGGGAAAGTAGCGCTGCCGTTTCTTAAACGTAGGGAAAGTAGCACCTATCTTTAGATAGGTAGCAGGCTAAACAAAATGGCGTCCATGCGGAACAGTGTCGTATGGTCTGGCGCGCGCCATTTTGTAGCTAGCGAATCGTTCAAGCGTTTTCTAGACAGCTACCTTTTCTACATTGGCTAACTTTTCTTGCTTATTTCCCCTACCTCTAAAAAACGCACCTCAGAAAAAAGGCAAAAATGTGGCATAGAAAAATATTATTACATGGTTTCGCATACAATATACAAATTTATAACATACGGACATACGGTTCATTCAACATGAGCATTATTAGACGATGAATTATGCATTGGTGTGTCATCGAGAGGATCCACTAAATTGTTAAAGGATATTTCTCCGTTGGCGGGTAAGGATCGTTCCATCCCGTTCTGTCCGGCGACAATTTCAGTGTCTCTATTCACATCATAAAGAGGATTAGTAAAAGAGCCGGGCGCTGATTCACCGTTTGAAAGTCCCTTGCTGTAGTAAGCATCACCATTTCTCCCAAACATCATATTATCATCCTCTTCCTCGTGCGAATTAGGACTTGTACCCGATGTCGGTTGCATATTTAAATCATACAATTGGTTGCTTGCGTTAACGGTACCATCGGGCTCACGATTTATAACGGAATCATCAAAACTTTCTCTAGAATATCCAGATGGTGCTTTTCTTCGTTTGATGCGGAGCACTACTAAGGCTATAACAACAATAATAAGCATTAAAATAATGAGAGGAACGGCAACCGCCACGGCTAAATTAGTCGTCGATGAACTCTGTTGTCTGGCTTGGTCTGCCGCCTCCGATATATTAGCAGTCGTTGTAGGAGACGTCTCAACAGAAGATGTAGTCGATTTGGTTGAGGATGTGGTTTTGCGTTCTGTTGTTCGTTTTTCTGTTGTTGTTGTTGTTTTCTTTGTAGTTGTTGGTGGCGTTGTGGGCGGGGATTTTGTTGTACTCTTTCCTGTAGTTGTTTTTGCTGTTGTTGTTGTTTTTCTTGTTGTTGTTGTTGGTGGTGGTGTCTTGGTCTGAGGAGTCGATGGTGGTGTTGTTGTTGGTGGTGTAGTACTAGACGAAGTTTTGGGTGGTGGAACTGGCGTTGTTGAAGATTTTGGAGCTTCTGTCGTTGGTGGTGATGCTGAGAAAAAGTATACAAGAAATTATTACTAATCTGCATGAAATAATATAATGTTATCAAATAACTCCATATGGATCAAGGATTATTGAAAATATGAATTGTTTGAAAGTATATTACACTAGTGATCATAAACAACAGAATTTTCTGAACATGACAAAAACTAGCTTCTTGCAAGTTGACACATTGTATCGTTTTCTGAAATTGAGTCGAATAAATTCAATAATTTTTTAACAAAATCGTAAGGATTTACTTGTATCCTAAATTGCAAATGAACATTGGCAAAAATGAATTGTTTTGCAAAAAATAGCAGCCATTTGTTATTTCACTAGTGAATTATCGAACATCATACACAGGTTTTATTACAAGTCAAATCCTCGCAGCGTTTATCTCCCATAGAAGTCAATTAAAATCGCTCCCTTCACGAGTCACATGGATACCAGTATTTGAATTTTACGACCGTTAAACCTTGAATTAAAAGTCTGTAATTTGTTGTTTCAAATTTTATTTTCATTTTAACAACTACATCAGCCATATTTGTCAGTAATAATCACGAGAATACTCATATCGCGAGAATACTCATATCGCTAGAATACTCATATCGCGAGAATACTCATATCGCGAGAATACTCATATCGCGAGAATACTCATATCGCGAGAATACTCATATCGCGAGAATATTCATATCGCGAGAATACTCATATTGAGAGAATACCCGTATCGCGAGAATACTCGTATCGCGAGAACTCCCGTATCGCGAGAACACCCGTATCGCGAGAACACCCGTATCGCGAGAACACCCGTATCGCGAGAACACCCGTATCGCGAGAACACCCGTATCGCGAGAACACCCGTATCGCGAGAACACCCGTATCGCGAGAACACCCGTATCGCGAGAACACCCGTATCGCGAGAACACCCGTATCGCGAGAACACCCGTATCGCGAGAACACCCGTATCGCGAGAACACCCGTATCGCGAGAACACCCGTATCGCGAGAACACCCGTATCGCGAGAATACCCGTATCGCGAAAATACCCGTATCGCGAGAATACTCATATCGCGAGGATACCCGTATCGCGAGAATACTAATATCGCGAGAATACCCATATCGCGAGAATACCCATATCGCGAGAATACCCATATCGCGAGAATACCCATATCGCGAGAATACCCGTATCGCGAGAATACCCATATCGCGAGAATACTCAGTCTGAGTGATGCGATTACTGAAGATGATGATGATGATTACAAGAGCAATGTAAGTATCTAATCTATAAATCCAACAGATAAAATGAAATAAATGAATACTGTTAAATGTTTGTGATGGCAGAGGTCTATGTACTGGTTAAAGGGAGACTACTGCATAGGGGATTGACAACACAACTAAGATATAGGTTACAGAGGCGCAACTAATGGCCTGACAGACCATAAGGAATAACTAGGAGAATCAAATCAGACAGTTTCAGTTCCAACGCGCTTCAATGTTTGTGAATAAGGCCCCAGAAGACTTACACCACTCAGTATCAAGTTTGTTTGTTTCGTCGGGTTTAATGCCGTTACTCAACGATATTTCAGTTATATACGGTTATGCCGGTTCACCTAACCAGTTTTTCCTGGATTGAAATCTAACCTGAGTACTAACTTACCCTTCCACAAGGAGCTGGCAACTTCTCCACATGAGGAGGAAAATCAAGATTTTCATCAAATTTTCATGGAAGGGTATGACCTGCCACGACCGGGAATCGAACCCGGAGCGCCGGGTTACAAGTCCAGCGCACTAATTACTGGACCACGGCTTTACATCATTATCAAGACAAATACGAGCGATAATTGTACTTACGGAGACAAATTACGCCAACATCCTCCGTGTGGTTACAGTTATGGGTTCCAATGCCACGATGAGAACACTCAAACAAGGTCGCTTCATCTCCTTTGCATTTCATGTTATCAAACCATATCGGACCAGTACCTGTAAAATAACATCGGAGATATCAATGTAAAATTCTGAGGGTTCAGTGCAAGACTATCGTAACTCCTATATAAATACACAGGAGTTACAATAGTCTTGCGTTGCACCCTCAATGTTAATGATTAATAATTTTTAGCAAATAAAAAAGGGGCCACAACTTGGTCATACTAAGACTGGAGCCCTTAATATTACATGCTCATTTACACTACAAGGTAATCTTCAGCGTAAATATTGATATCCCTTAGCAACTAAAGAAGTATTTTGCGCCAAGACAAAATACTGATTACTTTTAAATGTAATCAATTACATTACCATTACACTGGAGGTGGTTTTGATTACAATTACAATTCCATTGGTCATGCTACTGCTGTGATATGTTAAATTACGGTTGCTTGCATAATGTAATCATAATTACATGTTGATTACTTAGATTACATTTCTAAAACGAAATTGCTAGCTAAATATTTTATTAATTTTTACATAACAGGAAATTAAATGGAGCTGTAGTAATTCTATGGATATGCATACATTCAAAAGATCATCACGACATATATCAACAAATATTAGCTTACAAGACAACAAGGGGTCAATGCAGAAACCGAATTAAAGACAGACTTTTTCATTTTGATAATTAAAGGCAATATTGCAGTAGGATGTATGTTTATAGATGGGTAAGTAAATGTTGCTTTTGACTACCATATATTGTATTATTTGAAGCATAATGTAGGTATGACCCGTATTTACATTTGTTCAAGGTATCATGCAGACAAATATTCTGACAAAGTTTCATGAAGATTGGATAAAAACTGTTGAATTTATGAAAGGAATAAGAAATGTTAAAGCAATTTTTGACCTAGTGATCTAGTTTTACACCAGAGATGACCCCATTTCACTCTTGTCTAAGATATCATGAAGACAAATATTCTGACCAAGTTTCATCAAGATTGGATTAAAACTGTTGTATTTATGACAGGGAAAAGAAATTAACATAAAATTGTTAATTGTTAACGACATCCAACTGCCCGCCTACCCGCTCGCCAGCCCTATACGCCAAATTTGTTCAACTGAAAAATCCACTAAAAATAAAGTCAAGTACAGTCAGACCACCTGCGAGCAAAGACCACTATTGCAAAACCTGTCTGCAAAGACCACCAATTTTATCTCCCATCAGACCATTTTCAATGATATTTAATCTGTTAATAGAGACCACCTGTAAACAAAGACCACATTTTGCTGTTCCCATGGGTGGTCTTTACAGACAGGTTTGACTGTACATTACCTGAACCATAAGGAGCCTTTCTTAATGGTGTTCCTCCGTAAAATCCAAGTTGTTTGCAGACGACAATGGCGTCATCTTCATCCCAGTAATCATCACAGATCGTACCCCAACTGTTCACACCAGACACATATACCTCCACACGTCCACTGAACTTGGTTGGTCCGTCTACTAAACGTATATTAGTTGGTTCTACGGAATGAAAAAAAAACATTTATGTAAACTTTATTCTACAATGATTATAAAACAAGTTAATACAACTTATGTGAGCTGCATTAGTGACCAATAATAAATTTTAAGGTTTTTACATTCTCTTTTAAACAGATATATGTTTCAACTTTCATTTAATACCAAAAGCATCAAAATCGGACATCAACTTTTTCTTTTATAGCAATTCCAATATTAAGAACAAGATGCAAAGGTAAGCTACAAAATGGTGACGTCATGTCAGCAAGTATACGATTTTTCTAAAAAAAAATTCTAAAAAATCTTCTGCTCTTCAAAAAGCTTGAAAACACTAGTTATGCAATATTTATAAATATTTCCTCATTTGTTTAATTATATAAATCACAAATAAACCTCCAAAACATCTTCCAACAATATGCTTAGTTTGTGACCTCACAACTTTGATTAGGAAATGCTCTACATCATACCCAACGTCATGTACAGGGTTTGTCATTCCACAGCACATATATAAATCAGCAGCTCATATAGAAATCAGCAGCTCTTATATAAATCAGCAGCTCATATATAAGTCAGCAACTCATATAAATCAACAGCTCATATATAAACCAGCAGCTCATATATAAATCAGCAGCTCATATATAAATCAGCAGCTCATATATAAGTCAGCAACTCATATATAAGTCAACAGCTCGTATATAAATCAGCAGCTCATGTATAAATCAGCAGCTCATATATAAATCAGCAGCTCATATATAAATCAGCAGCTCATATATAAACCAGCAGCTCAAATATAAATCAGCAGCTCATATATAAATCAGCAACTCATATATAAATCAGCAACTCATATATAATTCAACAGCTCATATTTAAATCAGCAGCTCATCTATACATCAGCAGCTCATATATAAATCAGCAGCTCATGTATAAATCAGCAGCTCATATATAAATCAACAGCTCATATATAAATCAGCAGCTCATCTATAAATCAGCAGCTCATATATAAATCAGCAGCTCATACATCAATCAGCAGCTCATATATAAATCAGCAGCTCGTATATAAATCAGCAACTCATATATAAATCAGCAGCTCATATATAATTCAGCAGCTCATATTTAAATCAGCAGCTCATATATAAATCAACAACTCATATATAAATCAGCAGCTCAAATATAAATCAGCAGCTCATATATAAATCAGCAGCTCATATATAAATCAGCAGCTCATATATAAATCAGCAGCTCATAAATAGATCAGCAGCTCATATATAAATCAGCAGCTCATATATAAATCAGCAGCTCATATATAAATCAGCAGCTAATAAATAAATCAGCAGCTCATCTATAAATCAGCAGCTCATATATAAATCAGAAAAAAAAATTAAGACTTTTCTAAACCATTACAGAAAGCGTTTCTTAAAGTGATTTTCTTGTACTTGCTGTCTGTTTACGTTATAGATGAAAAATGGCGGCCATACTGACGCAAGAACTGAAACTTTTTCTTAGCAAAGAATTTCTAAAGAATTGTCTTAAGCTAAGAAGTTCCTTAAAAAGGTTAATGAAATGGCGCACAGAACTCGTGACCATTTCAAGGATTGTAAAGATTGAAGTTCAACCTTCTCCTAGGCAGGATTTGAACCCACAACCTTCAACTCTGGAGTCAAGGGCACTAACCCTTGCCCACTATGCCACCCTTTGACATTAATTATACATGTACATTTAAACAGTGTGTAGGATTTAAAAAAAAATACAATAACAATATGAAATTATAATCAAAGCGCTGAAAGAACATAAAGATGATGGTCAGTTTGACAAAACATGTTTGTCAGCAAGGGCACCTAAAATTCTATGAGTTAAAGCTTTCATCCCTTGACAATAGAAGACAGATGCCCACGCTATGTGCTTTTCAACTTTTTTGATCGGAAACCAATTTTTGAAGTAAAAAAGGGCCATAACTCGTCCACAACTTGATGGATTGCTACATAACTTGACCTGACTTTTACTAAACTATGCTTATGTGTCCAATATGAATTGTATCTATTCATCAAATTTTACACACGGACGGACAGGGATAACACTTTATGTCCCTTCACCATACTTCGAATGGCGGAAAAGCATAAAAAACATCAGTTTGAGAAGTTTTTGAAATCATTGTGACATTGATTGAAATCTACATAATGACATTTTCAATACGAAGACACAAATCAGGGAAAATACATGGTTGTTTGAACGGGAGTTGACTGCAATATGAAAACATGACTTACCAACAGTTTCATGATAACAACTGCTATAGGCACCAGGATCCTTGCCACCGAGACAGAGATCTGTTAGGAAGCTGGAATTGAACCCTGTATTTAAGCAAGTCATCGGCGAGGCTTCAACTCCTCGACAAAAGAAACCAGTCACCCAAGGTACACTGTATGGCAGGGATCTGCAAAACAAAACATCAGAGACGTTATACACAGGGGTGTCAATAGAGCCAAATCCTCAATCCTGAAAACCAAGTGGAATCAGAGAACTCATCCATGGACCCGTCCGCGGAACACATTGGTTTTTATTGTTAAGTTTTTTTACATAATTTTTTGTTCCTTGTATAAAGAGAATCATAATGTAGTTTGTTAGAAAAGTTTCATAATTTTGATAAAGCCTTTTTAGACGAAATATCAATAAAGAGTTAAAACGAGAGTATATTATTTGTCCCTATTACGGACTTTTATCTGAGAGCACAAAATCATAACCTGGGTACCGAGGACGGCATAAAATATACCAGTGATTTTTTCCACCCTTTTGTGAATAGCGTCGAATTGCCCTTAATTGTGAATATCATAGTTCGCTTAAAATTAAAAGATACTGATTTACCTGTCCTCATGTAGTACACTACAGGCTAGCAGTGTATTCATCTATAGCATAGCAGTTAAAAATACTGTTAGTCAGATTGATCAACATTTGTAAACAAAACCCTGAACATTAAAAAAAAAAAAAAAAATTAACAAAAAATATTATTAAGTAGCATGAATTGTGAATTTTAAGCCTGGTTTTTGTGAAAAAAACATACTTTTGGTGATTGTGAATGGGGCCGAAATTCGGCCCCATTTTGGGGCAAAAAATACTTACTTGTTAACTGTGTACTCAACAATGCCATCAATGAAACCAAGGGCACGACAAAGAACACGAGCATCAGCACTTTGCCAGGACCACGCGCATACCATTCCCCAGTGACCAGCGTATCCTATCTCAACACGTCCGGTCGAATTATTGGGACCACCAGCCAAACGATATTCAAACCCAACATTCTCTAAAAAATTAAATAATATTGAAAAACATCATCATAACTACGAATCCATAAATTCAAATCTCGTCATCAGAGTCCTTAGTATGGTGGCAAAGAGGTAACATGCGGGATTTTTTATTGCGCATGAGCGCGGAAATTTGTTCACATGCTCTATTTTAGAAATAAAAATTAATTAGAAATAAAAAAGATCTGAAATGTCACCTTCATGCAGCCAAACTTAAGGAGACACAAGTGTTTAAAGGACACTTCTATACTGGAAATATTCTAAGCAAAACATATTCCAAACATTCAATTTGTAATATTTGCTAGTTTTAGTCTAGATAAACACTATTTATACATGTAGTAGAACCTCAATAATAAGACCATCTTTGGGACCCTTGAAAACTGGTCTTCTTATTGAGGCGGTCTTTATAATGAGGTTGAATACAGAGGAAAACAGTGAAAATGGACTTGAAAATTGTGTTCTTAATTTTGAGGTGGTCTTAGTATTGAGGTTGTCTTTAAGTGAGGTTTTACTGTATATAAAGTATCTCAAAGTCCAATTAGGAAGTTTAAGTTCATGAGACACCTAACTCTTGATCGGATGGTCACAAGTTTGAATCCAGCCCTCGGAGAGATTGAACCGTGAACTTCATAATCCATGAATTAGGCACAAGAACTTACTAAAAACCCAGGCAGCAGTAATCAAGAATGATCAAAAGTAGTTTTCACTAAATTTATGAAAAAAATATTCCAACAAGAGCGCTGACAATTGCGAAATATGCCCGTTCTACGGTTATGTCACTAAGAGTGTGATTTTTTTTTCAAGAGTTATAGAACTTGTCCGAGATATTATTCCCATACACATTCTGACCAAATTAGGTGATGATTGGACTAATGCTTCTAAAGTTATTGATCGGACAACTTACTGGACGCTGCCGCCCACATGATAAACCGCCCGAACGCCCTTTGTACGCCCTCCGTACGCCACAGGTCACATTCTATGAACAGGAGAATAAAAATGAAAAAGGTATTGACTTACCTGTATTATTGTAGCAAATCACTCCTGCATCGTCAGAACC
This sequence comes from Mactromeris polynyma, assembly GCA_032209605.1. Taxonomy (NCBI): domain Eukaryota; kingdom Metazoa; phylum Mollusca; class Bivalvia; order Venerida; family Mactridae; genus Mactromeris; species Mactromeris polynyma. The sequence continues at coordinate 748,626 of JASFXZ010000034.1, read as the reverse complement.
ATAATTACAGTGCTGTAAATCCGGACTCATCTGTTTGTTGGGACACTGAGAAAGGGATGTTTCATTACCTGAAATAATATTTACATATCATAGTAATACAAATACATCTAAATACATCACCGCCAAATATTATAAAAGTTTGGTGACCATAGAGCAAATCTTACTGGTTTCCGATACAGATAGAAATATCCAGCTACGCAGTTACTGTTTTGGTGGGAACAAGGCTCTGCTGACACAAACTCTTTTTCAAAAACCCATAATGCCTCCAAACACAACTTTGTGGAGCCCCTCCTTACAGCAATTACAAATGAGTGGTTTATGAAAAATTATTTCAAAGTGAACTAATCTACATTGTCATGAAGATTGAGTTATCTACCCCTTGTTACTGTTCAAAAAGGGAGTTTTTATTTTGGTCTAGTTTCCAGCTTTCTAAGACGTCTATAGCAGGATATCTTAAAGTCTGTATCGTTATTGGATTGATACATTTGTATCAATAATGTATACAGTCAAACCTGTCTGTAAAGACCACCCATGGGAACAGCAAAATGTGGTCTTTGTTTACAGGTGGTCTCTATTAACAGATTAAATATCATTGAAAATGGTCTGATGGGAGATAAAATTGGTGGTCTTTGCAGACAGGTTTTGCAATAGTGGTCTTTGTTCGCAGGTGGTCTTTAACACAAATTTTCTAAACGTCCATGTAATAAAATACAAATTTAAAAAAAATGATTTTATATGCCTACTTAATATTTGGCATTCTAGTATTATACATAGTACTCTATCGATTTTCACAAAGAAAATACATATTTATTGTCATGGCGTGACGGTGCGTACGATTTTCAACTTTTGGCACGAGGATAACGTGTAGTGTGTAGTGAGTGGTAAATTTCATTTCAATGCAATCCACGTTGTATGTCCAACATAAAAAACAGAAAAGATGGCGAGAATGACCACTGAAGAAAGTGACAGGGCCGTCGGTATGATGAAGTATATATTTTTCCCCTACTTAGAAAGAAAATTCTCCTTCAGAAAAATTATTTAAAATTTTAGCTTTATTTCAGCCAAATTTGGTGATTCATGATGTAAATTTCCCCTTTCAAAAGGACCCGCAATACTTCGATCCCCAAAAACTGAAAAAAATGGCTGACTAACCTTTACATTGCACATCTCTCATCAATATCGGCTTATCATTTCTCATGATATGTAGATACGATATACCGCCGTCGTACCCTAATGACCTACATATGACGGCGGCATCTTTGTCATCAAATTCATGCAAGCAGACTTTGCCCCAGACGCTGTTCACTCGGACTTCCACGATACCATGAACCTCACTGGCCAAGCTATCTGGATGGATTCGAACTTTTAACTCTGAAATAGGCCAATACATTTTCATACTTTTGGGTAAGTATAAATAATAACAATAGTCTCATTCAATTTTTATTCTGTGACCTTTTTCAGTTGTACTTCTTATTTTTATTGTTTTTTTTGTCTTTTTTCAAAACATTTTCTGTTGACTTAAAGTTGTATCTGGCTCATCTGAACATAAAATGTTTGAATTGACTTCATCCAGTATTGTTGTTACAATTGGCTTAAACATCTCTAATAAGAACCATTGCAATATAACCGATTGAAAAATATTACTAACAGACAAAACTCGTAAAATAGACTGAATGTTACAAAAACTGGATGTTTTTTTTAATTTTATGATGTACAAACATCCTTCTTCAACAAATACATACCGATACATTATGAGTTCATTCTTTGTTAAAGCATGTTTATTGATGGTTTAACTATAGGAAATATATTTTTCATGTTTGTTTAGGTAAACAAATGAACAAACAAGAGCGCATACCATCGCAAAATACGCCCTTTATAAAAAAATTGTCACTAGAGTTTAAAATAAAGCAGTGAAATGACTCATCTCCTATGACTCCACCTTTAGTGACCTAGGTTTGAACCTGACTTGATCCATTTGCATAGAATCAACTCAAGTACCTCTGGGAAAACTGTTTTCGAAATTTATGCAATGTATTTAATAACAATAAAAATTGCTCCCTGACCAAGTTTGGTGAAGATTGGACAAAGGATACTTAAGTTATTGATCAGACAAGATCAATTTTAGGTAATTTCTCTAATTAAAGGGCAATAACTCTGGAGCGACAAGTGCAATATAGCTGGTTATCGAACTTGTCCAAGATATTATGCCGATACACATTATGACCAAGTCTGGTGAAGATTGGACAAAGGATACTTAAGTTATTGATTGGACAAGACCAATTTTAGGTAATTTCTCTAATTAAAGGGCAATAACTCCTCCAAATATTGATGGATTGTAACCGAAATCAAACTTGACATGTATATTACTATGCTATGCTAATGTGCAAAATACCAATTTCATCCGTCAATCATTTCAAGAGTTAATGATCAGAAACTATTTATTTGCATGTATGAATGCACAGATGGAACGACCGGGTAATTTGACATTTTGCGAACGGGGCTAGGTACAAAAATGTTTGGAAAAGTCATTTCTTACCAGTATTCTCCAACGTCTTGTTACTACAGAACACCGACATGTAATACCCGCTGTCACAAGAAGCACCGAAATCCATAGTACAATTAGAAATGTCAGCTTCATGACCTTGACATTGAACATTAGAAAATCCAATCACCCCCGACAAGTTTCCATAAGCGGAACCTGAAACATAAACACAACATTACACAATATATCACAGGAGCCTGAAACAAAAACACAACATTACACAATATATCACAGGAGCCTGAAACAAAAACACAACATTACACAATATACCACAGGAGCCTGAAACAAAAACACAACATTACACAATATATCACAGGAGCCTGAAACTCTATCCATAAAACACTACAAGTCTATCTATAGATAGTTCCCACATTTACAATATTTACCTCCCTTGTTCTAAATAGTCGACAATTCATGGGCAATTTACCGAATTTTGTCCCTTATTTTCAAATTTCAAGACCTTTTCAAAGAGTTTTCGGCTGTTACAAATTCAAGCAGTTTTCAAGGAGTAGGCATCAAATTCACTATGTGAACCTTGTTTAATCACATTGGTAGGGTTATCTCAGGATTATGCCAATTAGCAGACTGGCAAATCTGACTGATTTTCTAATCACTAATAGATATACTCTGGAATGGTATAAACCCAATTCGATAAGGATTTCTTTAGCGACTTATCCATTATATTGGTTATAGGGATTAGAGGGGAAGGTTGTTTAAATCACATTTTCATTTATGCACGGATGAATAGGTTGTATACAACACCCATATAATAGATATTTAGGTAAACACGATAATGAAAGAAATAACGAATTTGAGTTATACCCACATTCATTTTATATCCTACTTTGCATTAACTCAACACGTTACATTGTAAACACGTCTAATCGGCAACCTGTCTTGCGTTCGGTTCAGGCTTACACTCGCTCGAGTTACAAAACTGTGCACGCGTTTTGGTACTGAACGCACGGTTTGCCAAATAGTGTGCGCCTACTGTGCGCCAAAT